>OZ023262.1:114475835-115065182 GCA_964006375.1 Tillus elongatus | reverse complement strand
TGCTGAAGATCCCCACATCAGTACTCGTTACATTAGTAGGCAGTTGGAATAAGTAAAATTTCCCTGTCAACGATAATAGGCAAATACAAATCTCATCCACACCACGTTTGACTGGTTCAAAAACTGACCAAAGATGACGGAGTAACGCCTACATTTTTGCAGTTGAGCAATGGAATGAAGCAAGCAAATTTATTCAAAGCTGTATTATTTTTGGATGAGGAAACCTTCCACCAAAACGGCAATGTGATTCGTTATCACTTTCATTTTGTATTCTGACACCAAAAATCCTCATTTTACAAGGCGAATTGATAGTCAGCACCGTGTTACGGTTGTAATTTCACTTAGAACCTTGTGCTGCATTCACATATAATTTGCTTAGATTTTAAGTTACGATGCTACATAATAAAGGGTTTCGTTCAATAAAACCTCGACTCTAACAGTCGTAAATCTCAATGACATTAGTATTTAACACTTACAGCTATTATTTTTCCACTAGGGCTCGTCCGCGTCTTTGCCGCCCCGATAGCACCGCAGCCTTTGGCTAATTGTGCATGCCCTTTGTCTTTTCTACTCCGCCCATTCCAAAATCACTGTGCCTTGAACTAGTCTGCACAGCAATTGGTATGGTGAACTTTTATATTGCTCTGTCTCCGGTCCAGGCTGTCCGTAGATCAGTTGCCTTTTGCGGTCCAGAGCATTATACTCGCACAAGATGTGCTGGGCTGATTGCTCCCCCTCGCCGTAGAGGATGCATGCCAGGTTCCCTTCGAACCTCCCCATTTTATGCATATGTTTCTTGACAGCCATGTGTTCCGTCAATAATACCGCTATGTTCCTGAGCTGTCCTCTGCTAAGATTTAGCAGCTCCACAGCTCTCTTTGGACTGGGTTGCCCAATTAATCACTTCCCGTGTTTGAGCCCTGGACAATCTGCCCAGTATACATTATGCTGTTCCCTGGCTCAAGACTTGATGGATCCCTTGGGCGTGTCTTTCCATACATCCAGGACCGGTTTTGGTCTCATAAATAGTTCGCTGGTCCTCTCTTCGCGAGACTGTGAGCTTCTTCATTGCCTCTGACCCCTGAATGACCCGGCACCCAGATGAGGGCTACCTCATTCTGCCCAGCCAGATCGCCTGTCTCGTCTCGGCATTCATTTACCAGCCTGGAATTAACCCGTGGGCTACATAAGTCCTTAAGGGCTGTCTGGCTCTCTGCTGCTATGGGGGTCTGCTTGTTGATGTAGCCCCTTCTCTTGTTCTCTCGCACGCAGTGCAAGTATGTGCAGAATTCGGCCCGAAAGACCGGTGCATGAGCCCCGAGGAAAATACTGTAACTTGCCCCGGTCCTTCCGAATAAACGCCTGCCCTCGTCCCACGCTCTCTACCGTATCCGTCCGTGAACCAGACGAGCGCGTCCCAGCCTGGCCAATGTTAGTACGTCTAATGTTTTGTACATGATAATTTACACTTTTTTTATTATTATTTATATTTTATTTATACATCGTGTTTAATACTTTAAATTCATACATGCGCTTATATATGCGAAGTTGTCTTTATTTACTCGGTTGATTTGTTTGTTTATACTACTCTTAGCAAGCATTGATTAACATATTTTTTAATTGTGCACTCAGTTTTAATATACTGTTCATCAGTCTAGTACTGTTCTTTCCATTTTCTCTCTCTCTCTCTCTCTCTCTCTCTCTCTCTCTCTATATATATATATATATATATATATATATATATATATATATATATATATATATATATATATATATATATATATATATATATATATATAGTATATATTTGTGAAAACTGGCTCTACAACCAAGTGGGCATTTGTATTATATTGAGGGCAACTTGAGTTCCTGTCTATAGCCGTTGATTAAGAAAAGCACAGGTCAGGCTGCATGTATCAATTAGAACTGCCTTTTGCATGGTGATGCAGGCGTTCTCTTTTATATCTAGAGCGAGAAGAGCCGGCTTGAGAGTGACTGTTATCCCTCCTGTGACGCCAATTACTATTGGTATCACGATAACTTGCCTCTGTGTTCTCGCAAGTTATGGGCCGGTAATTCTTTGGCTGGGACAAGTCAACTTTCTTTGAGACCAGTGCGGTTCTCCCTTCGTCAAACCACTGAGGAATTTGCTTCCCATGATTCAAATATCGGTTAAGTATTCGAGCCAGCTGGTGGTGGACGGATGGAAAACTCTTCCACTAGATGGAATGAATGCCGGCCGGTCCTGTGGCAGCGTAGTTGCAGCAACGTCGAAAGGCTTCCACAACCTCAGCATCAGTGATATCCTGGCACACCCCTGGTTGTTCGGTATTGCAGTAAACCGTAAGGTGTGCCTAGCCCGGAGTGGCTTCTTTAAACTGGGGCCCAGCCTCATAGATCTCCGTTCAGAAACGCTCGACATGTTGGACAATTGGTTGGTCACTGACTGGTTATCTAGCTGGTTGGAGTATGCGAGAAGGTATTTTTGAAAGGTTGAGTTATCAGTTATCACTCGCCTCAGCAACGACTTTTTAAGTGTCGCCAATGCCCGTATAGTATCTAAGGCGTGCTGCTTGATGTTTTGTGGCACCGCTATGCTCAGTGTGTAAGGTTTGCGCCTTACAACGGCTGCCACTCGTTTCACACGCCTAGTAAACGGTCATCCGGCTCTTCTGTATTCTATCACAAACTGAATACGGGAGGCTTCCTGTCTTGATATTTGTTTTTTGTTTTGTTTGCAGTTCCGCTATGCGTCGCCTCAACTGCGCGGCCCTGCGAGAACTTTCGACACTTTCTGACGGCACAAGGGTAGAGGCAGCCGCATAGACAGCGCAGTTGATGGTCCAGATGTCAGCATCCTCCGGAAGTTCCTCATTGAGACTGGCATCCAGTTGGGCGAGCTGTTCAGACCTAGGACTAAATCTCACCTTCAGAAAAGCCCTTTGACTTAAGTCATTTCCACTCGTTCCACCGAGGAGCGGCAGCTCTTCTGTGATCTGCTGCGGTGGTGTTGGGATCCGGGAAGATATTCTTGTGTACCCTCTCCTGTGCAGGTATGACGCATAATCCCGCAGATGTGCGGAAAAAAAAACATGCTTAGGATGCATGAAACCTTCCCATGTATCCCCTCCTTGCAGGGGAGCTGTTGCCATAATACTGCAAAAGATCGTTCCGAAAATCATCGGTCCACTTCATTCTCCGTGTGCGGTCGTTGCGTCCATTGTCCTCTCCACCTTGCCTATGGTATCCCTCCGATCAAGACCGCTTAGAGAGGATGTTTGCAATTGTCGCACTGCAAACAAGCACAGTGATATGTCGGCGCAGGTTGTTGGCCTGCGGCGACCCCCACAGGATTTCTAATATCCCAAAGGGGGTATTCGTGCCAACAGTCACGGATTATCTGTGATTCTGCAGATATGTGGGTATCGTTCCGGATAGCAATAATTACACTACTGGTTGCAGTGCACCTACCAGCGAGACTTCAAGGTGGGTCGAGAGGAGTTTATAAAATAATCAGGTAATTTGGATAAAGGAATACAGGACAGAAGAGGAGACAGGTAAGTTGAACAGCGGACAGCTGGCGTGGCTGGCTGTACGGTCGACGTCGTTACGGGTTTTCTTCAATAAATATGTTGGGCAACCGTCAGAGGCTCCGACACACTCTAATGTTCACCCAACGTCATTACGCTCGTGCCCTCGCCCCTATTCAGTGGTGGTAAGAGAGCACGGGGCCGTTAATCATTAATCCAGGTTCAGAGAACGGAGGAGAAGTAAAGATCCAAGGACGACAGATTTCTGCATCCTGCAGGCTAGTGAATATGCAACGGCGTAGCATGCGGGAATTTGCTCGAGTTCCCGCAGCAGCGTATTGGGCATACCTCCTAGAAAGCCAATAATCAGAACCGCGAGTCGTATATTGTGTCCCGGATAAAGCTGCCTATGCTCAAACATAAGGTCTCTATACTTGGTCCGTTTTTATCTCTCCTTTACACTAACGCTGGCCTCAGCAGGAGCCGAGAACTCTATAACAAACAGGATTTTATTTTCTTTTTCGAGAAGGATAATGTCAGGCCTATTAGCGGCTACTGGTCTGACAGTGGAGAGCGGGAAATTCTAGTATATACGGCATCTCTCGTTCTCCACCACGGACTCAATATCCCCCGGTTGGTGAGGCAGCACTGGTTGTTGGTCTATCCCATACGACTGTCGAACATGGTAATACAACACTCGAAGGGCCGCATTATGCCGGTACACGTAATTGGCAGACGCCATCACCGGACATGCACGCAAGAAATGCATAAGAGTCTCCAGCGATTGATGATAGATTATGCAGCTGTCATCTGTCACTTCCACGCGCTTGCGGTAGACCAAGGTGTTTATAACACCATCTTGGCAGGCCACGATGAACCCTTCAGTCTCCGATCGGAGCCCCGCTGATTTAAAAAAGAAAATTTCAGCCTCGTTGGCAAGCCGTGCTCTCCTATATGCGGGAAAAACATTCCGTGCAAAGGCATGTCAACATGCTGCCCCAATAGGTGATTTTGTAGGGCATCTCTAAATGCAGCTCTTAAGGTCGGAATGTCAAGGTCAGTCACCAACGGGCGATCATCTTGCCTTCTTCCCGACCTGTGATCGAATCATAGTCCGAGCTCACCTGCTGATCTGCCTGCTGACTTGAACAGGAATGCTCCTGTTCCTGCGACTTCGTGCGTTTGGACAATTCGCAGAAGAGGATCCCAGCTTTTAAGGATCCTGCAACTCATTTCAAGGACCTCTTTTCCGTGTAGCCACTCCATGTTTGGTAGTCCTTTACCTCCGAGATGTCTTGGTAGGTATAAACGAGGAACTGACGACCTCGAATGCAAGCTTCGATGTTTCTGGAGAAGCTTGCGGGTATCCCTATCCAATTGGCGCAACTCTTCCACTGTCCACTTTATCACTCCAAAGGAGTAACGGATGACTGGAGCGGCAAGTATGTTGGTAGGTAGGTTAAGGAGGGCCCACAGAGATGACCGCGGGTTTTTCGGAGAGCCGCATTCAGCGGTAGCAGCGAGAGGCAAAATAGGAGAGGGTTAAGTGAGTCTCCCTGAAAGACTCCCCTCCTATATGATATCGGTTGTGTAAGGGTTGTTCGGCCGCCGGATGTTATGACAAACCGTGTCCTCCACAATTATATCAGATGTGCTATACATTTTGCTAGCGGCTTTGGTACAGCAAGTTTTCCGAACAAGCAGCGCAACATATCATGTGACGTGTCGAACGCCTTGCGGTAGTCTATCCAGGCCATGGACAAACTTCGGAGATACTGCCGTGCGTCTTGTGAATCAACAAATTCCCCCTACATCCATTCATTTACTCCTAGAATCGCGTTGCTCACTGAATTCCCCAAATATTGTTTCCACTGCCCGCAACAACCTAGCATACAAAATCCTAGTAAATATCTTGTAGCAGGTTTTCTGGCAAGTTATGGGCCGGTAATTATTTGGCTGGGACAGGTCACCTTTACTTGGGACCAGTGCGGTTCTCCCTTCGACAAACCACTGAGGAATTTGCTCCCCATGATTCAACCATCCGTTAAATATTCGAGCCAGGCGGCGGTGGACAGATAGAAAACTCTTCCACCAGATGGAATGAATGCCGTCCGGTCCTGGGGCAGCGTAGTTGCGGCAACCTCGAAGGGCTTCCGCAACCTCAGCATCAGTGATTGCCGCGCACACCTCTGGTTGTTCGGCATTGCAGTAAGCCGTAAAGTGTGCCATGCCCGGAGTGGCTTCTTTAAACTGGGGCCTAGCCTCATAGATCTACCTCCAGAAACGCTCGACATGTTGGACATTTAGTTGGTCACTGACTGGTTTCCTAGGTGGTTGGAGCATGCGAGAGGGGTTTCTCTGAAAGGTTGAGTTATCAGCCATCCACCTCACTCGCCTCAGCAACGATTTTTTAATTGTCGCCAATGCCCGTATATTATCTAAGGCGTGCTGCTTGATGTTTTGTAGCACTTATATGCTCAGTGTGTGATGTTTGCGCCTTACAACGGCTGCCACTCGTTGCACACGCCTAGTAAACGGCCTTCCGGCTCTTATATATTCACACACTGGAAACGGGAGGCGTCATGTCTTGATTTTTTTTTCAATTGCGCTATGCGTCGCTTCAACTGCACGACACTGTGGGAAGTGTCGGTATCTTGACCTGACGCCACAAGGGTAGAAGCCGCCGCATAGACAGCGCAGTTGATGGTCCAGATCTCTGCATCCTTCGGAAGTTTCTCATCGAGACCAGCATCCAGTTGGGCGAGCTGTTCAGGCCTAGTACTAAATGTCACCTTGAGAAAAGCCCTTTAACTCAAGTCATTCTCACTCGTTCCAGCGAGGAGCGGCAGCTGTTCTGTGATTGGTCGCGGTGATGTTGGGATCCGGGAATATATTCTTGTGTACCCTCCCCTATGCAGGTATGACACACAATCCCGCAGATGTTGTACGGAAAGAACATGCTCAGGATGCATGGATATCCACAAAGCATGTAAGCTTCCCATGTATCCCCTCCTTGCAGGGGAGCTGTTACCATAACACTGCAAAAGATCGTTCCGAAGATCATCGGTCCACTCCATTCTCGTTGCGCGGTCGTTATCAGGCATCCGTCCATTTTCCTCCCCACCTTGCATCCGATCGAGACTGGTTAGAGATGACATTTTCACTTGTCCTACTGCAAACAAGCACAGTACTAGGTGGCGCAGGGTGTTGACCTGCGTCGACCCCCACAGAATTTTGAATCTCCCAAAGGGGGTACTCGTGCCCACAGTCACAGATTTTCTGTGATTCTGCAAATATGTGGGCAGTTGCGACGCTGGCTGTACCATCACTACTGGCTGCAGTGCACCTACCGGCCAGACTTAATCGAGAGGAGTTTATAAGGAAATCAGTTAATTTGGATAAAGGAATATAGGACATTGGTATAAGAGGAGACAGGTAAGTTGGACAGCGGACAGCTGGCGTGGCTGGCTGTACCGTCTACGTCGTTACGAGTAGCTGTAAGGATACTGCTGGCAACAGTTGACCTACCGGCCAGACGATTATTATTATTATTATTATTATTATTATTATTATTATTATTATTATTATTATTATTATTATTATTATCACGATAGATACTCTTTAAAAAATAGTTTTTCCAAACCCATATCATACAACGTGCTTGTTAACACACATTTAACAATTTTCAAGGATATATTTCACATAACCAATTACAGATAGAAAGCATATTTTTGTTGCGGAATAATAACATTAAAAAGTTGTATAATGTCTTAGGGATTTTACATTAATGTCATAATAAATACACAGTACGAAAATAAATTTTATTGAAACATACAAAGCAATTTTTCTGTATTTTTGTTATTTAAATTTACCATATGCTTAAACACTGTAGATGTTTCCCTTTAACTGCAAAATAATTTGCACCTTACTGCGTTTCTAATTAAAACCAAACTTTTTTGTGTAGCGTAGTTTTTTTCAGTTGTAACCTCTTACCAAACTATACATTTATTGACTGGATTCATAGCGCTTCCTGGCGTGCAACCAAAATCATATGCAAATTGTGGAATATTCTGTAAGACACCGTTTACTCTGAATTGGCTTGGTGATTTGTAATGATTAGCAATGTATTGCTCGAGCATATCTGCAGAGTACTTGGAACAGTGATGAATGGCGGATGATATCCAGAACAATTGGTTGGGAGAGTAATTTAATCCTGGAAGTAGTTCCTCGGGGCCGTTTTCTTGAAGCCAATTGACGTAGGTGTTATATGCGACTTTCTTTCCAGCCAACTCTGCCATATTCTCGTCTCTAGTACTAGTCCCGTTAACCTGGAAACTCATATTACAGATAAAATACATGTAAGTACGGGAACTATTATCGTATATTTTCAATTGTGCCTCAATATCTTACGCCCGAATGATATTTTACTGGAAATACTTTGTCTTTTCTTTCAATACGTAAGTCCTATTCTCAAAGTTTTTATTCTGGGAAATACTAGTAGCGCGGCTTTGTGTTTCTCGGATGTCTTGTACAAAAATATTAAAAGGTGTTTAACAGGGAAATAATCCCAACATAAAATTTCCAACCTTATACGGAATTCTCAGAAAACTTATAACATCTTAAATGGCATCCTAAGTAAAAACGTCAAACAAACTTATGTTCTTAGTAACAGTTTGCAGTTTTTATAATAGAACAAGCATGAAGCTACTATACAGGTGTCCAGAAAGTAAACCGGCCAACGAAGACAGCATATTCTATATATGATTTTATAACGATAGGACGCAAATATTCCTATTTAAAAATCCTTGCTAATGGACCTAACGGAAGATGGCGCTTCAGTATCAAGGTATTCTGAATATCTTTAGAACGCGTCCACCTAATAAGATGAAACTTGACACGCAAATTTACCTTAATATATCTCATCGTTGATTGTAAATTCTGTATTCCAAAAGCTTCCATAACCGTCTCGTTTGGGGGGACCAACGATATTTTTTTTTTATTTGACTTTTCACATTTTTGCGGTCAGATTTAAAACTTTGGAGTCTTTTCTTAAAATAAGGTATTTATTATCGCTAGTACGTACCATTTTCGAGAAAAATTGAGGTGAGCGTTCGAAGTCTTTCTCAGTAATAACCAAATTAACTATTTCAAATAGACGTCACTGGAGCCACAGAAGGCATATCCAAGAAGATTCGAGGATGGGAGATACTTTCAGGAGAAGTGTTGACCTACCATCACCATATTTTGTTTGAGGTGGGCCGTTCGAAATGTAATGGGCAGGCGTAGATAAAACCGTTGTTCGACGCAAAACGATTCGAGCAGGCAATCGTGGACATCACCAAGAAGAGGGAAATCCAAGAGTTAGAGGGCTTGCTAGCGATGCTGGAGGAAGCAACAAAACAAAGCACGATTGTTCCAAGAAATGTTAACAGGCAGATGCCATATTGGTGGAATGCGGAAATTGAAATGCAGCGCAAGAGATGCTTGGAACTCAGAAGAAAGGTCACCAGAGGAAATGCCAGAGACACCAGGAGAAATGAGGAACTCGAAAGCATCAATGTGCAATATAGAGAATCCTGTAAAGAATTGAAGAAACTCATTCGTCGCTCCAAAGGAGCTCACTGGAAGGCCCTATGTAGTCAACTAGAAGAGGATGTGTGGGGTAAAGGCTACCAGATTGTTATGAAGACGACACGGAGTCATAGCTCTCCTTATAGTCTGACCTCGCAGCAGAAACTAGAAATCGCGCAGAGTTGTTTCCTCGTAGAGAGGACAGATGGGCTAGAAGTAACAGAATTGAAGATGATGTTCCACTTTTCTCTATGGAAGAACTAACAAAAGCAGTAGAAGAGGTCAAGTTGGGGAAGGCTCCGGGACCGGACCACGTTCCACCTGAGGCAGTAAAGATCGCCGTTAAACAAGTGCCCCATATCTTTCTGGGAGTTTTTAATAGCTTACTAAAAAAGCAGGACTTTCCTGATATATGGAAGATTGCAAAGTTGGTTCTCTTGTGGAAGGGTGAGAACATAGAAAATATCAGCACACCCTCCGCTCATAGGCCGATATGCATGCTGAGCATGGTTGGTAAGTTACTGGAAAGACTCATCAAGAACAGACTGGAGATAGAAATAGAGCAGAGCGGAGACCTTTCTGACAACCAATATGGATTTAGAAAGGGACGTTCTGCAATCCATGCGATACACAGAGTGGTCAGTTCTGCGAAAAACTGTAAAAGTAGGTGGTTCATTTTGGTGACTTTGGACGTCAAGAATGCTTTCAACTCGGCCACATGGAGCCTGATGGTTAACAAATTAGTATGCAAGGGTGTGTCTCAGTATCTGATTAACATGGTAGAGAGTTACCTGTCCGACAGGAAGATCCGTGTGACTAAAAACACAGAAATAGAAATGACTGCAGGTGTCCGGCAGGGCTCAGTTCTGGGACCTCTTCTGTGGAATATGCTCTACGATGACGTCCTAGGGTTGCCACTACCGGAGGGTGCAACGACCGTTGCTTATGCAGACGACCTGGTGTTGCTGGTGGAAGCAGACGACGACCAAGAAACGGAACATAAGGTGAACGAGTCTTTATCTATGATAAGTACATGGATGGACAAAAACAACTTGTCTTTGGCCCCACAAAAAACCGAGGCTGTTATTGTGAGAGGACCGCGTAGAAGGGAACATGTCCATTTTGAGATCCTCGGGAGAAAGATCGCGCCTGTTAAATATCTCCGATACCTCGGAGTGATCCTAGCCGAAAAGGTGGCTTTTGGAGAACACATTAAACGCGTGGTGGAGAAAGCTGAAAAAAAGATGTCGGCTCTGACAAGAATGCTTCCCAATTTGGGGGGACCTAGTGCTCCCAAGAGACAAGTAATGTGCGAAGTAGTTCAGTCCGTACTACTCTACGGTGCACCGGTACTAGAGGCGTACTAGAGGCTCAAAGAAGCAGGGAAAAAATGTTGGGAATGCAAAGAAGAGCTCTACTCAGAATTGCTTCTGGGTACAGAACAGTGTCGGCGATGGCAGTACAGGTCATCACGGGTATACCACCTATTTTCTTGCTGGCTGACGAAAGACTACGCCTGTTTGGGTTGCCAAATGCACAGATTTCCATCGTGAGAAGACAGCAAAGGGTCATAACTCTGGAAAAGTGGCAGCGAATTTGGGACGGTCACACCAGCACTGCAGCTTGAACCAAAACGCTGATTAGGGACCTCATCCTGGATTGAGTGTCGACACAGGAGGCTAGATTATTTCATCACCCAGTTCCTTACGGAACATGGGGTCTTTAGACAGTACCTAAGGAGGATGGGAAAAATCGAAAGTGAGGCCTGTATATACTGTGGCTCTACCGACACAGCTGAGCATACGGTGCTCTATTGCAGCCAATGGAGAGAGTGGAGACAAGAATTGGTTGGACAACTTGGTACTACACTAAGTAGGGACAATGTAGTGGGGCAAATGTTGGAGAGTAGTGAGAAGTGGGGCAAAATATGCCTATTTGTCAGAAGGGTCCTTCTTAAGAAGAGAGCTGATGAGAGCGAGAGAGAGACAACACCATAGGCACCGAACTCCTCATCCTGCACTGCAGGGAAGGGAGATGTAGGTAGACACGTTAAGAAGAAAAGACAGCCTTTAACCCATGATGTTATGTCATAATTGTGATAATTCCGGGGTTACGGGCGGTTCGTAAGGGCCACTTAAACCACTTGCGGGTGGCCAACGTCCTATTAAAAAAAAACTATTTCAAATGAAAGCTGGATTTGGAAAAGTAACAAAGTGAAAGCTGTAATGTCTAATACTTATCGTGTAAAGGTTTTTCAGAATCTAAATTTTATTTATTAAGGGAGTGAGTCAACAAAATACATCCATCATAATAGATAATAAATTTAATAACTATTTTTACCACAAGAAAAATAAAACTACACAAGGCTCTCGATATGACGACCGTTGGTTTCGATATTCTTATACATAATGCATTCTCCTATCCAATGACCGAGCATTTTTAATTAGAAGATTTGCGTCAAATCGTCACCAAATCATCTCTGAAATCTGCTATTTTCATTTATCCATTTACTTTCTGCACAGCCTGTCGATATAGATAAAGTAAAAAGTCTGAACGCAGCAAGTACGTTATGGTAGTGAATTATTATAAAAAGGTTTTTAATAACAAATATGTATTTTTTTAACACATGCATCAAATTTGGTTAACAGTATAACATATATAGTATAAACAATGTGCCATATTTCTTTAAACTAACTCCATAGTTCCAAAGAGCATAAAGATACAGCAAATGCATGATAAATTTAATAGTTATTTTTAACATAAGAAAAATAAAACAACACAAAGTTCTCGACATGGCGACCGTTGGTTTCGATACATAAATGTATTCTTCTGTCCAATGATCGAGCATTTTTAATTAGAAGGTTTACGTCAAATCGTCATCTAATCATCTCTGGAATCTGATATTTTCATTTGTCGGTTTATTTTCTGGACAATCTGTAGATATAGATAAGGTTAAAAGTCGGGACCAGCAAGTGCGTTATGGTGGTGAATTCTTATAAAAATGTGTTTGATGGCAAATATGTATTTTTTAACACACGCATCAAATTCGGTTAACAGGATAATATATATAGTATAAACAATGTACCACATTTCTTTAAAATAACTTGATAGTTAGAAAGAGCACAAAACTTATCTGAAAATAAACCTAAAATATTACCGAAAAATCCGGTCCTATTTTCCTGGAGAAGAAACTTCTTCAAGCAATTTACACACCTCCCAAGATATAATTATTCAAAAACAGCATTTTGACAAAAATAAAAAAATTATCATCAAAATTTGCACTCGTTTCACAAAAAGCCGCGTTTTTTTACAAAAATTGGCTTAGGTAATGTTTTTATTTTTTACGAAAATTCGAAAATATTTTTTTTAGAATAATTTGTTAAACCAGTAATTATTAATTACCAACATTTTACAAAAATTTTCCAAAAAAATATTTTCTACGAAAACACCAAAGAAATCTGCTAAACGTGACTAAAATTAATTTAGCAAAAACTTTTTTTAAACAAAAATTCATGAAATGGAAATTAGGTATATACCCAATCTAATAAAAATATAAAAAAACAAAAATGTAAAAAAGTATGTTTGTAACTTTTACACAGATTTGAATCCGTGGAGGTAAGCAAAAATATAAAAGGAAATCTACATATTGTTATTACATACACATCTTGTGACAAATATAATTTTTATGTCACAAGATGTCAGAAATAAGAAGGTTACTGAAGTCTGTCACCTTGAAGTTTCATTTGATATTTGTGGAAACATGTGAAAACAAGTTACTAACTATTTATGAATTAATAAGTAAACATAGATAATCCTATCAAATTAACTATTCGTTACCTATTTTTTGTCCAAAGCTTTTTTCTTTGCTTTGTTTCCTTTTTTTCTTATCTTTGATGCAATTTTAACGTTAGTGGAAGAACAGAAAGTATTTTATGATCTCTGTCGTTTACCATGTAATTACTGTTAATAAACGCTGTATATATAGATATATAGATATATATATATATATATATATATATATATATATATATATATATATATATATATATATATATATATATGTGTGTGTTGTATTGATATATAGCAAAATCAATCTTAACTTACTAGCTACCGTACGCAAAGCTTAAAACTAAAATATTACTATATCTATATCTACATATATATATATATATATATATATATATATATATATATATATATATATATATATATATATATATATATATATAAATGTTATATCCACCCAGGAGCGGCCGTGTATGGTGACGCGGTACGACCACAGGTTGGTAGTGCGGTGAGCGCCGAGCAGTGAGAGGGTTAGGAGGAGTGTACGACGAACAGTAGTGAAGAGAGGTTATAAGGACGCTAGAGTAGGCGTCGAAGTAGAAAGACGTAAAGACGGACGACGATTATAAGACGAAGAAGTAGACTAATTAAGACGTGAGAGTAGACGATGAAAGTGTAGTTACGTGTGTGACTAATTAGTTATACCCCAGAACATATATTTTAGTTTCACCTTAAGTATTAGGCTACCACTAAGTTTTGTAAATATATACGATCATTAAAGTGTTAAAATCAAAGAAGTGTGTATAACAATTATGCAGCTAACAATTAGCAGCGGTGGGATAAAAGACTCATTACTCAATTCAGTGCATTAAAAAGTCGATAAGTGCGATAGAAAAGACTCAGAGCAAGTTTAAAAGTCGAAAATAACTCGGTACGGAATTCTGTGTATTAGAAGTCCAGTTAAGTTGAGAATATTTGTAACATTCAGTGTTTAAAAAGTCAGGAATATTAATAATATTCAGTGCTTAAAGTGAAGAGTATTAATAACAATCAGTGAATAATCAGCTGTGAAACGCAGAAGGGAGTCACCTTAGCTATACGCTGTAGATGCCGTTGACGGAGCTGGAGCCGGAGCCGGAGCCGGAACAGCAGCAGCAGCAGACGGCGAAGCAGGGTGCGTCCAAATCACGGCCGGCCGCCTGCATCGCCAGAGAACAAGTTTGAAACCGTCGCTGGAATACGTACATAATATGCCCTTGGCTGAAGTAAGACCCTGAAAATATATGTTTACGGGTATGTGACTGATTTATTTTATTAATACGTTGCCGAGATCTTCTTGGAATATAATAATTCTTTTAGTGGCAAGGAGAGACACTTTATTTTTGTCACTTAGGAGATGTTTATTTAAGATGTAAATATAAGGAAGAATTGCCTTGGAAATTAAATAGTTTTAAAGAATTGAGAATAAATCTAGGTAGAAGATTATTTTATTTAACATGGAAAAATTATCAGAGATTCCGTCTATTATGACTAATATTAAAAATGCTCAGACCTCTAATATTAAAGCTCTACATATACTGATTTTTGAAGACGAAGGTGACAGAGGTAAAAGGCAAAGATTAAGAGATTTTTCTGGTTTTGAATTTGCAGAACGATCTAAGGAATTTAATGATAAAGTTAAGTTTGTGATAGAAAATTTATCTTTTACGGATTTAATCCGATGTTGTTCCATTTTAGATTTAGATTTAGAGGAAAATTCAAAAGAAGCAATGGCTAACGACCTTTGCAAATATTTAACAGACATAAACATGTTAAATAAAGGCAATGATGATGAGAACTCTGCTGAAGAAGATGAAGTAGAAGAAGATATAAGCTATATAGAAGTGGAAAATGAAAAGTTAGAGAAGGAATTAAGACAATATGAAGACAAAAAGTGTATAGAAAATCCACGGGAAATGGTAATTTCCACATTTTCTTTAACTTTTAGAGACGTCGAAGACACTATTAAGCCTTTCGATGGTACGAAAACATATCCAATCGAATCCTGGATTACAGATTTTGAAGAAAACGCAGAATTATTAGGCTGGAATGACATACACAAGTTGATTTTTGGAAAGAAACTGTTAAGAGGAATGGCAAAACTATTTGTTCAGTCTGAGAAAGGAGTGAAATCATGGAATAAGTTGAAACAAGCGTTGCTAGCCGAATTTTCTACGAAAATTAATAGTGCTGAATTACATCAAATGCTAAGGCAGAGGCGAATGAGAAAAGATGAGTCACCAGAAGAATATTTATTAGTTATGAGAGAATTAGGAAGCAGAGGCAATATTGAAAAGGATGCAGTCATTCAATACGTTATTGACGGTATTGACGATGACCTAAACAATAAAACTATTCTTTTTGGAGCCAAAGATTACCAGGAACTTAAGAAGAAACTTGAAGTTTATTCCCAGATAAGGATCAGGAAAAAGGAATATCAGCCAAGACGTACCATGGAAAGAAAAACTGAACCAGTACAGCAAAAAGAAGGCAAGAAAATATTTCGCTGTTACAACTGCGGAGAAAATGGTCATAAAGCATCCGATTGCCAATCAAAAGCTTTAGGAATGAAATGTTTTAAGTGCAACATGTTTGGGCATAAGGCAAGTGAGTGCCAGAAGAGGGAGAGAAGTCCACAAGCTCAACAAACAAGATCAGTCAAAAGAATTAAGAGTAATTTTGAAAATGATGAGTACCATAAAGAAGTCGTTATAGATGGAAAACATGTTTTTTCATTTATTGATTTGGGCAGCGATGTAGTAACAATGAGATAGAGTGTAGCAAAGGATTTAAGTCTCAAGTATCTACCATCTGATGTCATCCTACGAGGTTTTGGTCAAGGAGAGTGTACTGTAATTGGACGACGTAATTTGGTTTTACAAGTCGATGATACAGATATTGAGGTTAATGTTCTGATTGTTCCCGACGATGCGCAAGAAGATGACATGATTATTAGGCGTTCTGCACTTGATCAGCCCGGAATCAGAATTGTTAAAGAAGAAGGAAGCTTGACAATTGCAAGAGTTATGAGAATGTCGGAAGAAACCTTCGTTATAAAGGAGAATGATATAGATGTAGGTGCCGAAACAAGCCAAGAAGACAAGCAAAACTTGTGCTCGTTGATCAATAATTTTAGTAAAGTGTTTCCTGAGAATCTACAAGGACTAGGAAGTACAGACTTAATCGAGATGAAGATCGAGTTGACGAAAAACGAAATCGTGCGGTATAGGCCATATCGAATGCCATACGTTGACCGTGAAGAGACAAACAAGATCATCCGTGATCTTCACGACGCCGGTATTATACGCGAATCGACCTCGGAATACGCGAGTCCATTGGTGCTCATACCGAAGAAAGACGGGACGAAAAGACTATGCGTGGACTATAGACGATTAAATTCGATAACCCGGAAGGAGTATGTGCCAATGAACTTAATTGACGAACAGCTGGATCAGTTAGCGGGTAGTGTGTATTTTACTACGTTAGACTTTATGAGTGGCTATTATCAGATCCCGGTCGCAGAGAATTCGAAGCATCTAACGTCGTTCGTCGTTGACAACGCGCAATACGAATTCAACAAAGTTCCGTTTGGGTTGGTGAATGCACCAAGTGTTTTTAACAGACTAATGAGTTTAGTAGTTAAACGAATAGGTCCCGGAGTCGTTCTTAACTACATGGACGATATATTAATACCCAGTAAGACTATTGACGAAAATCTGGACAAACTCGAGCGCGTGTTAAAAGTAATCCATGAGCTCGGATTGACTTTGAAACTCTCTAAGTGTAAATTTTTGTGTAAGAACTTAGACTATCTTGGTTTCGAGATCAACGCGAGTGGCGTGAAACCGGGGAAAAATAAGTTGAGCGCTATTAAAGACTTCCCAAGACCGACTATCGTGACGGAAGTGCGGCAGTTCGTAGGACTTTGTGGATTTTTTCGAAGATTCATTAATGGGTTTTCGTTAATATCATCACCGCTAACGAGATTGCCAAAGAAGGATCAAGAATTTCAATGGGAAGAAGAGCAAGAACAGGCTTTTGCAACACTGAAGACGCAACTTTGTGAGCAACCTGTACTGACGTTATACGACCCGAAGGATCACCAGGTTCATACCGACGCTTCTTCGATCGGTCTAGCTGGTATGCTTTTGCAAAATGACGAGAACGTATGGAAACCTGTTGGTTATTTTAGTCGAAAGACAACCGCATTAGAGCGTAATTATAACAGTTTTGAGTTAGAGGCTCTAGCAGTTGTTGAAACTCTAGAAAGATTTCGAGTTTACTTGGTAGGAAAACATTTTACTGTGGTTACAGACTGTAATTCTCTGAAGACTGTGATGACCAAGAAAGACATGTCCCCGAGATTGGCTAGGTGGTTACTTAAGCTTCAAGAGTTTGACTTTGCGATTGAACACAGACCTGGAGAGAAGATGAAGCACATTGACGCCCTCAGTCGACAACCAGTTGAACCTGAACAGGACACCGAAGAAGCAAGTCTGAAAGTATTTATTGCAAGAATACAAGAGTCTGATTGGTTACTGACGATGCAACTTCAAGATACGAAGCTACGGGAAATATATGAAGTTTTACAGAAGAGAAAAGTGAGTCCCGAAGAAAAACAAATCCGAATCAACTATGCATTAGAAAAGAACAGAATCAGTAGAAGGATTGGAGATGAAACAAAATGGGTGGTACCAAAAAGTGTTATCTGGAGAGTGATTCAATTTAGTCATGATGGCAAGGGACATTTTGGTGTTGAAAAGACGTTACAACACTTAAAAAGATATTTTTGGTTCCCGAAAATGAGGAAACGTGTTAAGAATTATATCTCAACATGTGTAAAGTGTGCTTATCATAAAGCCGAGAGAGTACGACCAGAAGGTGAGCTGCATGTCATCGAAAGAGTACCTGTACCTTTCCATACAGTGAATATTGATCATTTAGGACCATTTGTGAGAAGTTCAAAGAGAAATGATTATGTTCTTGTCTATCAGGACAACTTTACGAAGTACTGCGTTATAAAGGCTGTGAGAACCACGAAGACGAAACCGGTCATAGCCGTTCTAAAAGAGATATTTAGTTATTTTGGAACGCCTGTGCGACTGATCAGCGACAGAGGTACAGCTTTCACTTCAAGAGAATTTGAGGATTTCTGTCTAGAAAATCAGATCATTCATATCAAGAATGCAACTGCGACTCCCAGAGCTAATGGGCAGGTGGAACGACAGAATCAGACGATATTGTCTGCATTATCCACAATGAGTGAGGCAGAAGATAGTAGAGATTGGGACGATAAGCTTCCGCATATACAGTATGCCTTAAACGATTTGGTGAATAAGACGACTGGCAAGACAGCACACGAACTTTTGTTTGGTTTTCATCCGCGAAATGGTGTTGAAAATCAGTTGGTGTTAGCGTTATCCAACGAAGATGACCTTAAATGCGAGAATCTAGAACAGTTACGAGACAAAGCGCTGGAAAACATAGGCAAACAACAAAAACAGAGTAAGAAATGGTATGATGCTCGACATAAGACGCCGAAGAAGTACCTTCCAGGAGCTTTGGTATTAGTAAGAAGGGACCCCACAGCTACAGGACAATCACGTAAGCTGAACCCGAAGTACAAGGGCCCGTATCAGGTGATAACAGAGCTGGGACATGATCGATATCTATTAGGTGATATCCCTGGAGCAGAGCGCACTCAGAGAAGTTTTAAGTCAGTGTTTGCGTCGGATGCAATGAAGCCATGGTGTTCCCTAGATCAACCCGACAGCGAGGATGACGAAATATCTGAGGAAGACGGACTTTCAGAAGATGACGAAGAGCCTACCAATGGCGACGAGGACGTCGCCAGGAGTAGCGTGGCCGAATGTTATATCCACCCAGGAGCGGCCGTGTATGGTGACGCGGTACGACCACAGGTTGGTAGTGCGGTGAGCGCCGAGCAGTGAGAGGGTTAGGAGGAGTGTACGACGAACAGTAGTGAATAGAGGTTGTAAGGACGCTAGAGTAGGCGTCGAAGTAGAAAGACGTAAAGACGGACGACGATTACAAGACGAAGAAGTAGACTAATTAAGACGTGAGAGTAGACGATGAAAGTGTAGTTACGTGTGTGACTAATTAGTTATACCCCAGAACATATATTTTAGTTTCACCTTAAGTATTAGGCTACCATTAAGTTTTGTAAATATATACGTTCATTAAAGTGTTAAAATCAAAGAAGTGTGTATAACAATTATGCAGCTAACATATATATATATATATATATATATATATATATATATATATATATATATATATATATATATATATATATATATATATATATATATATATGTATGTATACTTAACTGATTTCAATCAAACTAGGCAAAAATCTTGTTTGGGCAAAAACCGAGGTCGAGTTCGTTAATCAGCCTTTATGTTCAAGTTTTTCCGGTGGAAAGTCCGAAAAAAACTATTTTAAAACGCTATATTTTTGTAAGTATCACATGTGGCTAGAAATAGTGCAAAGAAACATATGTTGTAAATTTTAACTAATTTGGTCCACAATATTTAGAATTTTTGCCAAATTAAAAATAAAATCCCAACGACATGCGTTGAAACGACTTAGTGGTTAAACTGGAATGCCTGACAGACAGAGTAGTTAACTGCCATGCATAGATTGATTCATACAACAGGTATAAACCATACAGCAACGGTAACCAAACCAAATATATTCCAGGCAGAAAACATAATACCCTAATCCACAATCGTGAAATCTCGGCCGCAGTTATGTAAAATGACAGACGACATGAAATTAAAAATTTGTCAAGTCACTGTTATTTAACTAGGCGATTCAATCAATTATTAAAATACACTATAGCTCTTTGTAGCTTTATTAGCGACCTCAAACATAGTTTTAGCGCAGCATAGATATATTATGCTGTCGCATAATAATGTATCAGAAATTTAAACAAAATCAAGCCAAGTCTTTATAAAAATGATTCTAAAATAGTTTGTTTTATCTTGAAACTTAAACATAAGACGTCATATAAGACCGAAACACAAGTGGGATCAATGGTAATTCTACTACCTAATTTTCTGTAATTAGTTAATTATGTATACTTTGAATATAATGTCCCAAGCATGGAGCCGATCTACGCTATAACGCAAGTAAAACCTTTTTTTACTAGTGCCCAGATAGCATAGTGGTTATCATGCTCGCCTCCCACGTAGAAAGTAACGCGATCGAATCCAGCTGGATGCATATATCTTTTCTGTAATGTTTTATTTGCACATTTGGAGAAAAAATAGTGCACAGATTTCAGACGTTTTGAACAAGAACTCCTTTTTGTTTAAAACGCCTAAATAAGTTTGTCACCATTGAGTCTGAAATCATAATTTTGTTATTGTTGTAATTGTTATTGAAAAAACCGGCTCGACTAGGTTGACTAAAACGAAATCACACTGGCGATTAATAAGGAAAAATAACTGCTATGTTTATAACTTGGCAGATACTTTAATTTTCTAAATATGAATTAAGTTTCCTTCTGGAAATCTTCTGTATAACTTTAATGAAATTTGTAATACAAGTTTCTTTCAAAGAGACTTACACTCTCTACAGATATAGCAAAATCTAGTTCTTTACCTTCGTAGAAAATTGAGTTTCGGTCATTTTTCTCAAAAGGAGTTAAAATGCAAGTTTTTTTTTAAAAAATAGACATATATATATATATATATATATATATATATATATATATATATATATATATATATATATATATATATATCGATGGAAACACTTTCGAAAGAAATCTTCAAATGTGCGCGGACCAGGACCTCTAAAATCGATCTTCAAGGTCTGTGTAAGTTTAAAGTATTAACTTTACTAATATGCCGTATAATAATAATGTACAATTCTAATGAAAATTCGCTACTATAACGCACTTGCTACGTCCCGAAACTTTTTTGTAATAGGCAAATTAAAATATTTAATTTGAAAATTCATACAAACATTTTAAAAGTAAAACACATCTATACCTTTGGGGTTGAAAGGTCTTATCCAACGAATTTATCAGCTTTAATTTGTGTAATCTTTGTTTAAGAACTTTATTCATCACCTCTCATCTTTTATTGAGATCATACCATTCAAACTTTCCTAAATAATGATTGTCCCTGTGTCACGAGAAATTTTTTATATGTGTATTGCATAAACGCAACATGAGTTAAAATTTGCAAACTTACATGCTTTTCAACTTCTAGAACAACAAAAACATTATATTGATTTTCCAGACACTGCAACTTCTCTTCATAATTAAGCAACGTTTGAGGTGTCCACCAGTTTCTAATCTGCATTTTCGATGTTTCATCCATCTGTGCCTCAGTAAATATATGAGAAAGCTTGTGAGCGATAACTGAGCCCAGAGCTCCATAGTTTAGGTAAGCTGGACGATGTTTATTAAAATATACGCCACGCAAAACGCCAATAGGAAATCCTGAAAAGCAAAATTAAATTAGCTTACTTTCAGTTAGAGACTTAATTGTAGCAAGAAGGTAGAGAAGGTATTGCAAAAAATTGTTTGTATTATAAAGATGCAATATTAACCAAATAATCAGCCTTTATTTACTTTTCTTTAAAAAAAAAAGATTATGAGAAGACTATTAGTAAATTTTCATTAAGAAAAGAGATATCGATGGTAAGACTTTTGGAAACAATTTTTAAATGAGCGCGAATTAGTGCCTCTAGAACCCATATCCGGGGTCAGTATATATATATATATATATATATATATATATATATATATATATATATATATATATATATATATATATATATATATATATATATATATATATATATATATATGTATCCAACCGCTAACTCAAAAAATACTTGACCGATTTCGATCAAATTTGGGGATTACCTTGATTTTGTTAATGGCTTAGATGAGTTCGTAGATGGGCGCCGTGCGTCTAATTTTTCTTTAAAAAAAATGTAAAGAAAATTTTGAAAACGCAACATTTTTTTTTTAATATTGAAGTGTTTCGAATGAAAATTTGCACATATATACGAGACGTTACAATATAAAACGTATTTATTAAAAAATCAAAATTATAAATGAATAAACACTCTAAGATATCAGTGCAAGTTTCATTCAGCATTTCCCACGTTCAATGTTAATAAGGATTATTAGAGTGTGAATGCGTCATTTTAAGTAGATAATTCAAATAGAAGCAGTCACCTGACAATTAAATATAAAGGAGCCGGGTTGTCAGATTTAATAAAATTTCATTTGAATCTTAAAATGTAAAACATATGGTAATGACACATATTGGTACTTATTCATGACAAATAAAAGCTCGTCCAAAAATTAATCCATCCAATAAATGTGGCTTAATATTAATAAATGCTGAGTTACCAATAATTTCTCATTCGATTTATCATAAATTCTAATTTACTCAATCTGACACCGCTGCATGGTAGGCCAACTGTCATCGCGAAACGGGAGCTGCCGACCGCCGACGCCGAAACGCAAGACACTCAAAGTGTTATTTACATTTATTAAAACTGAAATGTTTTGTTATATTACAGAATATACCAAATAGAAGTTTCACTTAAATGAAACGGTTTAAAACCATAAGTTCAGTTCTAATTTCCGACGCTTCAGCGCCAGTAGCATTATAATCCAAAAATTTATTTAATTTTAAATATCAATCTAACCTCAAAACATTCGAAGATTCGTTATTATTGTTTATGGTTTTATTTTGGAAAGCATCCTTACATGGAGTGTTAGCGACTAGCCACGTTTGTTGTTATAAAGCTCTTTATTATTATATCTCTACATATTATGTTAGAGTTGTTATTAAAAAGTGTTCTTTTGATTTGGTCCTAAAGTTTCTGACACAATTGTTGATCAAATGTAAGCAGCACATGCTTATCGTTATTTGTGTTCTTCAATATTTTTAATAACCTGGCAAGTGAAACAAATACTAACTTATACTTATTGGTTCCAGTATCACAAAAATTTAGGGACGTAGCCAGTGCGTTATAGTAGTGAATTTTCATAAGAATTGTGCACTGTTAGTAATATATACTATTAAAACTAATTCTTTAAATTTAAATGGACCTTGTGATCAGTTTCAGAGTCCCAGTTAGCGATTATTTGAAAAAAAAGGTTTATATGGAGCTACTAAATTCAAATTTGGTCTTAGATATAGCATGTAAATACTGCAAGTGTCTTAAAAAAAAGACTTACAAATTTCATGAAAGTTACAAAAGGTTTTCAGAAAACAATTAATTATTTACAAAAGGAATGTACCTGTAAAATTATAAATATGACAGGTATTTTTCCTTGTTAATTGTTTGGATGGTTTTGTTTTAGTCAACCCATTCCGTTTTTGCAAACAATAAACAACAAGAAAGGTTTTTTAAAACAAAACGAAGCTGAATATGTTATTTTTCTGTAATTTGTTACCCACGTTCGTTTACATAGGTGTTACTAAGGTTCAAGATTGAAGATTCTAGCATAATGGGAAATTTATTGAGCTATCGGATTTGAAATATTGAAACAAAAATTTTCTACCATAACATAAAAAACTATTTTTGTTGTTTATTGTTTGCAAAAACTGATGGGTTCATTAAAACAAAACCATTCAAACAATTAATATGGAAAAATACCTGTCATATTTATAATTCGACAGGTAGATTCCCTTTGTAAATAATTATTTTTTCTGAAAAACGTTTGTAACTTTAATGAATTTTGCAGTACTTATATATTTTTATAATTCGACAGGTACATTCCCTTTGTAAATCATTTATTTTTTCTGAAAAACCTTTGTAACTTTAATAAAATCTGTACCACATTTTTTTAAAGGCACTTGCAGTAGGTACTTACATATTATATCTAAGACCAAATTTTAATTTGGTAGCTCCATATTAAATATGAATTTTTTTAAATAACCCCTAACTGGGACTCTAAAACCGATCTCCAAGGTCCATTTAAATTTAAAGAATTAGTTTTAATAATATATCTTACTAATAGTGTACAATTCTTATGAAAATTAATTACCATAACGTACTTGCTGCGTTTAGAGTTTTTTATAACTTGAGCCTATTATGCTGACTTCAAAACGCGCGTAAACTTTTGGTGTTGTAATGGAGAGAGGGATATTTTAGTTGTCGTAAATATAGTTATATTTATGGAAACCTATTGTAATAATACTTGTGAAGAAGATCGTAGGAAAAAGAAAGTATTGCAAAACTCCACTTCTGCTATGTCAAAAATTTATGTTTGTCATACTCAAGAGGATCATGTTTGTTGTGTACTACATTATGAGACTTTAGAGTCAACCCTGTTAAATTATTAAGACTCATGGCGGGCTTCGTTATAATGTTTAATATTTTTTTCTTCAGAGTAGTCATAGAAACAGGATGAATGACATGCAACAGTTTTTTGGTTGAAATATACACATCTCTGTTGAATATTGTAGAAATATTTTTTTTGTGTTTTAATTTTGAACCGTCGAAGATCAATAGATGAGTAATCTGTTGTTCACACGACATAGTTTACGGCAACCGTGACAGGACAGAAATTTTTACGTGATTGTGACAATAAAAAGCGTGTTGTGTCCGCGTTTCGTGAAAAGAAAATATATTATATATTTATTTCTTTTAATTCTCTTGGTTGATAGTTGCAAAGCCTCTTTTCCAGGTAGCTGTAATACTTTGGCCAATTAACGTTGCGCATCTCGTGGTTCTACAAAGTGTGTGCCTATTTCTGGTCTGATAGGTATGCTGGAAGTGATGGATCTTTTCCTGCATGTTGCCCAAATGATATTGCGTAACGGTATATTTGCCGTACATCAAATACGCGTGCATTTTTAAATTCGCTAATGAGGAGACCTGTGTTTATATATATATATATATATATATATATATATATATATATATATATATATGTATATATATATATATATATATATATATATATATATATATATATATATATATATATATATATATATATATATATATATATAAACACAGGTCTCCTCATTAGCGAATTTAAAAATGCACGCGTATTTGATGTACGGCAAATATACCGTTACGCAATATCATTTGGGCAACATGCAGGAAAAGATCCATATATATATATATATATATATATATATATATATATATATATATATATATATATATATATATATATACATATATATATATATATATATATATATATATATATATATATATATATATATATATATATATATATATATATATATATATGGACCAATCTTGATGAAATCTGGTGAGTTCCTTTTCCAAGTGGCTTTGATAAGTTCGTTAGCCAGGAAAATCGGATCAGGTTTTTTCGGAAAATTTTATGTTTTCTTTCTAAAAAAATTCAAATCTCCGGAAATAACAAAGTAAGGGCAACCAATTTTGGCACGCGTGTTTGTATTATAAAGAGTGGACCCTGTACGAAAAGCTAGGTCTCTAGTTTTAAAGACAAGAAGTTATGGGCAGTTAAAGAAACAAATTTTGGAGTTTTCCTCAAAACGTCAAACTCGAAATTTTAAATGTCAAAATTGGCAATGTTTAGGCAAAGAACGTGAAGCAAATACGGATTTTTTAAAGAAAATGTTACAAGAAGAGTGTTCTTATAACCCTTAAGTTTCAGATTTAACCTTTACTGCCCTTCATTTTCCTAAAATGTTTACAGAAAATTTATTTCAAATAGACCCTTTCTCTGATGCTTTGGCTGTCGGTTTAGTTAAGTTGATGCTTTCGCTGTAAGTTTAGTGAAGTTTATGGTTTAACAGTCTACAATTTTTAGCTAATTTTCGTAGAACAAATTCGTTAATGCATTTTTGCATTTTTTATCGAAATATCATGCGTTTCTAAGAAAAAAATCTGGACGCAGTAAGTACGTTTTGGTAGCGAATTTTCGGTAAATTTGCAGTTTAGCTCCCGAACGCTTTTCAAAAAACTGTTTTCAGAAACCTGCCTAGTGCCCCCTCGATCCACAAACCCAAGAAAAATTTCTTGTTCACACTCCCTATGGAAGTTACGGGACCAGGAGTGCGTAGGGGGTGTATAATTTTTATTTAGCTAATTTTCTTAGAACACATTCGTTAATGCATTTTTGCATTTTTATCGAAATATGATGCGTTTATAAGAAAAAAATCTGGACGCAGTAAGTGCGTTTTGGTAGCGAATTTTCGGTAATTGCAGTTTAGCTCCCGAACGCTTTTCAAAAAACTGTTTTTAGAAACCTGCCTTGCCACCCCCCCCCTGGATCCACAAACCCTAAGAAAAGTGTTTTGTTCACACTCCCCAAGGAAGTTACGAGACCAGGAGTGAGTAGGGGTGTAAAATTTTTTTAAGCTAATTTTCGTAGAACAAATTCGTTAATGCGCTTTTGCATTTTCTAGCGAAGTATGATGCGTGTGTAAGAAAAAATCTGGACTCAGTAAGTGCGTTTTGGTAGAGAATTTTCGGTAAATTATCAGTTTAGCTCCCAAACGCATTTCAAAAAACTGTTTTCAGAAACCTGCCTAGCCCCCCCTGGATCCAAAAACCCCAAGAAAATTTTCTTGTTAACACACTAACCATACCCCCCCCAAAGGAAGTTACGGGACCAGGAGTGAGTAGGGGTGCTAGATAGTAAAACAAATAAAAAAAAACGGGTTTGAAAGCTGTCTTTTTCACATCTTGAATCCATATCCCCCTCAAACCCTGCCTACCCCGCACAGCACCCCTATCCCCCCAGGTGCCGTAACTTCCCTGGCGGGTAGGAACAAGACATTTTTCTTGTGGTTTATGCAGCGAGGGTGGTGTATGCATGTGCGTGGGGGAAGGAAAATGACCACGACGAAGCAGCCACCCCCCAACACTCCTGCCACAAGTCGAACCGGGGTCTGCTTCGTCGTAGGCACTTTCCTTCCCCCCTCTTGTGCATACAACCACTCTCGTTACATAAACCACAAGTAAAACTTTTTGTTCATACCCGCTAGGGTAGTTACGTGACCTGTGGCAAATAGGGGTGCTGTGCGGGGTAGGCAGGGTTGAATGGGGATGTAGCTTCAAATAGACAGCTTTTAAGCAGTTTTGTTTGCATTTTCTGCTCATATTTCCTTTTTACTACCTACCCCGCACAGCACCCCTATTCACTCATTCACTCCCAGTCCCGTAACTTCCTTGGGGGGTGTGAACAAGAAATTTTTCTTGGGGTTTGTGCATCCAGGTGGGGTCCTAGTAATGTTTCTGAAAACAATTTTTTGAAAAGTGTTCGGGAGCTAATCTGCAAATTTACCGAATTTTCATTAAATTCTTCAAATTTCGATAACTCAATTTGCCGTTAAGCTTTGTTGGTTGGAAAACCAACATTTAAGTTTCTTTTCGGAAAACTTTTGTTTATGTTTTCAAACCATAAGTAATTTTGATAAAATATAGTACATTGTTACTACTACATAGGCTATACCGGTAATCAGATTGATGCCTGCTCGCATTTGCTATTAAAAACATTTTTGTGGAAATTCCCTTCCATAACACATTTGCTGCATCCAGACTTTTGAAAAATGTTTATATATTTTCAAACAATAAAGTTATTTCGATGAAATATGGTACATTGTTTCTACTATATAGGCAACCAAGTTTGATGCCTGCTTTCATCAAAGAAAGACATTTGCTATTTAAAATAAAAAAAAAAAAATTCGCTACCATAACGCACTTGTTACGTCCAGACTTTTATACAATGAATCTGTCGGGTAGGTTCGTCCCTTGCCTAACATAATTGATCTGAATGATTTCAAGATTTCTCAATTGTGTTTTAGAGACAGCTCCCTAGCCTACAATGCTTTATGAAAATTGTCTCCGAGTAAGGCAAAATATAGCTTTGTAAGTTGCTACATTTTTAGGTAGTCCTTAAGAACCAGAAATTTACGAAATATAGCTCTCACCTTCTTAACCAGGTAATTTATATGGCTCTCCAATCTTAAATTGGGATCCAGAATCATACCCAAATATTTGACAGTCTGAGGTGCACACACCATAAATTCTCCGTTTTTGTCAGAGAAACACAGTGACAGAATTTTTGGAGACTGCTGAATAGAGAAGCTTAGAAATGTGCTTATATATATGCTGAGTGTCAATTGAATGTTTTCAAAGTATCTGTTGATCATTAAAACATCTTGTTTAATCAGATCCACGAATACTTAGTATATACTATTGCCTGATAATCCGTGTAACTAATAATATTTTCCTTTTTTTTTTTGGCAATAAAGCAAGTCATTTATATAAATGATGAACACTGAGGGACCCAAGACAGTGCCCTGGTGAACTCCATATTTTTTACTTTTAAGGTACTTACTACACCATATATGTTAACACATTGAAAAGGATTCCCCAGTATCCCCCAGTGTATTAACCAATTACTGATACCCCTGAAACCATACCTCTTCAACTTTTCAAGTAGCAAGTTGTGACTTATCGCTTCGAAGGCGTTATCCATGTCAACAAGCATGCACAGAGTCGGCTTACCTTCGTACAACCCTCTATCTATAAATACTATCCGTGATAAAAGCTACCGCATCCTCTGGTGACCCACCCCATCTAAAACCATACTGTCCATCAGACATAATATTATTTACATCTAGAAAGCTTAACAATCTAGTTTCTAAAACCTTCTCGGCAATCTTTGCAACTGTAATGGCTCTGTAATTAATTATCTCTAATATGTCTCGCTTTTTATATACAGGCCTTAAGTACCCATACCAAAATCGGGCTATATTACGGTTTCAAATATTCTCTTAATAATATAGGCCAAAAGTTTTGCGACTTCATCCATTACCTGCTTTAAAAAAGCCTGGACGCAGCAGTGCGTTATGGTAGTGAATTTCCATAGAAATGATCTGGCACACAATATTTTATTTTACCTTTGTTTTCATGCAACATAGAAATCTACGTTTTAGTGTATAGTTTATTCTTTATATGGTTAATCCACCTACCAAATTTGGTTATCATAGCTTTTTTATTTTTTGAGATAAAAATTATTTTTGAATGAAAACTAAAATTTTTCCGGAAAACCTCGTCCGATTTTCCTGACTAACTTATTTAAGCCATTTACAAAAGGAAAGTACGTGCCAAATTCTATCAAAATCGGCCCATAATTTTTTGAGTTATCGGTGTGATGCACACACACACACAAATATATATATATATATATATATATATATATATATATATATATATATATATATATATATATATATATATATATATCCAACCAATAAGACAAAAAGTAAATAAATTTTGATGAAACTCAGCAAATACCTTTCTTTTATTAATAGATTGGATAAGTTCGTTAGCCTGCTTGATCTTACCAGTTTTTCTTAAAAAAACGGTTTTTCTCAAAAAAAAATATTTTTTTTTCAAAAAATACAATTCTTTTTTTTTGATGAAATTTGGTAGTGTTCCAGTGTAGAAGATTGAGTTTTCAAGCATATAATAAAAATTCGCTACCATAACATTATTGCTGTGTCTCGAATTTTTCTTTTTAGAGAAGCCAAAACCAGTGTTTTTCCCAATTCGATATTATATTTCACAAATAAATAAGGTCTTTGTATTAAAATATGTCGTAACTAACTACTCTCGTCAGGTACTAATATTTATATCTTAAAAACCTCTTCAAAAGGAGTCAGAGCGGTGTCTACCACGTAGCGAATTTCCATATTTCTGTATGACGATATTTATCTCAATATAGTCCGCTTATTTCCAGTCAAAAAATAGTAGCATTTAAAAAATTCAAACAGTTGGTAGAGCATTTGATTAGGTTATGAAAATGTGTGCCGACCCAAAAGTCGAGCGAAACAAGTTGAGTGCTTGAAAAGCTATTGGTAAGTCGCCTGGAATTGATTAATAATAATTGCTTTTGGTTTCGTTTGTCATGTTTAGCACATACTTTTAACTTTACCTTTATTCTTGTTGAACCTAATACACTAGTTTATAGTGCGAGTGGGCAACAACGGTCCGTTCACTGCGAGCTTAAGTTCTTTTGTTGTTATATACACTATTTTGTGTCAATAATTACTACTTTCTGCCATCATTTTATTTTCTTTTGTTACAATATTCGAACTTAAAAACCTTGTTAGCTTATATTTGATAACATAACATAACATTTATTTAACCATCAACATTTACATGGTTCGTCGCACATAAAATAATTGTATAATGGACTTGCACATGACAAAGAGTGGGTGACAATATACATAAAATAAAACAAAATATAAAATGAGCTGACAAAAACACACAACAGTTAATTGAAAATTAAATTCTTCAATTGAATATATAGGTCTTTCTATTAATTTTCTTTTTATCACAGATGCAAACTGTCTTCTAGGAAATTCCCTGACCACAGCTGGAAGTAAATTGAACAACCTAACTCCAGTATACCCATGGCTCCTCTGCGTGCGGCTTATCCTGTGATGAGGAATCACAAACTGACTTTTGCCTCTAGTTTCGTAACTGTGAACCTGTTCGTGAGAGATAAAACTGGTCTGATGGTCATAAATGTAAAGAAGGCAAGTAATTATATAACTTGCTGTTAGGGTAAGTATTTTATACCTCTGGAATAGTTCTCTACAACTGTGGTCCTGAGGAACGTTAGTAATCGCCCTGATTGCTATTTTCAATTGTAAAAAGACACGCTCTTCATGTGGCGAGGATCCCCACAGCAAAATCCCATAGGCTGCAATGCTTTGAAAGTGAGCATAGTAAGTAACCCTTCATCTATGATGTATCTTATTCTACGGATTGAGTAGATGGCTGAAGATTATTTTTTACACATTTGGTCTCTGTGAGGTTTCCAGCTTAAACAACCATCAATATGAAAGCCTAAAACTTTATTATTTTCGCCTGAGTTCTATAGATGGTCCCTGGTAGTTATGACAAGTCTTGATGTATTTTCTGCATTAAGCAATAACTTGTTTGCCTTAACCCATGCTTCCACCTGCTGGATGGATTGATCACCTTTGTGTTTTATAAGGTCTGGAACTGCTTTATTAATTACTGTCGTGTCATCTTCGAAGATGCAACTTCTGTCTGCCCTAATGTTTTCGGGCAAATCGTTAAGAAGGAAGAGCATTGGTCCCAGTATAGAGCCCCGTGGTACTCCCAAGTCTACCTGTCTAAAATTTGAAGTGATATTTTGCCAGCTAACCAACTGCACCATGTTTCTTAAATATGATTGTAAAAGTGTTCCTATTCTGCCTCTCATTCCATAATATTCCAGCTTAGAGATAAGGATCTGGTGGTTTACCATATTAAAGGCTTTGCTAAGCTCAAAGCACAATATCTCGGCATTTTCTTTGTGATCAAGTGCTTCCAAGACAAAATCAGCTATATATGTCAATGCCGGGAATGTTAAATTGTTACACAAACTTAGAGTACACATTATTTGATTTCACCATAAATAGTAATCAAGTTCACACAATTATTTCTAATCTTTGTTATAGAAATGACGAGAGCAACGAGAAGGAAGCACATCTTCAGGGAATTGTTGAAAGTACATTTTTGTCTTCCAGCCGCCAGCAACAAGATGAATGAAGATCTTCAAGGTATTAGATTGTAAGAGTAACAAACTTTATGAAGTACAAACCCCGAAAAGGGCTGTTTATTTCTCTGCATTTCCCAATAAGTTCCGAAGAATCTTGGTTGAAACGTAGACACTACGTCACCGTCGAACTCATCAAACAGAAAAAAAAAGTAAAGGCAGACATTGTACTAATTTTTGGCGCATAAACATATAAAAGCATATCACTGAAAAAAAAACGGTTTCAAGCTTTCGGATAATCCATTGAAAAGGAAAATGCATATGAGCGTCAAAACAGCTGTGAAAAAGCAGACTCCCTGTTTAGCAAATCTGACAGGTCTGTCGTAACTTTGATTCTAAATCATGGTAGGGTAGGATGAATATAAAGCTACCACGGTGAAAATGAATAGATATTATTCATGAAATGACAACGCACATTTTATTTGTATGACCTGCAACTTTTTCTAACGTTTATTTATGTAAATATGCAATTATATAGTAACTGCTAATAAATTATTCTCGTGTATTCTTAACGACGTTCTTAAAATTCTAATGCAATTTCTTTTGAAAATACATTTGCTAGACACAACAATCGAACCACTTATTCCAAATAGCCTGAGGCCTGGCTAAATGTAAATACAACCGACGCATTTTATCTCTTTATTTCTTTGTTTTCCATGTAGCAATAAAATTTCTCGTTTCACTGGAAACGTTAAGTAAAAGAAAGTAATTGAAACACAGATTTTTACAAGTATACATTTACTTCAGTTTCAATAACTTTTACGTAAAAAATAAAATAGTAGACGTTTTTATAGAATAGTGTCCTTAAATATTAATTAAGTTCAACAGACGTAAAAGTTTACTAGCTTCTACTTACTCAAACTGTTTGATCTGGGGGAGTAAATTATGTCCAAACCAGTAAGAAATTCCGGTTGTCTTAACCAATTATCTTTTACTTCTCTACGGAGATTCTCAAACCTTAAATTTGTATTTACGTAGTCTATATTTAGAGTTGACTGCAAAAATTCATTTTCGTTAACTTCTACCTGAAAAACAAGACATCAGGTATCGTTACGGTTAATTAGAAGTCGAAACAACGTAATTTTGTTTTCTTGGATAATGTTATTTTAAAGTTATTTTGCTCAGGCAGGGGCAATACCCAAATAAAAAAATTTAGTAACAGAGGTTTGCAAACATTAAAAAAATATTTTAATGAATGAGGATTAGAGCCTCTAAAATCCGTATTTACAGTCTGCAGAAATGTTATAGATGGAGTATGTACACGTTAAGTATTGACCACTCAAGTAAAATATTTATTTGTTTGGGGATTTCAATTTACTTTTTAGTGAAGTTACGATGTTTATATAAATATAAATTATATATATATATATATATATATATATATATATATATATATATATATATATATATATATATATATATATATATATATATATATATATATATATATATATATTTATTTATTAACTGACCGAATAGCTCAGTTCGCGAGGTAAGTAACCTCTAGAATCGGAGTTCCATATTCAGACAGTCCGTCTTTTTCACTCGATAAGGCCGATTTCTGATGAGTGGTGGGTGGTGTCCTCTGTCTATATGTGTATCTAAGCTCCCCACGCACAAGTCTATATATATATACATATATATATATATATATATATATATATATATATATATATATATATATATATATATATATATATATATATATATATATATATATATATGTGTGTGTGGATCACACCATCACTCAAAAAATGATAAGCTGATTTTGATGAACTCCGCACACACCTTCATTTTTTGTAAGTGGGTTAGATAAGTTCATTAGTTAGCGAAATCAAAAGTTTTGCTAGGAAGGTTTACGGTTTTCTTTCGGAAAATTTTTGTATTTCCGAAAATAGCAATGAATTGTTATTTAGTTCATTACACCAATATATTACTACACTATCCATCGACATGTTTATTTACTTATGGCATAGCTAACGCTTTCTCCTTTAAATGCCATTCAGCATATTCATTTACACACTGTTGGCTGAACTGTCGTCATGCGCCAGCCTTATCGCTTTTAGGTCGTTTATAAATAGCCGACATCTTCTAAGGCCACCCTCTTTAACTTGATCCTGCCTGCAAAGACAATAACCATGCAGTCTTAAAGCCTCAACACCTTGCTCATGGGTAAAATATATTTTATGTGTTAACGGAATTTACTTGATTTGCTTTCCATGCTTGTACAGTTTAAAATTTCATCTGCAGAAGCTCTCTGGTATATAATCATGTCACATAACTTAAACGTAAAGTAAAACGTTTGATTTAATTTTATTATAAAGTATAGTTAAATTAGTTTTCTGAATGAGAGTATGGTATTACCAGGGGCGCATCATAACTTTTGTACTAAATGTTGTACTCTCTATTACAGGCCTGACATACTACCGCCCTACCTGCTTACTACCTCGCAGAAGGCCGCAATAAAAAAAACTTTTTAAGAATAATGCAATGCACTTAAGAGGACAGGAATTATTACAAGAAGAATGAAAGAAGAGCAGACAGTGGCACACTGACTCAACATTTCTCAGATCGCAGAACTACATGAGGCTCCCCAAAGAGAATCTACCTTCAGCTGGACATCATCCGTTCTGAGACTGGATGGGGCATTAAGAATACCACGCTTACTTTCCTAAGATAAGTGATACGCCTGGAAACTAATCCATGCTTTACATGTTTTTTTAATACCTTTATTTGCTTCAATTAATTTGCATTCGTTTAAACAGTCTTTAAATTTTCATATATGTGGCAGAGTGCAAATGTAAATTTTTTTAATTAATTTTACCGTTAATTTTCAATCTTTTTTTCACTATATACAGCAAGTAATTTCAAATATTAAATTACTTTTTGCATTTATTCTGTCATTACTCTGTAAGTTTACCAATAATAAACTTTTCACCGTTACATTGGTAGTATAGACATTTTAGTTAGTCACTCCATTTGTCAGATGTTTCTAAAAAAATTAAATATCTAGAAAACAATTGAAAATAGGAAAACTTTCTGAAGGGCAGCAGCTTCAGATTTTTACGTAGTATTTAAAAATGCTATAATATTTATAGGGTTCCATTCGAAAAAAAAGTTTAAATCACTTCCGGTTCAACCGCAAGTTACAGCGAATTGAAAATAATGTCGCGTTTTCTCCGGGTTCTGGATAAGTGAGACTTTAAATTTTAACAAAACAACTTTATTTACTATCTAAATATGGATACAATAAAAGTTCTAGAATGTCTCTCTCACAAAACACTTAATTTACTGTCTAAATATGGATACAATAAAGGTCTAGAATGTCTCTCTCACAAAACACTTAGTTTATCTGGCCTTACACTGGTTACTAATCTGCACACAAGTCACTATACTGAAACTACGGTCTCTACTTCACACTAGTTACTGCTCCTTCGAGTCACTTAAACATTATCTTACTGAACTGCACTGCCCTGGCTCGCTTTCGTCTTTATATACACGTCGTACCTTCTACCTTGTTTCGCGAGCCTTCCATTCCAGAATATTCCAGGACCTTCTTTTGCTAGAAGGTTCTGTGAATACAGATCGGCCCCGTGTGTATACAGGTGGATGTATATACAGGCTGATCCAAATGTGGTCATCACTCTTATGTTACACAAGAGGTGTTTCTCGTACTATAAGATCTCTCTGCGTATACAGGGTGTAAGTGGTCTCTGCGTATACAGGGTCTATATATAGGTGTTCGGAATGCGCAAACCTCAGTTATCCGTTCCGACGGGGTACAAGTTGGTAACTTCCTTATTTTTGGTCCTAGAGGGTTGAGACTTCGCCTGTGGGGGGTCACCCTAGGCACCCCCAGGGGGTGGGGAGGCGGTGTTGCCAGATTGTGCAAAAATTTCCTGATGTTGGGGAAGTTCTGGGGATGTGGCAACACCGCACCTACATCTATTGAAGTGCTTTGTAACACTGCCCCCCTCCTTAAGACTGTTCGTCCCGAACAGTATTTACCGGCCGCCAACTTGGGGGGTTCGTGGCTTCGATAGGGACTCAACCTCTCTATGTGAACAACTTTGGGTTTAGTTCTTGGAGACAGCTGGATTCTGTAGACTAGGTCGTTAATTTTCTTAGTCACCAAATATGGCCCTTCCCATGGTTTCTGAAGTTTGGGACTGAGGCCCTTTCTCCTTGTTGGTTGGTATAGCCACACTGCATCACCTTCCTTGAATGTATGGGGTGTCTCTCTGCGATCCAAGCGCATCTTCATCCGGTCACTGCTTAAGAGGAGCCTATCTCTAACGCATCTGTGTATAGTGCGCAGTTTTCCTTCTAGGTCGGCGACATACTCAGGTAACGTAGCTAGGTCCGCTATGTCCTCGTTCGGTGGTGGTCTCGTCATGTCGATTGATAACCGCATCTCTCTGCCGGTCAACATCATGGATGGGGTGTAGCCGGTAGATTCATGCTGAGAGCTTCTGTAAGCTAGGAGGAACAGAGGTATCAGCTTGTCCCAGTTTCTCTGATTCTCATCGACAAACATAGCAAGATACTGGTTGATGGTCCTGTTATGCCGTTCTACCATGCCGTCTGATTGAGGGTGGAGTGGCGTTGTTCGTGTTTTCTTTATGCCTAGCAAGTCCATTAGGCTCTTCCAGACTTCTGATTCGAAATTCCGGCCCTGGTCGGTGTGAATCTTCAATGGTACGCCATGTCGCGATATGATATTTTCCAACGGGGCTTCTGCTACGGTCGTTGCCTCTTGGTTGGGGATCGGCGCAACTTCAGGCCATTCTGAGAAGTAGTCCATCGCCACCATTATGTATCTGTTCCCAGACTCTGTGATTGGAAAAGGTCCTGCGATGTCTACGGCAACTCTTTCCCACGGTGTACCTGAGATGTACTGCATCATTTTTCCTCTGGATCGGGTCTTTCATTGAAGCATATTGGTCACACCTTTTGCACCATTCTTCCACGCTTCTTCGGCAGTTTATCCAATAGAATCGGTCTCTGACTCTGGCGAGAGTCCTGTTGACCCCAAAGTGGCCTCCACTTCTACTATTGTGTAACTCTTGAAGAACACTGTCTATGCACTCACTTGGCACAACGGTCTGGTATATACAGTTTCTACCATCGGCAGTTTCCCATTTTCAAGTGATCAAGTCATTCTTTAGACACAGGGAGTCCCATTGTAGCCAGTAGCCTTTAACCTCCGCCCCAAACCGGGACACATCGTGCCACTCAGGTCTTTTCCCCTTTTGTAGCCATTCTCTAATATTTTTCAAGTCTGGATCTGTCTTCTGTGCGTCTCTGATGTATTCCAGATTTACGTCTAGATCGGTGTTATTCTCCTGTTCCGTCACCAGTTGTTTGATCTTATGAGTTACTTTGTCGATCTCTTTGTTCTCTTGTCGCTCGCAAAATTTGCATTCATGCACTGCACATGGTCTTCTTGACAGGCTGTCTGCATTGGCGTGACTTCTTCCTCTTCGATGTTCAATCCGGAAGTCGTAGCTCTGCAGTTTCTCTATCCATCCTGCTATCTGTCCTTCGGGATTTCTAAAGTTCAGAAGCCATTGCAGAGCAAAGTTATCTGACCTTACGCGGAATGTTCTTCCGTACAGGAATCTGTGGAAATGTTCGATGGATCTTACAACCGCCAGCAGTTCTTTCCGGGTTACACAGTAATTCCTTTCTGCTTTTCCGAACGTTTTGCTGAAGTAACCTATCACAACTTCTTCTCCGGCTTGGAGCTGCGAAAGTACTGCCCCAATGCCATACTGGGAAGCATCGGTGTCCAGTATGAACAGTCCTTTGTCCTGAGGATAAGCCAGTATAGGAGCCGTGAGAAGACGATGTTTGAGTTCTCTAAAAGACTCTTGGCAATCTGGTGACCAGATGAACTCGACCTTATTTTCAGGTTAGGCTATGCAGAGGTTTCGCAATACTGCTGAAGTATTTCACAAAGCGTCGGTAGTAGCTGCAAAGTCCCAGAAAACTTCTGACCTCATGTTTGTTCTTCGGCACAGGCCAGTCTCTTACTGCCTTTATTTTCTCTGGATCGGTTTCTATCCCTTTCTCAGAAACGATATGTCCGAGGAAACTCACTTTTTTCTGGAAGAGGGCGCATTTCTTGGGATTGAGTTGCAGATTGGCACCTCTCAGCCTGGAGAAAACTTGCTTCAGATTCGACAGGTGTTCATCAAAAGTCCTTTCAATCACCATGACATCGTTGAGATACAATAAGCATGTTTCCCACGTCAATCCTCTCAGCACTAACTCCATTAGTCGCTCGAAGGTGGCAGGAGCATTACACAAGCCGAATGGCATGACCTTGAATTGGAACAACCCATTCCCGGTTGAAAAAGCAGTCTTCTCCTTATCGTCTTTATGGAGATCTACTTGCCAGTAGCCACTTTTCAGGTATAATGTAGAGAACCACTTTGATCCGGCCAAAGTGTTCAAAGTGTCGTCGATCCGGGGCAGGGGATAACTGTCTTTCTTGGTGACATCATTCAGCTTTCTATAGTCCACGCAAAATCTCATAGTGCCGTCTTTCTTGGTGACCAAAGCTACTGGAGACGACCAAGGACTATTAGACTCCTCGATCACACCATCTTCCAGCATTTCGTTAACCAACGCCTTGATTTCTGATTGCTTGGCAAAAGGCAGTCTTCTCGGCGGCTGTCTAATTGGTCTTGCGTCGCCAGTATTAATTCTGTGTTGCACTAGACTCGTACGACCGGTGATTTTATCTTGAGCGAAAACATCGGCCTCCTCCAATATGAACTTCAGGGCCATTTCCATCTCCATGTCGTTCAATTGGCCCCATGAATTCTTGAACCGCTCTACTATTTCTACTGGCAGTCTTCTGTCTAATGCAGTGGGTGTAATGTTTTTGGATAACGTCACTCGGTCAATGGGTTCGCAATTGGCGATAACTTCACCTCTCTTCAATGTGACCCTGTTAGTTTGTACGTTAGCCACTCTTATGGGTATTGTCCTCTTCGGGTCTACTAACCATCGTGCGACGAGAGCACCATCATGTCTATCTTTTAGGGGCTCCGCTATGAGAGCAGACATACCATCAAGTTTCTTCTCCAGTCTGGCTCTGACAATCTTCTCACTGTTACCAGGAATCCGTCTATCCTCGTCGACAATAAGTCTCACCCTGAGATAAGCTTCCCCTGCTGTTGGAGATAAATACAACTCTTCGTTACCGATTCTCAAGATCTTATTCTGGAAGTCTACTGAAAGGATATCGAACTCTTCCATTAAATCCAAGCCCAGAATAAATTCGTCGACGATTTCTACGACGACAGCCCTTACCTGTAGCTCAGTACTGCCCAGCCTAATGTAAACAGTGGCCTCTCCATACACGGGTATTCTATCTCATTTTGCCGTCTCCAACACAGGCTGTTTGTTGGTAGTGAGTGCCGACTTGTTTGGCAACATGTCTGGACGTACAACGGATCTAGTGGCACCAGTACCGATGGTGAAACTGCATTGTCTTTCGTGTACGCTGCCAGGTATAACGAGGCTCTCGCGGTAGCGTCGGATAGTAGAGACCTTGACTTTGGGGCCTTGGAACTCGCACGCCAGCTGTCGCCCCCTTACACTGGCGTCAGGTCGTTTTCCCTGATGGCGCTCCCTGTTGGTGTATTCCTGTCCCCTGCGATGCACCTGTTGGGTTTGTGAGCACTGCCTACTTATGTGTCCTTTCCTACCACACTTGTAGCATTTTATATCTGAACAGTCCGCTTTCGTCTTACGTGCTCCAACCGTTGCAGTGAGCTTGCTTATGCTTCCTTCATCAACTTCATTTCTTGCCTTAGTTCCTCTGTCGCGTCTGCATGGTCCTCTATCTCCTTCACTTCGCGCAGCCTGTAGCGGCGAGGTTGAGATGCATTCTTGGCTGCTTCAAATTCCAAACCATAAATAACGCAGTCTGTCAGTGTTTTGAACCTTCCGAGCCTCAAAAATTGTTGCATCTCGTTGTCAAGTACCCCATCGATGAAGGTCTGGACGGTGATCTGGTTGACAAATTCTTCTGGGGCTTGGGGATACGCCAGTTGCACAAGTTTCTCCACTTCCGCACTAAATTCTTGCAGAGTCTCATTTGGCTTCTGGACCCTTGACTTTAGTTGTGTCTGGTAGACCTGGCTCATGTACTTGTTTCCATATCTCAAATCTAGGGCCTGTACCACTGTTAAGTAGTTTTGCTGTTTCTACTCCGGGATGTTCTGAAGGATTTCTAGGGCTTTACCTCGAAGCGAGAGAATTAGAACAGTTGCTGCCCGTTGTTCGCTCCACCCATTGCTGAGAGCTGCCGCCTCAAACTGCCTCCTGTACATGGGCGAGGATGTTTCTCCGTCAAAAGTCGGCGGCTGCAAGGTTCCATGAGGCTGCTGCACGACTGGCATATCTTCTTCCAGACGATTTTGAACTGGGGACATTCCAGTAACTCCTCTTGGTTGAGTTCTATCAGTCTGGCCCGCCACCTGTTCTGCCAGTTCTCTATGTCTGACTTCTATGCCTTTCATCATCATCTTCATTTGTTCTTTCAATCCCTCCACTTCTTCCCATCGTTTGTTCAAATCCTCTGTTACATCTTCTACTTTCTTGTCCACATTTTCTACTTTCTTGTCCACATTTTCTATTTGTTCGTTGATCTGTTCAATTTCTTCTTTTACATCGACTCTCATATTGTGGAACATACTTCGGAGGTCTTCTTTGTCTTCTTCGCGTTGCTTCTTGAGCTCTTCTTTATCTTCTTGTCGCCTCTGTTCTTCCTATTCGTGTTGCTTTTTGAGGTCTTCTTTATCTTCTTGTCGTCTTCTCTCGTCTTCTTCGCGTTGTCTTTTCAGTAAGTCCATCAACTCTTTGATTTCAGCCATCTTGTCGTAGTCAGTCGATCTGGTGTTTACCATTTACAGCTAGCTTACTTATTCACTTCTTCACTCACTTATCCCACACTTCTGACACCAAATTGTCGCGTTTTCTCCGGGTTCTGGATAAGTGAGACTTTAAATTTTAACAAAACAACTTTATTTTCTATCTAAATATGGATACAATAAAAGTTCTAGAATGCCTCTCTCACAAAACACTTAATTTACTGTCTAAATATGGATACAATAAAGGTCTAGAATGTCTCTCTCACAAAACACTTAGTTTATCTGGCCTTACACTGGTTACTAATCTGCACACAAGTCACTATACTGAAACTACGGTCTCTACTTCACACTAGTTACTGCTTCTTCGAGTCACTTAAACATTATCTTACTGAACTGCACTGCCCTGGCTTGCTTTCGTCTTTATATACACGTCGTACCTTCTACCTTGTTTCGCGAGCCTTCCATTCAAGAATATTCCAGGACCTTCTTTTGCTAGAAGGTTCTGTGAATACAGATCGGCCCCGTGTATATACAGAGTGATCCAAATGTGGTCATCACTCCTATGTTACACAAGAGGTGTTTCTCGTACTATAAGATCTCTCTGCGTATACAGGGTGTAAGTGGTCTCTGCGTATACAGGGTCTATTTACAGGTGTTCGGAATGCGCAGACCTCAGTTATCCGTTCCGACGGGGTACAAGTTGGTAACTTCGATATTTTTGGTCCTAGAGGGTTGAGACTTCGCCTGTGGGGGGTCATCCCAGGCACCCCCAGGGGGGTGGGGAGGCGGTGTTGCCATATTGTGCAAAAATTCCCTGATGTTGGGGAAGTTCTGGAGATGTGACAACACCGCACCTACATCTATTAAAGTGCTTTGTAACAATAATATAGAAAAATGGATAGCATCGTATTATAGCTGCCACCAAAATTTTAGATTTTTATTTTCTATTTCACTGTAAACCTCTAAGGAATCCGTTAGATGAATCATATATATTATATATATATATATATATATATATATATATATATATATATATATATATATATATATATATATATATATATATATATATATATATATATATATATATATATATTGGGTTTCTCAGTGCTCCTGTTTCAACTGGACATAATGGTTAATGGCTTAATGGTTGTAGATTTGAAATTTGGGCTATCGCATATATGCTTAGAGGTCTTAAAAAAACAACTGAAAAACAAAATGGTGGAACCGGCGGTTTAACCGGAAGTGACAACAGCTTTTGATTGACACCCTGTACATTTTTTCCCAAAAATTTTGAATTTATGCCAAATTCCCTTTACAATGGCTTAAGAATTGAATTTTTTAAAATGGTCACATGCGGATTCATCATTAGATTTAAAAACCACTAGCCCATTAAACATTACATATTTTGATTTGAAAAAGCCATTATTTGCTTTATTTTTCATTTACCATTCACTTTTATACCATGCCAATCTTATGTTCATTTTTGGTTCGAAACATGATTTTCCAGGGGTGCCATGGCGTCTACTGTCCATTTCGAAAGGCATTTGCTATTAAACTGAAAGGTCAGTTGATTCAAAAAATCGTTCTTTTCAATGCACTGTTAAGCCAAATCAATCTTGTGATATGGAAGATATTGACTTCACTAACAAAAAAAAAAGCTAGCTATGGTTTTGGTTCATGGGGAATGTCAACGAAATCGATAGAGAAGCACTGCTGTTATATGAGGAGCGGTACCCAAATGGGCTCAGATCAGGTACAGTGTTATTTACCTTTAATTTATCTTTGAGCTTAGGAAGAAGCGGACCGTTTTTAAACCAAGAACAGCAACGAAAAAAGAAGATACTGTCGCCGCTTTAGGAAGAATCGAAGCAGGTCCTCACATATCTATTAGAGAAATACAGCAAGAGAGTAACATTCCTCGGTCATCTATTCAGAAAATTTAAAAATCGCCAATGATCAGCTTAAAGTATCTCCTCATCAAGACTTGCAACCCGGAGATTATGATAGAAGACTTGCATTTCTTGCATGGCTAACTGTTGTGCAAGAAAGGGCACTTTGAATCACATCGTATGATCAGATGAGAGTCGTTTTCACAATAATATCACAGTTAATTGGCACAATTGTCACTATTGGGCTGCTGAAAATCCCCAATGGATTACAGGGGGCATTTTCAGAACATCAGGGAGATGTATGTCTGGTGTGGCGTTATTGATGGATACATTGTTGGGCCAAAGTTATTTGAAGGGAATCTCAATTTGGAAATGCATTTGGAATTCCTCACCAATGAGCTTTTATTATTGTGGGAAAATAGTCCCTTGAATTTGCGTCGTAATATGTTTTTCTAACAACGTCCGAGTGGTGACAGGATACCTCGATGATAATATTCCTGAAAGGTGGATAGATACAAGTGATGCTATAAGGTGGCTCGCTAGATATCCTGATCTTGCGCAACTTGACTATTTCCTGTGGGGGGGGGGGGGGTATATTTCAAGGATAACGTCTATCGAACACCTTTAAATAATATTGAAGACCTCAAAAACAGAATAAGAGTGGAATGTTAGGCTATCAATGGCATGGTACTTAGATCTGTTTTTTCTCGTGAACTGCTTCCAGAGGCTGAGTCTTGCTTAAAAAATCACGGCCATCATTATGAAAGCCCGATTTGACAAGTTTAGCATGCTGTCCTCCTTGCGCATTTGTGTAATAATGAGTCAAGGAATTATGCATTTAATTACTTTTATGTAATATAATTTTTATTTTTACATCTTATTAACTGACTTGTTTCAAGTCACTATAGAGAAAATATGCCTCATATATATATATATATATATATATATATATATATATATATATATATATATATATATATATATATATATATATATACAGTGTGGAACAGCCAAATGGAATAAATTCGATAACGGATAAATGAGGACGTGTTGGGAAAAACGCTTGGACACTTCGATTTGTATTTTTAACTGCGCATCTTTTTCAAGAAAAAAAAATTATATAGGGTGCGTCATGTGACAGTGGCCAATACCAACTTTCTTATTTTAAATACAAGCCCCTGTATATTATTAATTTTTTGGATTCTTCAGAAAATTCTAGACATAATTCATGTACAATGTCCTATACCTATCTTCAACTGTTTCGGAAATATTAAGTATTTTCAGATTTATTACAAAAATTAACATTAAAAATAGAAAATTATTTTATTTCACAAATTCTAATAAGAAATACTGATTATTTCTTAATAATTTAAAAAAACAAAAAAAAATTAATGTCAATGTAGTAAATGTTCAAAATGCTCGCCACGAACATCTTGGCAACATGCTAATCTAGTATAGAAATGTCTTCTAACATTACTCAACATCTCAGGCGTGACTGATCTAATCGCAAGCGTGATTCGTCTTTTTAAGTCATCTAAGTTGAGAGGCTTAGTTTTGTATACAATACTTTTGACATATCCCCACAAAAAGTAGTCTAATAGCGACAGATCAGGAGATCGTGCTGGCCATTCTATCGATCCGCGCCTCCCTATCCACCGATTTGGAAAAATTTGGTTCAGGTACTGCCGGACATTGATTTGGTAATGGGGCGGTGCTCCATCTTGCTGAAACCATATTTTATTGGCAGGAACTTGTGGGTTTGCTGGATCTGGATATAAGTTTGTCAAAGTTGGCACGACATTATTTTGGAGCAGTTCTAAATATTTATCCCCATTCAAGTTGCCATCAATGAAAAAGGGACCTACGATATGATTTCCAACAATTCCTGCCCAAACATTAACTTTTTCAGGATATTGCGTATGTTCCTCTCTCATCCAATGAGGATTCTCATTAGACCAATAGCGGCAATTTTGACGATTAACATGACATGACCGTGAAGTGTAAATGTGCTCTCATCAGAAAACAAAACATCTTCTAATTGGATCACATTGTTATCTAACATTGCCATCATTTGTTCACAAAAATACGTTCTCCTATCGAAATCGTCCTCCATGAGCTCCTGAGTTGGTATCATTTTATAGGGATGCATTTTACTTTCCTTTAATGTTCGAAAAATTGCTGTGTGGCTAACGTTGAATAGTTGGGCTGCTTGTCGACCAGAAGTATGTGGGTTTTCTTGAAACTCAAGCGTAATATCCAATTTCGTATCATCACTTACTACATTGGCAGCTACTTTTTTTATATGTCTCACATGACCAAGCTCGCGAAACTGCTTTTCTATTTTGCTAATTGTTCCTTGGGATACAGGCGGCAAATTTGGAAATTTTTCGTGAAATAAGCGAGACACTTCCATCTGTGTCCGTGTGTTATCTCCATAACCAATCATTTGTAGAATGGTTATTTTGTGCATTTCTGTTAAATGAACCATTTTTCTGATATTATTACGTACAGTTAACGAAATTCAAACGACAATAGCACTGACACTAATCACTACTGTCATGCAGGCAGACAACAAGTTGCTAAGGCTACGAGTTTTATACGAACAGAAAGAAAACTGTTTTTGTTTTTGTTTCATTTCATATCAGTAAAAAGAAACGCAGGAACGGTTTTTGTTTACTTTCTCATTATCAAGAGCTGAATGGGAAATAAGTATTGAATGCAATGTAGCGAATTTGTGAAATAAAATAATTTTCTATTTTTAATGTTAATTTTTGTAATAAATCTGAAAATACTTAATATTTCCGAAACAGTTGAAGATAGGTATAGGACATTGTACATGAATTATGTCTAGAATTTTCTAAAGAATCCAAAAAATTAATAATATACAGGGGCTTGTATTTAAAATAAGAAAGTTGGTATTGGCCACTGTCACATGACGCACCCTATATAATTTTTTTTTCTTGAAAAAGATGCGCAGTTAAAAATACAAATCGACGTGTCCAAGCGTTTTTCCCAACACGCCCTCATTTATCCGTTATCGAATTTATTCCATTTGGCTGTTCCACACTGTATATATATATATATATATATATATATATATATATATATATATATATATATATATATATATACATCATAAGTAAAGGCATCAATCCCAGATTGAAAAAATAAACAGTGCCATTAAAAAGTCAAAAGTTGTCGTCACTACCGGTCAAACTGGAAGTTCCATCATTTTGTTTTTAAGTTTTCTTAAGGTCCCTAAGCATTGCAATAGCCAAAATTTGATATCTACAACCACCAAGCTGGCCGAGATATCTGGTTGCAACAGGAGACCTGGGATATCCAATATATATATATATATATATATATATATATATATATATATATATATATATATATATATATATATATATATGTATGTATATATACAGGGTGCTTCACTGTGAGTGGCCTATTAGACGTCTCTGAAGAACTACATCTGTTTAAATTCTGAAAACTGGTATCGGCACGTTTTTGATACTGGTTTTTTAAATTAAAACCTCCGGTTAAACCGGAAGTCGACACAAACATTGTTTTTTTTAAATAGAATACTCTGTATATTATTAGCTTTTTGAATTACACGTTCAATTTAAGAGACCTTTTGATCATAACATATTTGGGCTAGTTCGTAGCGTTTCGGATTTATTCGCCATTTTGTAGAAGAAATTACGATTGGAGCGCTTTAGAAAAGTTCCGATGTCTTTAAAGACATGCAAGATAGAAACATTCGGTTTTCACTACCCCATAGAGCGTAAAAATTCCTACGTGCTGTTGCAAACACAATACGATTTTAGGATAACGGTTATTTATAACATACATTTGAATTTGAAAATATTCAATCAGAGATAACTTGATTTTTTTAAATATAACGGTACCCATATGTCTTCAGCATCTAATTTACCTATTCCCTATCTTTTAAGTATACATTACTCTATACCTATCGTATACACTTTTCTTTGAAAATTGATTTGAAAATATTAATGGTCAGCGGGGTGGCGCCAACCTTTGACTACTTATATCTTCAATGAGTGTCTTATTTTAAAACGGACACACAGTAACTTGCAATTCCAACCGATTTCTTTTTTGATAACTTGCCGACCTATATTGTGTATTTCCTATAGCTAAAAAAGGACAGTTTTTTTAGGTATTTAGAGACATTCAAAAATATAACACAGCATATTTTTTTCTTATACTGTGGTTAAACTTTAACGTTAAGGCAAGTGTGCCATGATGACCAAATTATATTACATACTTGTCATTCTAAATTATTCGATAAACGTCAATGTACTAATGTTCACAGTTAACATGGAAAATCATTATTCCAATGCAGATTATTTAAATTTATTTTACATCCATGGAGAATGTAATCGAATTATTAGTAGAACATGTATAAGGTTTAATGAGTTAAATCCTAATCTGCCACCCATGAGTGAAAAGAAGTTTAGAAGGATCGAGTTAAATTTCTAGAATTTGGTACCTTTAAAGCACCCAAAGTTAATCCCAGTCCACTGACTAGAGATGAAGATTACTCGTTACATGTAAATATTAAGAACAATAGTTACAGACTTTTTAGACAATTTACCATTAACAGAATATCGAACTTGTTGGTATCAACATGACGGAGCTCCTGCTCACTCTACACGAGAAATATCTAACACACTCGACGATCTATTTGAAGATAGAGGTATTAGAAAGTGCGGTCCCTGGATATGGTCCGCAAGAAGTCCAGATTTTACCCCGCTTGATTTTCATCTTTGGGGAAAGATAAAAACCAAAGTATATGAAACGCCCCTCAATTTACGCGAAGAATTATAGATCAGAGTAAGAAGGGTGTTTGAAGAGTTAGATAGGAATCAGATTCTGTCAAAAACCACTAGCGGCATTACGACACGAATATTAAAATGTTTGAGTGTTAATGGACAACATTTTGCGCAGTTACTAGTTCAGGAGGTGTAAGTTGTTGTGTTACTCGTGTTGTAATAATACTTCGAGGATTTATAATATTGTGTAAGGTAATAATATCACTGTTGTTATGCTTAGAATTTTTTTGTAATTAAAAAAATATATATATTTTAAATACATAATTTTCAAACACAGTAACAATATTTCTTTATTATAATTTTTAACTTGAACATGAAATATTGTTGTTTCTACTGTATTTTTTTTGTGTTCCGTACAAAAAAAATGACATCGCCCCGCTAACAATTACTATTTTATATCAATTTTCAAAGAAAACTGTATAAAATAGGTATAGGGTAATGTATATTTAAAAGATAGGGAATTTAACGCTGAATCGGATGCTGGGGACATATGGGTACCGTTCCATTTAAAAAAATCAAGTTATCTATGATTGATATTTTTCAAATTCAAATGTATGTTATAAATAACAGTTATCTTAAAATTGTATTATGTTGATAACTGTATGTGGGAATTTTTACGCTCTATGAGACAGTGAAAACCGCATGTTTTTTATCTTGCATGTCTTTAAAGATATCGGAATTTTTCTAAAGCGCTCCAATCGTAATTTTTTCTACAAAATGGCGAATAAACGGAACTAGCCCGAATATGTTGTGATCAAAGTGGCCCTTAAACTGAACGTGTAATTCAAAAAGCTAATAATATACAGGATGTTCTATTTAAAAAAACAAAGTTTGTGTCGACTTCCGGTTAAACCGGAAGTGCAGGATAATTGAAAATATTTTAGTTAGAAAGATCAGTATCAAAAACGTGCGGATACCAATTTCCAGAATTTAAATAGATGTAGTTCTCCAGAGACGTCTAATAGGCCACTCACCGTGGAGCACCCTGTATATATATATATATATATATATATATATATATATATATATATATATATATATATATATATATATATATATATATATAACCAGCAATACCTTCGGTAGCGATTTTTTTCTACGTACGTTTACTAAAAGAAGTTATTAGTTCTATTAGTATACTACTGGACAACCCATGGCTACAACATTGTATCTGTGTAACTGACAATTATTATCAAGTCTAACTATAAACTGTCAGATTAATAATAACCTAACCAGTTCTGACATATCGTGAAATCAATGCTCTTTAAATATTTATATTTCTTTTTTCCACAACCAATTTTAATTATTATCTCTTTTAACTTTAAATATAGAGCCTCGGTGGTTCAGAGGTAAGAACGTGTGCCTCTGAACCGAAGGGTACTGGGTTAGGTCCCAGGGTTCTCCTGTCACTTTTCAGTACAAACTGTAACATTAATATCAACCGAGGTTCTGGCATCGTATTTGAGCAAGTAGAATGTCTGCCGGTTCCGCCCTTCGGAGGGGGCGTAAAGCGGTCGGTCCCGTGTCCATGCGATGTTGGGAACGTTAAAGATCCCTACCCTTCTTAGATAAAGGCAGAGGTTCGGCAAAATTTCCAGGATGGTGAGGTGAAACTACTCCCTGGCGCCGGTGATTGGCCATAGTCGCGGAAATAGGCCGACGTTAAAGAAATAAAACACACATACGACTTTAAATAATTATTTATATAACAATCATTTTTTTAAACATTATTTTTCATGTTAAACCATTCTTATGGAAATTCGCTACCACGGCGTGTTTGCTGCGTCCGGACTTTTACATAATATCCAGCAATAATTTTTGCATAGTAAATTTATATATATATATATATATATATATATATATATATATATATATATATATATATATATATATAATAAATAATAATTTTTGCATAGTAAATTTATATATATATATATATATATATATATATAATGTTATTCATTTTTAACAACTGCTCTAAGTACTTTAAAGTTTGCTCTGTGGGAGAGCTAGGAAACATTGAGGTTACATCAAATGAAATTAAAACCCTGCCTTCAGTCGCCTTCATAAATGAAAATGTCTGCAAAGAATATTTAACTTTAACAAGCCTTTGTATCAAACAAAATATTTTTCAGTTCAACAATGAGTTTTTTGAACAAACCCAAGGTACGCCAATGGGCAACCCGCTATCGCCATTTATTGCAGACCTTTTCATGAGCAGATTTGAAACAGATCTTGAAAGTGAAAGTAGTTATTTTCTTAGAGTGTGGTTTCGTCACGTGGATGATATTCTCGCAGTGTTTAACATAAACGTTTGCAGAATGGAATATTTTATTGCCAGATTAAACAATAAAATTGATTCTATAAAATTTACCCACGAATTAGAAATTAATAATAAATTACCCTTTCTAGATGTATTAGTTATCAAGAATAAAGACACTTTAGAATTCGATGTCTATAGAAAGGAAACCACCACTATAACCTACATTCCGAACGACTCACATCATACGTACGCACAAAAAATGGCCAGTCTGAATTTTTTAGTAAATCGGTTAATTAATTTTTCTTTAAACAAAAGCAGATATACCAAAATTATATTAAGAACGTGGCCGAATATAACGGATACACTGCTTGCCTGGTGGAAAAATTAATCAACAAACAGAAAACAAAGAAAATGTTGACGGAATCAACAACGTTTAAAAGAGAGAAATCCGAAATAAACTTTGTTTGCTTACCATTTGAACCTAGAATCATGAGGGGTCTAGATAGCATTTAAAAAAAAGTCAACATGCAGCTAATATTTTCGACAAAAAATACTTTAAAAAACTTGCTAGGTAACCCAAAAGACAAGAATATCACGGACAAAATGTCGGTAATTTATGAAATAAGTTGTAAAGATTCTAATCTTAAGTACGTCGGGCAAACAAAAAGATCGATTAGAGTTAGATTTAAAGAATACTTAGCCCAATTACGTTACGGTACTACAGATAGATCTACTGTCGCCCGACATATTTGGGATAATAATCATCACGTTAATGAAGATAATCTGAAATTAATAAAAAATGTTAGACAACCAGGACAGCTAAACTCCTTCGAAAGTATATATATATATAATTATATATATATATATATATATATATATATATATATATATATATATATATATATATATATATATATTGCGAAATATAGTTACAACAAAAATTCTATGAACGTGACACCACCGCCGATTACGAGCCACCTGATCGATTGCTTCGCTGAATAAAAATTCCCGCGTTCTTAACACGTCCTAGAGATAACATAATAATACAGATAGTTCCGACAAAGCAAACTATGTTAATTTAGGTGTCGTTGAACCTTTCCAAAATTACTAGAGATGGACACATTTTAGATAAGTTAGTAGGGACAGTGCAGACTTCGTCCCGCGATAAAAATACAATACACTGCAGAATTGGCCTGCGTTTATTTTCCCATCTCAGTTCGGTCCCTTTACCTAAGATCCGGTATATAAGGTGATGTTAGTTTTTAAAATAGTTAGAATTTTTCATCCTCTGATGACGCTAACTTGGTTAGTGAAACGATCATCAGGTCTTTTTTAAAATGTGTTGTGGTGATTTGGGTTCTCCAAGTGTAATTGTCAGTGCTCATCACAGGTCCCAATCTTCACTTAGTGATATATGTATATATATATATATATATATATATATATATATATATATATATATATATATATATATATATATATATATATATATATATATATATATATATACATGTTGTTTATGTTCCTACGATCGTTGAGATTACAGAAAATCCAAATTTATTCAAATAATACCTTGCCCTAATGCTTTCCGCAAATAATATTACGTTACTAAGGTTAGACGACGGATCCACTATCCTAATTCTATTCTCACTTTCGTCGATACGTTCTGCTTAGCATTCAGGATAACGCTGATTCAGAGAACTTGAACCCCTCGAGTATTATAAGACGGTGCGTCATCTTGCAGCCATATCACTTTATTGTATTCATAAGAAAAAATAAGATTTATTTGGGGAATACATTGACCTCTCCCACCAGATATCTACTATCTACCAAAGGGCGCATATCAACCGTAAATCGTGGGTGTAAAAGTGGTTTTGTTACATGTGAATGTCATCATCTCTTTTCTGTGCCACGTTTGACTTTTACAAATTATACAAATATCTTTAGATTTATAGTTTGGAAACAGGCTTATGTAAAATTAAAATAAAGTAGTGATGGGAAAAACTCTTATATTGCTTTAACAACTCACAACAGTGACTGTTATTTATAAATAACAGTTAAATATAACAGGTTCAACATAACAGTATGAACTATGAAATATTAAGAATTCCACGTAGACGTAGTAACAGTAGCTGAACCCGGTGGTATAGTTGGGTAAAGGAGATTCGCTGCTACACGGGTTCAATCCCCGGGCGATGTAACTATCAGTTGATCCGGCCTGGGGTTTGAAGGTGATTAATTTGAATAAAAAGACAACAATAATTATCAAACAATGTGGATAGAGCAAAAACTTTAGATATCTCTAATTCTCTGAAACATAATATAAATTGTTTACTATACTATGCAACTATATAATGTTTAAAATAAAAAAATATTTTTGTTTTATGTTTAAAACAATAAAAAATGATCAAGGTTTTTTTTTGGGTATTTATCACTAATAATAATTTGGTAAAAAAATCAACAATGAAAAATTTCTTTCGAATTTTCTTTACTAATTAAGCATTGAGCTTGAAAACATCTATAGCCATTTTTTCCTTGAAAATTAGAGTTATATGAAATACATGAATTATTGTAAGCAAAAAATAAAATAAATATATATTTTAAAATTAAAACAAATTTTTTTCTCTCTATATGCTGAAGTATGTGGTTTCAACTATACCGGGTACAGGGAATATTTATAATTTCATTAAAATTGGTAATGTTCCTGATATTTTTGAAGTTTCAGCGATTAGTAGTTTCCGTGTCCGTATGCTGTATCTCCGTTAACAACCTGTTAAAATTTAACAGTTTCATTGTACCGACGATCCTGCGTTCCCAAAACTGTGAGCACACTAGTGTAAAGTGTTAAGTATTATGTTATGAAGTAAAGTCCGCTCTATACTCTATATCCATACATATTTAGCATTCCCAGTCTCATGTCCATTCATCCTGTTATAACAGTTGCGGATGAAAACCGATGTTGATTCATCGTAGCTAGTTGCAGTGCAACAGAAACAGTTACGAGTCCAGGTTCTAGTGTAACGCGCAAGCGCAAATATATTTCTGCTGTAGTGTTTCTTGTCCTCCTGTAACTTGTTATTTTTATATATCCCTAACAGGTGGTTACTGTTGCGGCTCGGTAACAGTTAAAAAATAACAGACTGTTAAATAACACCCCATCACTAAAATAAAGGTGTGCATAAGTATATCAATATAATTGATACGCAAGCAAAAACAGTCCAAAATAAAAATTCTGAAGGCAGAAAGTGCTCTATGGTACCAAAATTAGATAAAAAAAATAATAAATTTGAATTTAGAAAAAAATTCTTTAAATTAGCGCGAACTGGGCTCCATAAGACCCATATCCAGGGTCAGGTTCAATTTATATATATATATATATATATATATATATATATATATATATATATATATATATATATATATATATATATATATATATATATATATAAACCCAAAAAACAATGCGCCGATTTTGATCAAATTCGGCACTTCCCTTCCTTTTGCAAGTGGCTTAGATAACTTGTTATCCAAGAAAATCAACGGAAAACCTAAAAAATAATGCGCCGATTTTGATCAAATTTGGCACATCCCTTCCTTTTGCAAGTGGATTGGATCGCTTTGTTATCCAAGAAAATCGACGCAGGTTTTCCCAGAAAATGTTGTGTTTTCTTTCGGGAAAATTGATATGTCCGGAAATAACAAAGTAAGGGACACCAAATTTGGTAAGCGTATTTATATTACAATAATAATAATATTATAATAATAATAATATTTATTTGCCATCAAGAGATTACATGGTGTGTCAGGTAAATAATATGTATACACATAAACACAGATGGTCAAATATTTAAAATACAATAGTTGTAAAGAACACCACAAAAACAATAGGAAAAAACAACAAAGAAATCAATCTATGTACAAATATACAGACAACTAAACAACACAAAATACACTTGAAGTCCCTAAGGAGCTGTTTTGATACCTCTCACCAACCAGTCTCAAAATACTCATCCACTGAATACAGTGTCGTCCGCAGCAGAAGTCTCTTAACCTCTCTGGCAAATCGTGATTCGGGCATTTCCTTCAAATCACTTGGCAGTTTGTTATATAGCTTCAAACCCAGATAATTTGCACCCAATTGCGTTCTAGCCAGTCTATGATATGGTATGCTAAAGTTAGCCTTCTTTCTGGTATCATGGGTATGTAATTGTTCATTGGCCAGAAATAAGTCTTTGTTTTGATGTACATATTTAAACAGGCAAAAATAAATAGCGATACTACGGTAAGTATACGCTCGCGCTCGAACAACCCACGGCAGCTAGTCTTCCAAGACACGTCGCACAAGACACGCGGGGCTTGTTTCTGTTTCAGGAGCACTTGCTGCAAGCCTGGACTGCACCCCCACAAAAGCACACCATAACCAGCGACATAGTGAAAGTTGGAAAAATATGCCATCTTGCAGGCCTCCCGGCTTACCACAGCTTTCATTCGCCGCATTGTAAAAATAGCCGTAGACAACCTTCCAAGCAGGCACGAGACATGAGCAGACTAGGCAAGGCCATCCTCCAGAATTACACCAAGAAGCTTTAGCCTCGCTCTGCCGCTGTATCCCGCACCCAGCACCAGTCTTGGCGTCTTATTTAAGTTCAGTTTTAGAGAGTTTATTCTAAACCACTCATCTGCTTGGTCAAGGCAAATCCTAGTACGGAGACCCAAATCAATCATTGCTGTTGCTCTGTTAACAAAGCTGGTATCATCGGTATAAAGATCGATTGCATCCGATGCAATGTTGGCCGGCAGATCATTCATATAGATGATAAAGAGTAGGTGGCCCAAAATGGAACCCTGCGGAACACCACAATCTAATATCATCTCATCGGATAGCTGTTTATCCCAATACACAACCTGCCTTCGATCCTCCAGGTAAGACCCAAATAGAGAGAGGGATGTACCTCTGACACCATAATGTTCCAGCTTCCCCAACAAAATACACTTTGAAACTGTATCAAATGCCTTACTTAGATCACAAGCTACGATTTCAACATGATTTTTTTTATCGAGTCCTTCGGCAATACTTATAACAATTTCGGTCAAGGCTGTGTCTGTTGAACGTTTGGGTCTAAAGCCATGCTAGCGCGGATCTAATATCTTGTATCTTTCAATGAATACCAGCAACCTTCTCTTAAGGAGCTCTTTAAATATCTTTGATAGAATCGGAAGTAGCGAGATAGGCCGGTAGTTGTCACAATCATCCAAACTGCCACCTTTACAAAGAGTGTACCACACACCAAAATGTATGTCTATAGGTTTAAAGACAAAAAAGTTATAGACATTTAAAGAAAAGAAACGTCAAAATTGGCAACATTTAGGTAAAGGGCATGAAAGAAATACGGGTTATGTCAATAAAATGTCGCAAGTCCTTAAGTTTCAGCTTCAACCCTCATTGTCCTTCATTTTACTAAAACATTTCCAGAAAATTCTTTTCAAATAAGCACTTTCTCTGATGCTTGGGCAGCAGATTAGTTAAGTTTATCATTCATTCACAATCTATAATTTTTAGTCAATTTTCGTAAAAAAAATCGTTACTGGGGAGACCGCGACTTTTGAATTTCAAAAAGATTTTTTTAAATGAGTGGCAAACTAGGCCCCCTAAATTCCATATGCGAGTTTTATTTTCACTTTTTATCTGTTTACATATATACAGGGTAACGAATTTCTACAGTAAAGCTCAATATAATTGTTATTATACAATATATGAGAAAAAAATTTATACGTTCATTATAGGGTGTCTTGGGCTGCATCTTACAAAAGTTATAGGCTTTAAAAAAATAGAATTTTCCTCTTAAAACGTCAAAGTCACGATTTGAAACGTCAAAATTGGCATCATCTAGGCAAAGAACCTGAAACCAATAAGCGTTATGTAGAGAAAATGTAGCAAGGAACAACGTGTTTTACAAACCCTTAAGTTTCGGGTTATCCTTCATTTAACTAAAATGTTTGCAGAAAATTTATTTCAAATAGACAATTTTTCTGAATGCTGGCAGTAGTTTTAGTTATAGAATTTATCGTTTAAGGATCTATGATTTTTGGAGAATTTCCGCAGAAAAAAATCGCTCTTGAGGAGACCTTCACTTTTAAATTTCCAAATAATGTCTTCAAATGAGCGCGAACTAGGCTTCATAGAACCCATATCCAGGGTTAGTTTCAGTTTTTACCTAATTTCATATACACAGGGTTTCTTGAGTCGTATCTTATAAAAGTATTTTGACGATCATAGGGTGACCCATAAGTCGTTGGTGATACGAATGTTCTGTCTTTCTGCGAACATTTTTGAATTTTTCGTCGCTTTGTTATAACTCTCTGTAGGCAAAAATTTGACATCGTTCATCGTTTTTGAGTTATTTCAAGTCTTCTGTAACTTTTCACACACATGCCAGCAGCGTACCCAGACAAAATAAAAAACAAATTCCCTGACATTTCCAGGTACCTCGAATACATTTTTCATAATACTCGAAATAAAAAACGCACACACCTGAATACTTTTTTACGAACAAAATAAATAAAAATTACGAACAAAAAACTTGCATAATCAAAAACATAAGTATTTTTAATTCGGTTAAATTTATAACATATAGCATTTTCGAGAAGAATATTTGAAATTTTTTCATGGAAAAACTTGACTTTCATGACCGGCCGACGAACTTGACCCCCGGAAAGAATTTTTGAGTGTGATGTAACAAACCAGAGGTCTCTAGGTGGCGTAGAAACTTTGCAAACCACGTTGTCCGTATATATAAATTTGATTAAGTCTGGGAAATGGATTCCAAAAGATCAGTTTCGCGCCCATTATTTTTTTTTGAAAATTTGAAAGTCGTTACCTCTCTAAACGTGAAGTTTTATTCATGAAAATTCGGTGAAAAAATGAAACAAAGATACTGTTTACATGCGCTATATACAAATGCCAAATATTTTGCAACTTCCGACATGATCATAAAGGATAAAATAGAATTCACATTCACAGCACAGCTCTACCCGGCCAATACATAAAACGCATTTTGCATTTTATGCATTCAAGGAAGAACATTCCAAGTGAGATGTACATATGAGACATGTTTGAGATAGAAGGAGAAGACGCTATTTATATCGGCGCATGATGTGGCATACGTTGCGGTCATTGGCGGATTTAATTGATATTGGTACCAAAGGTAAGCCGCATTGTTGTCAGATATATTTTCCTAGGTATGAGTAAACTATTTACGTGAGAAAATTCATATAATATATATGAAATAAAATTAAAAATGCATCTGGTAGTGACGAACTTTTACAAATATATAATTTGCAGGTCTACTGAATGATTTCCATGACATTTGAGTAAAACTACAAATTTCCCTGACATTTCGCTGACAATTTAGGGGGTGCTTCATATTCCTTGATTTTTCCAGGTGTTTCCGGTTCTCCAGGTAGCTGGATACCCTGTTACCAATAATTATGATACGGCGTTTTTACCAATAGATGGGAGTGTCTAGTGAAAGTGGTGCATTCTGAGAGGTTTTCGTTTATATTATGCGTCGACAAAATACAGATACAGTATACAGTGCGGTCTCAAATAGTGGCTGAATTTAAAAAACTTCCGTAGAAATCATTGTTCGTAAGATTTTTCTGACATTTTGGTAATTACTAATAAACGTTTAATAAACTCTTGTAAAAAAATGTTTTTGGATTTTATGAATCATTATTTCATGGTAGGAGGATAAATAGTTAAAAGGAAAATTGGAAGAGTTTCTTCAGGAAGATTTTAAGTTTATTTGCGAATTTTTTTTGTATTTTTTCAAAGAATAGAGTTATTTTTATGAAATATGTTACATTGTTTCTACTATATAGGTTATACTGGGAACTAAATTTAATACTCGTTTTCATGAAAAAAATACATATTTTCCATTAAAAACCTTTTTATAAAAATGTATATAACGCACTTGCTGCATCCAGAATTTCTTTAATCAAGGGTCTTAAATTTGGTTAACATTATAACCTCTATTGTAGAAACAGTATAGCATATTTTGCTAAAATAACTTTACTGTTTGAATGAGTACAAAAATATTTCGAAAATAAACTTAAAATATTCCCGCAAAAACTGGTAGATTTTGCTAGACAAAGAATCACATTAAGCAATTAATATACGTGCTAATAATTCACACGTTCACAGAGAACGTTCCGACAAAAATTTAAAAAAATATATATAATAAGACTAATTGACATAAAATCGATTTCTGTTTTTTTCAAGGCTGAACCAATGTTTTACCGACTTTTTACACCCTGCGATACCATAAATCTATATCAGCTCGGGAAATTTTGGCGCTTACCACGTATAGCACCTTAGAGGTGGAATTTTAGGACTTACCTCATTATATGCATTATTTTCATCTATACTTTCCAGCAGTGATTCATAAGACACTGTTTCTTCAACACTTATAATAAGTTTCTTCATGGCTACTTTTCTAGTTTGTTCGTCCATCCATTTTAGTCTTATTAAGGTATTTTTAAACTGATCTTTCACATTGTGAGTGATTTCTAGCACTTGCTGTTTCATCTCATCATCAAAATAATTTTGTATGTATGCTACTGCCACAACTGGACCAAGTCTATAAATTAATTAATAACAAAATAAACGCAAACCTCTTATTATTTGATGCCCAGTTGTCACAAAATATATAAAAATATAAAGCAGAAGGTGCGTTACGGCACCAAATATTTATAAAAATATTTACATTACTAAAAACAACAAAATAATTAACTTCACAAACAAATATGTTTTTGTCATCACCGGCCCATTCCCAACCTCACTGTGTACCATTCCTTTACCCTTTGTTACTAATTGAGGACCTTGCTGCAAGAAGGGTGCAGCTCCATTTTTCGGCCATCTTGAGTTAAAATATACGTTATAGGCCCAAAATTACGGCGGATCGACTGGTGCAAAAACGATGCAGGTCCGATGCTTAATAAAGAAGTTTTATGCATTTTTGTATTTGCATCCTTATTTTTTTGGTGCAAGAAAGGTGCAGCTCCGGAGCAGCATCCTTTTTGCAGCAAGCGATCGTGCATGTTCGTTGGGGTTTCGGATGTACCTTTCAATCCGCGATGTCTCGCCCCGGTACAGATTATTTGACCGTAACTGGTTTTAATATTAAATTTAATTTCGTTTTGTTTCTCGCCCGTGCGGGTCACTGCCACATGGTTGTAACCAAATTTCCACGCAATTTTGTTCGTTAAACTTTTTTTAAATGAGTGAAACCGAGTCAGATCCATTTGCACCTAGTGACTCAGCATATGAGCCTACAAGTTCAGATAAAACCTCTGCTCCTGATGTGGCCGGACCGTCATGTAGAAAACGAAGTACAAAGAAGAAACTAGTTTCTTTTCCAAAACGACCCATTGTGCCAATAAGCTCTGACGAAAGTGATGAGGTCCTGGCTTCACTTAAAAAGAAGTATTCAACTAAAAAAAGCACATCTTTGGAAAAACAAACTAACGTGCCGGTTGAGCCTACAGAGGAGCTCCAGGATATACATCAGGTTGGTCTCCAGGAGGAGCCCACAGTGCGTGTAACAAAAAATAGAAAAAGTTCCAATCCCGCTGCCTGGAAAAGAAATATAAATAAAAAAGCTATTGCAGAAGGAAAAATATATACGAATTGGAAAGGAGTACAGAAGGGGCCGAGATCAACTGGAACTAACTGCAACTGCAGGTACAAGTGTTTTCAGAATGTGGATGAAGAAACAAGAAACAGTATCCTAGAAAAGTTTAACAAAATAGGTGACAGAAATTTGCAAAATATCTATTTGGGAGGATTAATTCAGACAACTTCTATTCATAGAATTCGCAAAAAAAAACTAATCAAAGAGCAGGGCGTACTTGTTCTCACATGTATTTTGTAAAGTTGGGCCAGCAATCAAAACGGGTTTGTAGACATGCTTTTGTTTCGATTCACGGTATTTCAAGGAAGCGTGTGGACCCGCCATATTCGTTTGACTTTTGTAACCCAATGAAGGGTGCGTGCATTATTTAGTTTTTTTAATGTTTGTGTTTTGTATTAATCTTTGGTCATTGACACTAATACGTTAATTTGTATTTTTTTTGTCTTTTATATGACATGATAAACCATGTTCTCTTGATTTTCATTACCTAATAAAAGAGTTTTCGCTGCGAAGTTTCGTTTTTTTGTCAAAATTTGTGATAAGTACGCAAATTTTCTTGTGTTTGCTGCAAGAATAATGCAGCTCCAATATTTTATATATTTTTTTACTTATTAATTCAAAAATTATTGAGTTCAAAATAGTCTTAAATCTTGACCCAACCCCTCTTTAATCGATTAAAAATATGCTCATTGGTTAAAAACTAATATTAACAAAATAAACAGGTTTTTTTAAATTTCCCAACAATTACAAAAAATGGAGCTGCACCCTTCTTGCAGCAAGGTCCTCAATTATGTCTGTGCTAATTCAACTTTTCGTTAAATCATTTCCCGTTTTCACTGTAAGTATGTAAACATAATATATACTTCACTTTGGCAATCGTAAGAAGGATTTAAGTATATACTACACTTGCAAAAAAAAGTACCAGTCCTATCCAGTTTCCCTATATATATATATATATATATATATATATATATATATATATATATATATATATATATATATATATATATAATTATTTTATTAATTTATGCATTAGTTTTCTTACCTTTCTTTCGTTGTTGAAATACATGTTTTCCATCGGGGTTTCTTAATAAAATACCCATCTACTTTCCTTATAAATTCATGTGATTTATCTAGAATTTCATTGGGGAGAAAATTTATTAACGATTGTATGATTTGAAAGCAAACCACATTTGCAACAATTCTAAAAGCAAATATAGACATTATTATATATTTCAATTAAATCCTAAACAAAAAATTGGAAAATTTTTTGGTGTCCCTGTGGGAACAACTATAATAAAACATAAAGCTCCATAAGTACGTTATGGCGGAAAATTTTCTAAACAATCTTTTCCCAAATTCAAAAGCTCAATAATTTATTACTTAAATTGTGCAGTCCTGTTGGTCTAGTAGCAACGTATGCCTCTGGACTCAAAGGTCGTGTGTTTGATTCACAGTAATTCACATATAATTTTTCAATACATACTGTAAATTAACCTCGACCGAGATTGTGATTTTGAGTTTAAGCAAGTTACGTGCTTGGACGTATGCCCTTCAAAGGACGCGTTAATCCGCCGGTCCCGTGTACTATGCGAGGTTTAGCCACTTAAAGAGCAGTTAAAATACAACTATGGCACTAGCATACTTCATTACATAGTAAGTTTATATAGATACATTGTACGCATCAAATTTTATAAAAAAATATTTTCAGAGATCTAAAAATGTTTTTATACATTATCGTGATTGGACTCATCTAAGCTATGGAAGTTGTTGAAAACTTTGTGCTAAGTTTTGAGTGGTTTCCTTCCAGCAATCGCATTTAATGTTTCAACTGAAATTGCTTTTGTTGTTTCGATACAGTGTTAGTAAAAAGGATGTAAAGGCACTTGTATTTCCTGAGATATTGGTTATTAAGAGAATAATGTTTAAAAAAAAAGTATTTCGACCTAAATTATGTTACAAACTGACAATATTCAATATCTCCTAGCGTCAAAAACTTCGTTGCTATGGCAACTTAATCGTTTTTTTAATAGCCAGAAAAAAAATTATGCACTTACGGAGATACAAAAAGTTAAAGGCGTTTAAAGAAAAAAAAATCGGAATTTTCCATAAACGTCAAAGTCCCTATTTGAAACGTCAGAATTGGCAACATCTAGGTAGAAACTTTAACGAATACGGGTTACATAGAAAAAAATTAGCAATAAGAGTATTTTATAATCAGATCAGATTCAAACGTCATATCCTTCATTTTACTTACATATTTCCAGAAAATGCATTCTAAATACACCCCTCCTATGATGATTTGGCAGTAGTTTTAGTTATAGACCTTATCGTTTAATTTAATTTAAAATTCCTTATTGAGGAGACTGCCACTTTCAAATTTTGAAAACATTTCCTCAAATGAGCTGAAACTAGGCCCTATAGAACTCACTTCCGGTTTGTTTCAGTTTTTATCTCTTCTCATATATACAGAGTGACGCATTTCTAAGGTAAATCTCAATAAATTCGTTATTATAGAATATACGAGAAAACATGTTATACGTTAATTATAGGGTATCGTGAGCAGCATCTTATAAAGTTATTTTCACAATCACAGGCTGTGGCCCCCAACTTGTTGGTGATACAAACTATTTTAGTCGAACACGTCTTATATTAAATCATTTTTGCAGTTTGCATCGTAAAATAATGTTTATTTGTAGGACAATAAATTTGGGACGCAGCAATTGCGTTATGGTAGAGAAGTTTCATTAAATGGTTCAATTTTTGTCAGTAGCTTAATTTGCTATTAACCTAAGCTTCGTTGGCCAGGAAACTAGTTTTTTCGGGGACATGTTAATTTTATTTCCGGAAAATATTTGTACATTTTCAAACAATAAAGTTATTTTGGTTAAATATGGTAGCTTTTTTCTACTATATAGGTTACACTGGCAACTAAATTTAATGCCAGTTTGTTTAAAAAATACATATTTCCTCTTAAAAACATTTTTGTGAAAATACACTAGCATAGCATAACGCACTCCAGACACAGGTCCCGACTTTTTTAGTTTTTTGTTGTTTATTATTAAAAAGCATGTACTACATGGTTAACACACTAACACAAATAAGCTTGAAGGATATAACGTCAACATTTCGACAATAAAATGAAATAAAGTAATGTCAGTACGCAGCAAGTGCGTCAAATATTTTAATGCCTCCAACTCTTTTTTCTTCCAACTTAGAGCTTTCACTCTTGGTACATAGTTTAACTTCTACGATGTTAATCTTTGTACAAAATGTGGTGTCAATACCTTAGTTACTTACGGAGATATAACTTGTTTTCGCAAGAAATTAAATTTTCCTGGAAAACCTGGTCGGATTTTCCTGGCCAACGAACTGATCTGTGCCACTTACGTTGAATAACATCCAGAACATATAGAATTTAGACGCGCCACTTGCTCTAGTTAGCCCACACGCTGGCTACGTCCTCAATTTACAGAAAAGAGGGCCAATAGTGAAGCCAGAGAAGTGGTCTCCAAGTCTGTGTTTAGGAAGGTACCTGCCAAATTTTATCAAAATCGCCCCATTATTTTTTGAATTTTCGGTGTCGTGGCGCAGGTGGCTAGGTGCCAGCCTGCAAAGCGAGAGGTCCCGGGTTCGATTCCCGGGCGAGCCAAGTTGACTTTGTCTGGAAAATTTGTAAATAATATTAAATTATGGGAAAGAATGTGCTAATGGCCTGAGATGCCGCAGCCAATAATATTAAATAATAAAAAAAATAATTTCGGTGTGACACACAAACACACACACACACACACACACACACAAATATATATATATATATATATATATATATATATATATATATATATATATATATATATATAAATAAATTAAAACTGACCCTGGACGTGGGTTCTAGGGTCCTAGTTCGCGCTCATTGGAAGAAGTTTTTTCGAAATTCAAAAGTGGGGATCGCCCCATTAGTAATTTTTCTCTACGAAATACCAATAACAACAAAGATAATCTTTGTTGTAAAGATTTAGAAATGATATTTTTAAGACGCTCAGAATATTGTAAGAGTAATAAACTAAAAGGGAAACTTTTGAGTAAATAGTTTAATACTATAGTCGATTAATTAATATTCTTATGTTGTGTGTTCTATTTCTTTAACGTCGGCCTATTTCCGCGACTATGGCCAATCACCGACGCCAGGGAGCAGTTTCACCTCATTACCTTGGAAATTTTGCTGAACCCCTCCCTTTCTGTAAGGAGGGTAGGGATCTTTAACGTGCCCAACATCGCATGGACACCGGACCCGGTCTGATGCTTTACGCCCTCTCCGAATGGTGGAACCTGCAGACATTCAACTTGCTCAAATACAATGTCAGAACCTAAATATTACAGTTTGTACTGAAAAAGTGAAAGGAGAACCCTGAGATCAAACCCAGTACCCATTCGGTTCAGATGCACACGTTCTTACCCCTGAACCACCGAGGCTTATTAATATTCTTAATTTCAGTATTTTAATGACTCCCTTTCGGTTCAGATACACACGTTCTTACCCCTGAACCACCGAGGCTTATTAATATTCTTAATTTCAGTATTTTAATAACACGTGACGTTTAAAGTGACTAAGACTTACCGCTTTTTAGTTTCATAAAGTAACACTTCCAACTTTTTAAGATAATATGGCTGTGAAACTTTAATTACGTCGTCATAAGTTATTGCGGTGGCTGGAGCAAGAATTTCATTAATAAAGTCAAACCACTGGATGCTGGGATATTTATACTGGAGTTCTGATGGCGACAGAAATATTTCGGTTTCATTCATGGCCTCAGCTTCTTCTGAGATCTGCAAAAGTAAAATTAATAAGAGATTATGTAGCTTCACATTTTAATATTACTATTACTATAAAACATGATACCAATAGATAATGCCTCTAAGATTTTGAGAGATTTCTTCAGGGTATTTTAGCGAATTTTTCGTAAAACGAAAAATTCACTAGTGAGGAGATATATATATATATATATATATATATATATATATATATATATATATATATATATATATATATATATATATATATATATATATATATATATATTTATATATATCCAACCGATAACTAAAAAAATAATGGGCTCCATTTTGATGAAATCTGGTATGTGCTTTTCTATTGTAAGTGGCTTAGATAAGTTCGTTAACCAGGAAAAACGAACCAATTTTTCCGGGAATATTTTGGGTTTCCCTTCAAAAAATTTTTGTATCTCTGAAAATAAGAGAGCTGTGACAAAAGCATTTGAAATGTACATTTTTACTATTAAACTTACCATACAGACCAAAACGCAGATTTGTCAGTTGAATACAAAAAAAGTTATAGGCATTTAAGGAAAAAAGTTTGGGTGCCACTGGTGATCAGAGGAAAGCATAAAAACAAAATATTTTGTGTGATAAACAAAACCAATTGAATATTACATGCAACGGTTAAGTTTTCTTGGCGTAGAAGTAGCAGAAAAAATATTTTGTAAATTTTTTAATTTTTCTTCTTGAAACGTCAAAGTCGCGATTTGAAACGTCAAAATTAGCAATTTTCAGACAACGAATTTGAAGCAAATACGGATTATGTCGAAAAAATGAACCCTCTTTCTGATGCTGTTAGTAGTTTCCGCTTTAGAGATTACGGTTTAATAGTCTATATTTTAGCATATTTTCGTAGAAAAAAATCATTATTAAGAAGACCGCGACTTATGGATTTTAAAAATATTTCTTCAAATGAGCGCGAACTAGAACTCCTAAAAAATATATACAGGGTCAGTTTTAGTTTTTGTCTCTTTACAAGTATACAGGGTGACGCATTTATACGGTAAAGTTCAATATATTCGTTATTATACAAGATATGAGGAGAAAGTATATACGTTAATGATAGGGTGTCTCGAGCTGTATCTTACAAACCTATTTTGATAATTACATGGTGACCCATAAGTCATTGGTGATACACGCTTTATTTTTTTAATAGAACACCCTTTGTTATTGCATTTTTGTGTTTTCCATGAAATTATAGAAAAAAAATTAATATCGTTCATCGTTTTTGAGTTATTTCAAATGTTTTGTCACTTTTCACGTTTTTGGCACATATTTTAAACATATATCACAAATTGTGATATGGCGTTTTTATCATTACATTTCTTTGTATTACTCGTCGAAAAAATCGAGTTGCTATACAGGCACTCTCAACTAGTGGCTGAATTTGAGATGTTTTCGCAGAAATGTTTTTACTGTTTCCGTAGAAATCATTATTTGTAAGATTTTTGTGATATGCTGGTAATGAATAATAAATGTTTACTAAGTTATAATAAAAAAAAAGTTGTCGAATTTTTGTGATAAATATAATTTAGCATAACATTACTAAGGGCAATTTATGTAAAAGAAATTATCTTTTTTTTTCAATTTTGGTCCTACAGCTGTTTGTGAATAATTATATCTTGTCAGGTGTGTAAATAGCTTAAAGATGTTCGTTGGCCAGGAAAATCGTACTAGCTTTTCTGGTACTTATAAAGTTTAGTTTCGGAAAATGTTTCTACTTTTTGAAACAACACAGTTTTTTTTTTATATGGTACATTGTTTGTGCTTTTTACTACTTCTTGTTCGCAGGACACCCATTTTGGCAGATTCTGTTTCACTAACGATATATTATTACAACACTTATGAAAATTTGCTACTATAACTCTCTTGCTGCGTCCCGACCTTTTTATGCTTATAAGTTGTGTGTGTGTGTGTCTTTGTTTCTTTATCATTGGTCTATTTCCTTAACTATGGCCAATCACGGACGCCAGGGTACCGTTTCACCCCTGTCTTTCTGTAAGTGGGACAGAGGCGTTTAACGTGCTGAACATCGCAGGACCCGAAACCGACGTTTTTACGCCCCCTCCAAAGGGCGGAGCGTGCACACATTCAACTTGCTCAAATACAATGCCACAACCTCGGTTGATGTCAGTGTTACGGTTTGTACTGAAAGTGAAAGCTACTTTTTGGTGAGACGCAAGAGGCCGCAAACAAAATTGTCATAGCCCACTTAGTTTACGAGCTACAGGGCGATATTGCAAATAGTGCACTTTCACGTACCCTTTGCATTTCAGTTGTCTGACAACTCCCCAAAAAGTCAAAACTTATTCCCTTTAGAACTTTTTACGTAGAATCTAGTTGGTTTTTTCTAAATGTTACTGTTTTTGAAATATTGACCAATATATATATATATATTTTAATATGACACCTCGTATATTTGTCAAGAAATTAGTTTGGATTTTCCCAAGTTCCTTAAAATTATATAACAGTATGGGTCTATTTTAATAAACAACCAAAAAATCCTATTTTTTTTAATTCGCATCAGAGTTTTGCGGCAGGCCATGAAAAAAATGCTGCTATTTATTTCTATATGCTAACAATAAATCGAGAAAATTATTTAATAACGGCTATTTATCAATATAATCCATTGCTAGTTTTCCACGAAATAGTGCTACCTACCTAGATTTATGTAACGAAAGGAAATAATATTAATAAACAATTCTTATCCAATAAGCAAAAACCAACTCTTAGAATGGTAACATAAGCACTAAAGTAATCTAGTAAGCCAAAAGAACTGTTAAAAATGATTTTTATTTGGCTGTATGCACGCTTTGCATACTTTTACTATTCATTTAAGGGATTAACCAAAATAACGGGATTATTTTGTAAGTAGCAAAGACTTTCTCTAATTGCGTTTTCTAAATCTTAAATATTATTATAATCAACTTTGCAAATTATATTCGCCAGATATCCCTATAGAAAGAAATCCAATACAGACAAGTCTGGGGACCTAGTAAAAACCATCTTATAGCGCCATTGGTTCAGATCCATTAAATTGGAAATTTATTTTCAAGAAGTAACCTAAAATAAACTAAGACGGTTATAACAATTTTGTTGTGGCATCTTTCGTTTCATAAAAAAGTAGCTCAGGTTCGCAAAAACCGCAAGTTTCTATATTTACTAATAAGAGATTTCAGAAATTGAAACATAAATGGGACAGCCTGTACACGTAAACCCAGCGTATCCATATGTAGATATTTTGGTACACCTCATATAGCCAGGTGTGTGTATCAAAAAGAAATTCGTTTTTTATTTTTTACAAAAAGAATTTTCGGAAACATAGGAGTCTCCTGGGGTCTTTACAACTAGAAGAATATACCTGGGAGAAGTTTTTAATACATCATGACTGGTCTGAGAAATACTACTTTGCCCAGCAAATGTGGCTGCAACGGGTTTAATAGGAAGTAGTAATCAGAAGTAGATTTTTTAAAGATCCGCTGCCACAACCCACAAAGAAAGATACTCTTGTATTTTATTTTAAACTGGGCACAGTATAAAATAAAAGTCGTGATTTTTAAAAACATTTTAAATGATATTAGCAAGGAAAAATAAAAAAGCTGTATTATAAATCAATATACATATTAATTACCAAATAAATTTAGATTAATCATTAATAACCCGTCATGTGCACATTGACTAAATATAAAATTAATAACCCAGGTAGACGAGCTGATGTTTTTTTACACTCTGGTACTCACGTGTTGTTAATGAGCGAAATATAGCATAAAAAAGTTAAACTCAGTCAAAGAGAAAAAACCGTTTCTGTTCAGTAGAATATTGAAATAATTTTGTTTGATGTTTCTGGCTCATTTACCTTAAATTTAATTTCATAGGTCGAAATTATTCCTACAGAACTTCTAAACAGGGGTTTTACATAAAAAACTAAACGAGTTTATTTTCTCTTTCACTTGATTATTCTAAAATTTATTTAGGAGGTATCGATGATAAGACTTTTTGAAAAAAATTTAAATTGAGCGCGAATTAGGGCCTTTAGAACCACATCCGGGGTCAGTTTCCATTTACATATATATATATATATATATATATATATATATATATATATATATATATATATATATATATATATATATATATATATATATATATATATATATATATATATATATATTAATGTTGCACTACACTGTAATCATTTTTAAATATACACTTTATTTGTTTGCTGTACTTTCAGTGATTTATTAGTTGGTTACGTGCACTGCAGTTTACAACCGTCTCAGTTCATCCTCAGCACGCTACTGACTATGATCGCTACTGTGTGGTCTATATCTGAGACTGTACGTAACGCCTGCGCGTTGAGCGTCTATTGGTCGGTTGACTGTTCTCTGACTGGTTGTGTTCTCGGACTGTGTCGGGTGTATGGGTCTCCTGTCTTGATCACTGTGGTTTGATAATTTGTCTATTTGTATGGCTTTTATTAAGTTTTGTTTAAATGTTTGTGCTTAGATTTGTTCTGGCATTAGTTGTTTCTTACTGTTAGTTGAATGTTATATTGTTCCCAGATTTCCATGTTTTTGTGGTCTTTAATATGTTTCGTTAGTTGTAATTGGTTGATATCTGGTTTTTGGTGTTTTCTGTTGTGAATGTGTGTAGCTAAGTTTGATTTGTAGCTAGGTATGTGGATTTTATCTAATGCTGTAATATGTTTCTTGAATCTTGTTTATATTGATTTTTTTTGTCATTCCTATATATTTTTATTGCATGTGTTACATTCTATTTGATATATTCTGTTTAATCCACGTGGGTTGTGTTTTTGTTTTTATTTATTTTGTTTATTATTTTGTTATTGGTTTTGTAGCTCATTTTTAAGTCATGTTGTTTCAGTGTTTGTGTTATTTTTGATGTGGTGGTTTTGCTATTTTGTATGAGGTGCATCTTTGACGTTGATGAGCGGTCTTATTGGGTATCCAGTTTTGTATATTTTTATTATTCCTGTCATTGGTGGTGCTTTAGGGTTGTTGTTATAATAATGTGTTATTTTTTGGTCAAATATCGTCTTGTGTTTTTATGATGTTTAATATTTCATTTTGGAATTTGTTCGTTGGATCTTTGTTCAGTTTTTTGCATTTGTTTGTTGAGATGAATGTGTTTATTTTTTCTATGTAGTCTTGTGTTTTTATTGCTATTAGTGGGTCGCTTTTATCGGTTTTTGCTTTTGTAGTCTTGTTATCTGTGACTTTGTTATTTGTTTGATCATTTTTTCATGTGTATGGTTTTTTGGTTTAGTTTTGTCAATAATTCTGTTTATTTATATTATCAATTCGTTTTTCAGTGGTTCAATTTATAGAGTTTATTGCGTGTTGTGTGTACACGATTATGTTCTCTATTGTAGACTTTTTTGTTTCTGAAAAGTTGGTTTTTATGTTGTTTTCTATGAACTCCTTTTCTTCTTTTGTGAATTTTGTATCAGTAATGTTTATGAATCTATCCTAAATGTTGTGTGTTGTGGTGGTTATGTTTACGTTATCTAGTTTGTTCTTTTTAAGGTTGTGTAGTTTTTGTTTATTTTCTCTAATTTGTGTTTATACTCGGTTTTTATGTTGTTCATTATATTGCTATACTATTGTGTCCATGTGTCATATTTCATCTGGTTTGTTAATAAGAGATGTAGTCTATATAATTTTCTTATAAATGTGATTATGTTGCTGTATTGATGCTTGATTTCGTTAGTGATACATAGTTTTTCTGCTTGTGTTTGGGTGTATTTGGCCGCATTGGTATGGTTATGAACAGTGATTTTAGCGTATTTTGGTGTTATCTTGTGTCTTAAGCATCATCTATTAAAGTATATATTGACTTTGTTGAAATATATCTTCCTGTACGTATTTTAAAAAAAAATTGATGTTTGTATGTTATTGCTGTCGTGTTGGCCTGACTTGACCTGACCTAACCCGTAAACCGAAATCTACGATGTACACCAATGAAAACTTGCTTTGATGGAGTTCTTTTGTTTGGCAAACGCCCACGACTGGTTGAGCACTAGCTTCACAAAATCCGCAAACTAAGATGTTCTTGGTATAATTATGAAACTAACAAGAGGAGAAAATAGCCTGTATAGAGTATAACATGGAATCAACTGAATTCCAATACTCTTTTCTTGTAAAAGAATTGATTTTACCAAAAAACTTCAGCAGAACTTTTCACACGTATGTTAACCACAGATTACGAAAAAAAAATCATCGTCTCACCTTTTTTTTGTTCCAAAAGGGGAAATCACATCCTTGTGGTTACACCACCGCTTAACGTAGAGAAATTAAATTTGTAAATGATCATGTAACTCACTAAGGCAAAAGCTCTCATAACATATCAGTAAAATATTTGATTTTGTTAAGGAGATATTAAATTTATAAAAAGAAAAATTTGAAATTTCTGAAAAGGTTAAAGGGCTGAAAATTGACCTTTGAATTACAAACACCATACACAAGGTAGAGGACTCAAATTTGGGACAAGAGTAAACTGGGTACGAAAGATCTATTGTGCTATCCATAATGTCAAAAAATTGCCTAATAAGGTGTTCCGAAAATTCTACCCGTTTGAAGAGTCGAGTAGGTACTGGAAAAAAAGCAAATTTCATTTTTTTATAGAGTAAGGGGTCGTCGAGTACTACAACATAAAGAATTTATTTTCCACGAAAATTCACCAAAAGAAGAACCACTGAATTCGGTTAACGCGTTCCACGATAAGGGGTTGTTACGCTTTAAATTCACAAACACAAACACACACACACACACACACACACACACAAATATATATATATATATATATATATATATATATATATATATATATATATATATATATATATATATATATATATATATATATATATATAACCTATATAAGGGGCAGTCCACATTTTACCTTCGACTATTTGAGAAGCAATAGAAAATGTGAAAATATTTTGAGTGTTTACAATACACTTATTTAGCTATAGTAGGCACTGAAAAAGGTTTTTTTTTTTCAAAAATTTTAATAGAGCAAAGGAAAGGTCATCGAGTACTTACCACACGAAAAAATGAACCATTCAATATAAAAACGCTCATTATAACTTTTAGTATATTTACTATATCTTTCGTTGATTTAAACTAGCCCCCTCTCACTTGAATAATTTTACATGGCTTTAGTTTCGGTATTTCGACTTGGTTCGCCCTCTGGTTTGTTAAACCATTCATTTGTTGATTTGTGGCCTGTTTGCTTCTTATGGGACACACTGTATATAGCCGTATGCAGTGTATTTTGTGTATCGTCAAGTTAATCGCGGTTATGGTATGACCACAGCGGCGACTGGCGTCAGGCATTGCAACTATCTAGGAGCGCTGAACAATGTTGAATATATAAGGAGAGTCAATAGGTGAGACGCAGAGAGATATAGGTTGCTGCTGCAGGTCGAACAGCCACGTCACGATGGTGAGGTATGCCGCGGATGGTAGGGGGACGAGAGAAGTGAACGAGTTGTGAGGAATGTGGAGGGTTTTTGAGGGAAGATCGGCTTCGAAAAACAGGTGGGCATAACGGAAGATTTTGTGTAATTTAGGTGATAGAAAGAAGTGATTGAAAGAAAGGTTTAATCCACCCTAAGAGTTTGCGATTTGTCTACACTTAAATTAGAATTGCGTGTGTTCCTGACGGTGTGGTCGAAGACACAGCAGTTTCAGCGAGAGAGGATTTAATACGCCATTTTATTCGGAAGTTACTGCACGTGTGAGAGGAAAGATTTGAGGAATTTCGGAGCCTGACGGAAGAGTCATGCATTGGTAATCGTGTGAATGATGTGTATGTTTTAAATCAGAAGTAATTTAAGTCCAAAGGATGGCTTGCCTCGGCTTCAAAGGAGCCATGACCTCAACCACAGCAGTCGCCATGGAGGAGTTGCTGGATATTCCCTCCCTACACTTAGTTACTATGGGGGAGGCTACGACAGGATTATACAGACTAGCCTGCAATGATAGATCGAAGGGCAACCCAGGCCGCAGGGGATTCACGGGATGGTAAAGGAACCCATGCTTGAAATGAGGTCAGACTTCACAAGCCCGCTAATATGTAGGGAAATAAGTTTACAGTGGTAATCCACGACCGCAAGGCATGGCGGGGGAGACGCTGGGCCTACCACGGGATGCGCTCGTCTGGTTCACGGACGGATCCGGCGGGGAGCGTGGGACGGGGGCAGGCGTTTATTCGGAAGGACCGAGGGTAAGTCACAGTATTATATATATATATATATATATATATATATATATATATATATATATATATATATATATATATATATATATACGAAATGTATGCAATCTTGCACTGCGTGCGGGAGAACAAGAGGAGGGACTACGCCAACAAGCGGATCCTCATAGCCACAGACATCCAGGCAGCCCTTAAGGCCTTTAGTAGCCCACGGGTAAATTCCAGGCTGGTTAGTGAATACCGAGACGAGAAGAGCGACTTGGCTGGGCAGAATGAGGACACCCTAATCTGGATGCCGGGTCACTTGGAGGTCAAAGGCAAAAGTTGACAGTCTCGCGAAGAACGGACCAGCAGAACCATTTATGGGACCAGAACTGGTCCTGGGCGTATCGAAAGGCACGGTCAGGGGAACCATCAAGTCCTAGGTCAGGGACCAGCATAAGGTATACGGAGCAGATTGTCCAGAGCTCAGACATGGAAAGACACTAATTGGGGATCCCAGTTCAAAGAGAGCTGTGGAGCTGCTAAATCTTAGCAGAGGACAGCTGAGGAACATAACAGGGCTCTTGATGGGACACATGGCTGTCAAGAAACACTTGCATAAAATGGGGCGGTTCGAGGGGGACCTGGCATGCAGACTCTGCGGCGAAGCGGAGAAATTAGCCCAGCACATCTTGTGCGAGTGTAAAACCATGGAGCGCAAAAGACAACTGATCTACGGACAGCATAGACCGGAGACAAAGCAACATAAAACTTCACCCTACCAATTGCTGTGCAAACTATTTCAAGACACAGTGATTTTGGAATGGGTGGAGAAGGAAAGACAAAGGGCATGCACAATAATCCAAAGGCTGTGGTGATATCGGGGCGGCAAAGACGAGGACGAATTCTAAGGGGGGAAAAGGAGATAAAAGGGTAACTATACATTTCACTGTAGCGCTAGCTATATTCATTTTTTTGTGTGTGTTATATCGTTCTTGTACCAGGCGGAAATCGCCCTTGTTATTGTACAGGTGGAACTTGTTCTGGTGTCAGGCTTATTTTACTGGTATATGTGTGTCCTTGTACTGGCCTTTTAGCATCAGTTGGTTCTGATATGGTTAACGACACCGTTAAGCCTCTAAGTCGTATGGGTGTTGAGGTTAGTGATCTAGTGGGAGATTTTTATGGGTGATAGGTCATCCATTCGCAGTAGTAGTCAGTCCGTGGTAGCAGTCCATTCGTCGTAGCAATTTAGTCGTGGTAGCAGGTTCCCAGGCTATACATAGGTGTCCCAAAGGCACGTTTGTGGAGAGAGTCTTGGGATTAATAACTTAACGAGGTCCAGGGGGATCGGACATGGAGTCATTATGGTTCAGATGAGTGATACGATATAAGAGTGATATCAACACTTTTGATAATTTAACAGCTTTAATTGATATAGTAAATTTATTCACTACTTTCACTAATGTGAATAGTCAATTTTCATTAAGAACAAATAGATAAAGCTCTCCAGTAGTATGATAAATGCTTCACATTTGTATGATCGCTTTGCATTTAAATAACTGTGGTGTTATTTAAGGTTTTATCACTATAAAGCTGAACTTTGGAGCTATTTAACTGACTCAGAATAGAACTTTGATAATATTTTAAGCTGTCATTTCATTACTCTGTGTATGTTTATGTAATATATGTGAGCTAAGCGTGCGCACGTCTGGTAAAACTTAATGTTGAATTTAATTAATGAGATCGTATGCTACTGAGGTACTATAGGGTTAATAATAACTGTTTGAAACTTTAGAGACCCAGATTTATGAGATTCTTACATGTTTATGCTCTTCAGGTCAGGACATTTGTTGCTGAATGTATATTTTAAATTTCTGTGTTGGTTCTGATGTTCACCTAGGGAGAAGGGGTTTACCCCTTCGGAGGCGCAGGCTGCTTCGGCATCGGTGGCTTCACAGGACGTGCAGCCGCCGCAAATCCCCTTTGCCTCTGCCGCCGGTCGGGCTGCTTCTGAGCCGGGTGGACCCGCTGATAAGCTGCCAGATCGGGGAGCCTGGCGGCAGGTGCGACGAAGGCACCGTGAGGCGAGAGGAAAGGCAGTGAAAGAGATTGTCCTGCCGACGGGACCAGGTGAGGGTCGCGGTGTGGGGAAGGGGCTGAAAGGCTAGCCTCGTCCACAGTGACGAAAGCTGGACAGACGACCACTGACTCAGAGGGGGGACCATCAGGCTCTCCAGTGTCAGAGCCGCCAGACCGGCCCAAGTCAGCTGGGGGCGCGTACGCAAAGCGTCCAAGGGCTGAAAAGGAAACACCGCCGGAGCGGCGGGCCAAGAGAGTCAGCCGTCGCTGTGCGCCGGCGGCTAATGTGTCCCCACCCCAGCGAAGGGGAAGCGCTGCCGCGACCTTGACCGCTGGAGCGGGGACTGGCCCCTCGGGAGCGTCTGGTCCGGCGGGTAGGAGGGATTTGCAGGTGGTCATCACCTCCAACCGGGGGGTTGGCGTAGTCCTGATGAAAGAGGCCGAGCCAAGTCTGGTGGCGATGTTGTTGGACGCCATGTCGGTATCCGACGATGCGTTGCAGCGCCGCTGCCGAAATTCGGGGATATTTGATCCAGTGTGGTTCTTGGTGACCGCCGAGGATGGCGAGTTCCTGAGTTGGCTTCTCAATGGCTGGTCTGGGACGACGGTGGGGGAGATCGCCTTCAGCGCCGTAAGGGCGGGGGGCGCCCCATGGCCGATCTGGATCGGCTTTTGGCAAGAGGTGGACCTAGAGGATGTGGTCATGATGCTTGCGCTTCAGGACCGCTCGCTCAATGTTGAGCAATGGCGGTACCTAGAGACGGCAGGAGGACCTCGCGCATGGCATATGGTCTTCTCAGCGGGGTCCCGGGTGGCTCGTGAGCTGGACGGGCAAGGCTGGCGGATGTACTTCCAGTTAGTGACTCTGAACGTAACCAGAATTCCTACATGGAGTGCGGTCGCCTCCGCCCATCCCGGGGCGGGCACGCGGACGGGCTCTGACCAGAGGGGGTCTCCGTCTGGTCGGCGCCGCGATTAAATTCGCAGGGCTACTGCGGGTAGGTCAGATCAACCTCCAACATAGCCGGGATGCCACTGGGGATCTGGCAAAGCTCCTCGCAGGCGGTCCAGGCGGCGTTGTGTTGATCCAGGAGCCTTATGTGCATAGGAAGCAAGTGAGAGGGCTTGGAGGAATCGGCTTCAACATCATAGTTGGTGGCGAAGCAGAGGAGGAACGATCTAGGACATGCATACTGGCATCGAGGGATCTGGACGTGATGTTGCTGCCACAGCTCGGGTCCAGGGACGCTACAGCAGCCACCCTAGAGTATAAGCTGTGTAACACTAGGCTTAAGGTTATGATGTGCAGCCTTTATGTTCCCTGGGATCGACGGGGCTGCCTCCCTCAGAGGAATAGGTGCGTATCGTCGATTTCGCAAGGGATCATGGGTTACAACTTATTTTGGGCTGCGATGTCAACTCTCACCACAGATTGTGGGGTAGCACAAACACCAACCCACGCGGTGAGGCTCTGCTAGAGTATTTGGCTACAACGAACCTAGAGGTATTAAACAGAGGTACAGATCCGACGTTTGTCAATCGTATCCGGCAGGAGGTGAGGAGTGACAAGAGGTTGACAGGTTGACAGCATCCCCAGTAGGAATCAGTGGAGAGAAAATTAGGTTACATTCCAACCCGCCAGCCTGGTCTGTTTCACCAACGGATCGCGGCTGGAGGAACAACAATCCCCCGGGGCAGGATTATACATCGAGGGCCTGGGGGTGTGCGAGAGTTATGATCTCGCCGCATATACCACGGCGTGCGAAACAGAGGTGTACGCTATCCTGTCTGTGGCCAATAGACAGGATGTGAGGACGAGCCCCGAAAAATGTATGTACATTTGCTCGAATAGCCAGGCGGTCCTCCGGACAGTCTACGCGGCCAGAATCAGGTCAACACTGGTTCAAGAGTGCGCTAACGCCCTCAAAGGACTAGCCAGGACAAAGGAGGTGCAACTGGTGTGGGTGCCGCGACACTGTGGCGTAGCGGGGAATGAGGTAGCGAATAATCTCGCAAGGCTTGATTCCCGGAGGCGGTTCTGTAGCCCGGAGCCTGCGATAGGCATAAGTAGGAAGACGGTCTCTGTCGCCTTAGACAGGTAGACTGAGGAAGCAATGGAGAGGCACTGGGGGTCGGATGGTGGCTGTAGCCAGGCAACAGACTTCGTGGAGGGGCCGTACAGAGATAGAGCTGGCTGGCTACTCGGTAGGAGTCGACCTACGCTTCGCCACATCCTTGGGGTGCTGACGGGCAACTGCGCCCTTAGAAGACACATCACATTGATAGGCGTAGAGAGGGATCCCATTTGCCAGGAATGCGGCGAGCATGAAGAAACGTGCTACCACTACCTGCGTGAATGCGTGGCTTTTGGGAGTCTTCGAGCAGAATTGTTCAGTTCGAGGACTCTGCAGAGGAACCGGGTAAGTACCGTCCAACTGAAGACCGTCACGGCCTTCGTTGCGAGGTCTAGGCGGTTTGGTGACGGAACCGAGGAAGAGTAGAGCATGGTTGCTGGGTTTTAGGGATTGGTAAAATGGCCCATTGTGGCCTACTTGCTCGGCGTTGACTTCCCCATCACTGCTACTACTACTACTACTACTACTACCAAATAACGTACTGGCTGCACCTGAACTATTTTCAACACTTATTTACTATTACTGTTTGGTAATACAGTATCAAAATAATATACTTCTGTCGAAGGCCAAAGGCATTTGTTAATGTTAGGTTAAATTAAAAGTTAGATTATTTACCTACTTCTGTTTGTATTAACCTTAGAATATAGGTCGTTATTTTATATTGTAAGATTTTAAGGTATTAGGGGAGACGACTTCAAGTTTATCTTCTTCGTCTTCTTATTTGTTAATGACGTCTATTAGTTTCGAGGGTTTGCTTAGAACGCTCACGTTTCTCTTATGGCTCCTGTCAGTTTATAAATGACAAAAAGTTGTGGTGTCAGATTAAACTAGTGGAGGGAGGTGGCGTTTAAATACCGTGAAAATAGGAATCTTAATATTTATACATAATAAGACTAGATTGCTTTTAAACAAATTGAATACTTTCATTGAAATGTTAATGTATTAACATTTTTCTATCTCCAGATTCAAATGAGTTTTCGCAAATGGCAGTCCCGCTGATTGTTTATTGTGCCATACTTTCGTAGCCTGTCCATTTAAATCTTAATTTGGAGATTTAGTTTGTAATGAATGCGGAACCCTAATTTATCTGTCTGACCTAGTCGAACATTATAGGCATCCATTCAGAGGTAATTTGAGGTCATATCATAGATTACTTATTTTTTATTTAGTTATAACTCAAGATTTACTAAACCGATTGAGTTCAAATTGGGTAGGTAGGACCACTTATGTGATATCTATGCACCTGTTAAGTTTTTGTTTAATACTTCTGATAATTTAAAAAATATTGCGTTTTCAAACAGTTTTTTGCATTTTTTTTTCTAAAAGTTATTTTGTCTCAAAACTGTTTAACGAACTCATCCAAGCTATTAACAAGACAAAGTGGATCTCAAAATTTGGATTTTATTGGTCAATTATTTTTTGAGTTATCGGTTGGACACCTATATATATATATATATATATATATATATATATATATATATATATATATATATATATATATATATATATATATTTTTTCTTAATGAAAATTCACTAAAAAAAGGTATGAGCATTACGAGCTGTTATTTTTTCCTACTATTGCCTTTACATATCTTTATATTACGTCCAAATTTCATTCAGAACTGTTATGCCGTTTTGAGAAAAAAAGTTTTCTAATTTTTTTTTCGATTATTTAAAAATATATAGATGTCTTAAAGTTGCAGGATCAACGTATATCATCAGTATCAATGTACTTCTAAAAGATAAACCAGGTATCTCACTGCGAACGATTACGCATGCTTATCGGCCTATGACCTTTGTAAAATGATGTTTTCGCAATAAAACAAAACAAAAAATAATGAAAATTAACATTACTTTACCTTTCCCAGTTTTAAATAAAAATTCAGTATGTCCTCCATATCATTTCGAGCAGAGGCGCGTTCAACTCCGAATAATACTGACAGTTCTTCCATGTAATCCAAGTAGATGTTTCTTATACTGACTTCAATTTCAGAAGGGTTACTACAATGTGAGCTCCCCAGCTGTAACAATATTGTCAATACAATCTAATAATAGAATTTATGTTAACACTAGCACTAAAATGTACCCTTTCACTGAATTTATTTCCTACCCTTTGAGGAAGAGGCCACCAAAATAATATAAATAAAAATCTAATATTCATGAGACATCATCCCGTCTTCTGATTCACTTATAAGAAGCAAATGAAGTTAGAAAGGCGTGTGCTAGACATCGATAAGATATAAGTAAAATAAGATAAATAAATCTGTTTTGCTTTTTTCCATCTTAAATATTTATATTCATGTGGATCTGTGATATCCAAATAACAAAACTTTTTTTATTACTAACTTACGATAATAAATTTTCTTGTAGAACTCATCAATCCAGTTTTCAAGTAATCCGTGAGACACTCATTGAAAGGCCATCACACTTCGGTCTCACGACTGTTCCTAATTCGCAGGTTGGTCGTCACAAACAACGTTTTTAAATTACCCCAGAGCAAATGGTCGATCGGAGACAAATCAGGAGACCAAGCTGGCTACTAAATAGGTCCCTCTCTGCCTATCTATCGGTTAGGAAATGTCATATTAAGGTATTTTCTTACCCCTCGCCTAGAATGAGGTGGGGAATAATATAGCTTCTCTGAACTATGTTATTAAGGCAAGAGAAAGATAATAATTTCTTGAATAGAATAATTTTAATAGGCGAATATTCCTTCTCACCTGCACGACACAATCGGTGGAATACTCATGTCTGGGCACAAAATAACCCGCACAGTATTATTGCCCCATTAAAAAATCAGTGGCACCAAACACAAAATAAATGTTTGGTGTGGTATCACCAGTAATATAATTTTAATCTCGATTTTCATTCAAAATTTTGTACATTGCCAATCCTGTCTCATTTATTCCCTAATATAAGGACAATGTATGTAAGGCTAGATGTATTCTCAATTTACAAAATTGTTAGTTGGTTGTACACAGTCTCTATTTTATAACATTTAGGGTTATTTGGAGCTGTCGTGACAAGATACTACCTGGTTCTGCACCGAGATGGCGACTCTGTCACAATGGTCTAGGATGCTGGCTACCATAGCCATATTACTGTATAGGCGTGTTCTCTCTGTAATTAGTATACCGTACTGATGTGCTCTAATCAGAGCGCAACCGGTCTGTGGTTCTAATTATGGTGAGAATACATCTAGCCTTAGACACATTATTCCTATATTAGGCAAGAAATGGGTTAGGGCTGACAATTTACAAAATTGTTGGTTGGTTGTACGCAGTCTCTATTTTATAACATTTTGTATTACTTGGAGCTATCGTGACAACATACTACCTAGTTCCGCACCGATATGTCGTCCTTGTTGTACATCTCACAATGTTCTAAATATATAAAACTTTGTGACGTCATACCCCCGGAAGGAATTATGTTAGGTAATGTCGTTACATTACCTAACATAATTCATTCAATCTGAATCCCAAGTGTAGGGACGTAAGTTTTACGTTCCTACACTGGGGATTCAGATATTCATCAATTTGATACATTAACGGACTATTTTTCCAATAAAAAATATCATAGATTTTCAAAAAAGCGATGCGCATTTGTTTTTTCGATAACGAACTTTATTTATTCGCCTGCTCTTATGCTGATTACTGTTAATATCTTAAACACAGACGGTGTTATTTGGGTGAAATGCTTGTCCCTGTACATGATGCTACTTATGTTTTTCAAAATAAATGTTGTAAAAGGCAGAGAGCAAGAACTGTACGTGTTGAGGATTGGTGGAGGACAATATGTTCCATAGATTTGAATGCTTTCCCCAAAGTAGGACTGTCTCAAATTTTCTTATTAAAAGTACATGTGGCTTACAAACGAAAACAACACTCTGGAAAAATTTATAAATTTTAACCTCAAATTCCGACGTTAGAAGATTAAGGCCATTATAACATATTTTATTGCAGTTTCAGTTGAATATGTCTTGAAAATACTTATTAAGTTATTTCAAGAGAATATAAACAATATTTAATTTTAAAAATTATACAGATGGATAACATAATAAGCCTCGCACTGTGCAAGTTTTTCAGTGTATTGCAAAATTTGGACAAAAACACAACAGTGTGGACATGTGCATGTCAGGTTTTTTTAAGTGCATCTTCTGCTTTTTTTTGTCCTTTTGTTTTGATATAGTGTACTATATAAATACTTTATACAAGGTATATACATAATTTTGTAGATTGAATAAATGAAAAAAAAAACAGCTGTTTTGCTTGCTGCTTTACTTTAATAGGAAAGTCGAACCATCACGTAATGTCTCACGAATCTAACGTAGACTTTCTGTATTACAGTGGCATCGATTCAATGTAAATGTCAGCGAATGTAGTATACTTACAGACAAGATGTATTTAGAAGGGTTACTATTATCCTCCTCCAAGTCTAATGAGAAAAACAAATTGAGACTAATCCCAATTTTTCTCAACGCTCTTACGGCATATTTCCAATCGAACTGTTTCTCAGACCACTTAATTCCATCAAGCGTCGGCCATCCCCCTATTTGCCTGAAAATTTGTTTAACCCTTTTTAATCCTTCTCCTTCGATTGCACTTTCATTCATGCAAGCTCGATAAAATTTCCTTGCTAAATTGAAAGCTATAGGATCTTTAAAATCCAACGGCTGCTCCAACATGCTCCTAATTTGTGAGTCGATTTCGTCTTCCATAACGTTATGGACAGATCGGATTGAGCGATTATCCAACTTTGTGTTCTTCAGGAAACTACCACATGAAAAACGATAAAAGTCCTCGCAAGGATCTAGATTTTGGTCGATACGGTTCAGCAAATCCATAGCTGTTCTGACGCATGTGGGTGACGTACACAGTTTGGAATTATCTGTAAGAAGAAAAGCTAAATTATAAAGTGCTGACCCCACAAAATGTTTATGTGTGGGTCCATTTTATTTTGACAGTTCGTAACAGCATTTCGCCTAATTAATTTTTTAACATTTATTGGTTACAGTGAATTTTGTTTGAAAGAAATAAATCAGGAGGTCGCGGTTTATTTTTTTTTAATATTTAATTATGCATGACTTAGACCACATATCCGCGGCCAACTTTCACCTTTATATTCTTATGTTTATATATATATATATATATATATATATATATATATATATATATATATATATATATATATATATATATATATATATATATATATATATATATATATATACAGGGTGGGCCACTTCGCGGAAAAGGCCCAGTTTTCCATATTAAACTCAGTTTTATCAAAAAAGTTTCAACTGGAAGTTATTCCTATTAATCATCTGCGTAATTCAAAAAGATTTTAATTTACATAGGGTGTTCATGTTCATGTTCTCCGTGACAGACCCAATTTACCTTTTTTTAAACAGAGCACCCTGTATTTTGTATCCTTTAAAAAAAGATGGTATCGCGACAAGCAAACTGCTACTCCACATGATGGGTCTAGGCCCAACCGTTTCAGAGTTATTCATTTGCTTATTAAAAATATTGGTCTAGTTTGGTGTATAAATACATAGATTCTCCACAATGTTTTGGCTGCATAATTACTGCAGTTAATTTTATATACTCCTCACTATAACAAAAAGCAACATGGTAATTCTTAATGTAACCTGCCTATACAGAGTGTTTTTGAAAAACTTAAATTTTCTCGAAAATTTCAAATGGATACTCTATATATTAGAACGTTATTAGATGCGCAGTTCCGTGGCCTTTTCAGCAAAATCACATTTGATGACATTATTTTCAACGGTTTCAAAGATATTAAGGCTCACTTACGGAATTAGCCATTTTTACATAAATTCAAGAAAATACTTCACGTTCAATACCCTGTTTTTATATCATTTTCAAATAATTTAGGTGATTGCTTAATTCATACTGCATAAGGTTTTTACAAGATTTTTTTTGATTATTTCGACCTCCGGAGTGCGCCCTTAAAATATTTATCTTCCTCACAAAACACACTGTACAAACATACTTGATATAAGGTCGTTGGCAAGGGATGACTACGTGACGATTATATTATTTGTTACCAAATTTGTAGGTGTTAAAAGGCTTTAAGCGAAAGCAATTTTTTTTACCAAGTTCAGTTTTGGAATAACCGTATACTTCACCATCTTAAAAATATGTTTTCTTAAAAGCTTGGTATCGGCTAAGTATATGCTAAAATTTTATACTAACACTGTAATAAAAAAATCTTATCCACTTGATACGTAAATGTATAATAATTCCTGTTAGATTATAACAAATATATATATATATATATATATATATATATATATATATATATATATATATATATATATATATATATATATATATATATATATATATATATATATATATATATATATATATATATTGCGACGGCCGCTTGGGGTGGCCGGGGGTTACTACTAGTTTTCCCTAATATGGGGAATTTTCGGGCGGATTTCCGGGACACGGCTTTACAACGGGATCCTGGTCGGGCGCCAGCGTCTATGATTCCTCAGAGAGTAGACGCGCTCTCTTTGGGGATATTCACCCCCTTCCCCAGCCACAGTCAGGGTACACACAAGCCCAGGGTAGTTTCTAGTGGAGACAGGGCCCTCCTAAGTCAAGACAAAGTCCCCCGGGATTTCTGGTAAGGGTCGTTATTAAAGAACTGGAGTCAAATTGTATTTGGGTGGATATTCTGGGAGAATAAATGAAATATCGAGTAAATTCAAATAAAATTCTATTCACTAATTATATACATAAGGAAATAACGGGGCCTGTTACCAGGAAGCCTAGCAATTATAAGCGGCCGGAGGCAGAGGTGGTTACTTGACTTTAAACTATTGTTACGCGCGGATTGCACGGGGACGGTGAAGCGACAACGTTTAAGCGGTGCAGGGTGGTGGCAGGATAGCGATTAATAGCGGGTTCACGCCCCTCCTGAACGGGGCCGCGGACGGCCCGGGACACCAGGCGCTGACAAGCTGTTTCAATCTGGACCGGCGCAGTCGCCACTCTGTCCGAATCTACTCCAGCCAATGCAGCTCCTAACCCCCAGAGCAGCCCGCCAGCGGAGACAGGGAAGAAACGTTCCCCTTTGAAGGTTCCCAGTGTTATTGTGGGGCGTTCCACATTTCGACCACAGGTAATAGAATCAGGTTTTCACCTACCTGGGGTATTCTCCGGTGACGAGGTTCACTAGGCAATCGCTGCGGTGGCGGCGGTGGGAAGCGGCGGTCTCGCTCGGCTTACTGGTCTTCTCGTAAACCTCACGGGCTTTATAATTTCACTTCTTTGCGACGGACGCACTAGCTTGTTCGCGGTCACTACCGAACTGCCTACTCTCCGTCGGCGTTCCGTCCGGTCCCACTTCTTTTCCGAAATCGCCCCCGCCTAATTGTCGCCTCTACTAATTATTCCGTTCGACATACCGGATCTCGTATATTCCTCCACGGAAAATGTTGGGAATATTCCAACCTTCGCAAATTTTTCGTACATTACTCCACGGAAAATGTTGGAAAATATTCCAATCTTTATGGTGTAACATAATGCAGTGGTTACGACGGTAAATTAGGCCGGGTAATCTATCCCGGATTAGTCACTCCGTGACAATATATATATATATATATATATATATATATATATATATATATATATATATATATATATATATATATATATATATATATATATATCTATATATGTTTATAGTCAAAACAAAACATATAATAAATATCTGATATATAAAGCATTGGATACTCACCACAGAATAAGGTATACATAATGGTAATAACTAAGAGTAACACTGCCGCAACAAAAGTAAGAAACAGTAGCCTTCTTTCCAGAAAAGACCTCGCACTCCACCATTTTAAGAACCAATATACAACTTTATAGGATGTTTGTTTCTTTGCATACCTGAAATTAAACGTTTGTAAAAATTTTCTTTGTATTTCAACCTATTAAATCATAATTCCGTAACCGAAATGAAATTTTCTTTACACACAAAGATTTAATGCAAAAAGTACATCCCATACCCATTTAGAAATACAAAGTTTACCCCTCGCTTCTCAAAATAGATAGTATATATATATATATATATATATATATATATATATATATATATATATATATATATATATATATATATATATACAGTGTGCCCCAAATTGGTGATGAATGTATAGGGATCCCCTAACTTTTTTGGTTTTTGAGGTTTTTTGAAAATAAGAAAAATTGCGCATTTCTTCAAAGGGCTATAACTTTTTTATTTATCAAAATTTTTGGATTGTGTAAAAACATCTTCACAGCAACTCTAACGTAGAATTTAATTGTCTAGTCAGATTTCATGTTTATTATTAAATTATCGCTAGGCGATTCTCAACTCTTTTCTTATGGACGCCATACTTGATTTTGGCACAATTTTTGCGTTTCAATGATGTATCACACATTACAGAAGAACGGTTAGAAATTTGAAAGGAGCCATATTTTAGGATTTATTAATACATACATATGGCAGCGTCGCAATCTGTAAAGTAAACATAGGAATAACATCAACTTTAAAACATTGCGCGCTAGCTATTTAACGAGGACTGGACAGAATATTAATTATAAATACGAAAAATAGAAGCAACAACACATCGAACATCGAATAACATTATACAACAGATAAACAAACCTTAAGCACAACAATACATTAAAAATCAACACACACTATTGAGAAACAAATAACAAAGTTGGCGCCTTTAGAAAAATAAGAAGTATGAGTATTAGAGTTAAAAATGTCCGCCATTTTTTTCAATACATTTCTGACATTTTTTATTACTGAACTGGTAAGCCGTTCCAAAGTATGTTTATTAATTCCAGCATATAGCTCCCGTGACCTTTGAATTAACATGTCTGTTTCTTTAGGTGGATCAAAATCATAGATTTCATTTTTTACATGTCCCCACAAGTAAAAATCCGGAAGCGTAAGATCTGGACTCCTAGCTGGCCATAATACTGGACCGCTATTTGAAATGATTCTTTCCCCGAATGTGTAACGAAGTAGAGTTTGTACCATCAAAATAAGGCCGGTTATTAAGTGTATCAGCGTAAAAAAGGCCCAATTAACTGGTTTCCTGAAAAATTAAAAGATAGAATTGCAACTTACAATTTAATAAATTAGGACTACACTTTTGGGTCTTCGTTTATACTTTTAAGATATGCTTACCATAGATTCCACACCATACATCCACTCCAAAGCGCGTTTGAAATCTACAGTGATTTCGAATTCTGGATTCTCAGTTGCCCTATAATGATGGTTGTGACGATTGAACACTCCCGAATTTGTGAAACGACTTTCATCAGTCCAAATTACTTGCTTAGGAAAGTCTCGATTTTCACGGCATTTATCAATAAACCACTTATAAAACCTTAATCTACGTTCGTAATCACCTTCCCGATATCCTTGTACAATCGTTGGTATATAAGGATGGTATTTGCTTTTTTTTAAGTTCTTTGAATTGTTGATTTTGGTACATCCAATTCTGCTCTTGTTGACAGGCAGGATTTTCTTCAAGAAAACTGACATATTGCATGACCGCGATTTTCACCACGGACGTGATTTCTAGCTCGGTGACTTTGAAAGCTTCCAAAATTTAATAAATTTGTTACCAGCTTGGCAAAATATCGCACATTAGGCTGGAGCGTCTTTCTGGAAAACTGTTGGTGTAGCTTCGTAACGTTGGATTAGTCTTTGTGTGAGATGATATGTAACAGACAAGCAGTCAAATTTTTCTACATTAGAATAATTCTGCAGGCTGATATTTCTAAATTTTAGTGATAAACAAACTTAATTTTTAATTGAAATACTTAGATTTAAGTGAAAACCCAATTAAAACTTTGCAAAAAAAACTGAATAAGACTTGAGTAGAATTCAAATAATGTCAAATAATCAAACATTTAATAGTTGTTAAACAAATGTCACAGAAATTAACACAAGTTGCTAAGCAACTGGATTAATTGCGAATCATGGATATCTCGAGTTGTCAGGAATATTCTAGTCATTATAAGTAGGATAAAATATTGAAAATAATGTTACTTGCAGACTTTAAAATGTCTTGCTGTTTGTCTTGATAATAATAAAGAAATCATATTAAGCGCCGTATATTTTTTTACTTTACAGATTGCGACGTTGCCATATGTATGTATGAAAAAATCTTAAAATCTAGTTTTTTTAATATTTCTAACCGTTCTTTTGTATGGCGTGATACATCATTGAAAGTCAAAAATTATGGTCTTTTTTAGACCATCAAAAACCAATATGGCGTCTTTAAGAAACAAAAGTTGACAATCGCCTAGCGATTATTTAACAATAAACATAAACTCTGACTAGATAATCGAATTTTACGTTAAAAGTGGCTGCGAAGATGTTTTTACACAATTAAAAATTTTGATAAATAAAAAATTATAGCACTTTGAAGAAATGCGCCATTTTTCTTATTTTCAAAAAATCCCTGAAAAAGGTCGTAGTTGTATTTAAAACGCTTTAATAGCTTTGTCACCTTTGGGTCTAAAATCATAATTTTCAGCAGACATTTTGTCGATATTGATATTTTAGTAAGAAAATTCACCCACAGAGAATTTGTTTTTAAAATGCTTTTTGAGCTGTTGTAAAAATAAGTTTGATTAGGTTGACTAAAACCAACTCCTTCAGGTGTTTAATAAGAAAAACCTGGACTCAGCAAGTGCGTTATGGTAGTGAATTTTCATAGAAATGATCTGGCACAAAATATTTTATTATAACTTTTTTTTTAATGTAACATAGAAATCTAAATTTTTGTGTATAGTTTACTTTTTATATCGTAAACCTACCTACCAAATTTGGTTATCATAGATTTTTTATTTTTTAAGATAAAAATTTTTTTCAAATGAAAACTAAATATTTTTTTCTGAAAACCTCGTCCGATTTTTTCGATTAACAAACTTATCAAAGCTATTTACAAAGCAAAGGTATATGCGAAATTTTATCAAAATCGGCCCATTACTCTTTGAGATAAAAATTTTTTTCGATTAAAAACTCAAAATTTTCCCGGAAAACGTCGTCTGATTTTCTTGACTAACAAACTTTCCATTTACAAAGAAAAGGCACATGCCAAATTTTATTAAAATCGGCCCATTATTTTTTGAGATAAGAATTTTTTTCGAATGAAAACTCAAAATTTTCCCGGAAAACCTCGTCCGATTTTCCTGACTAACGAACTTATCCAAGCCATTGACAAAAGAAAGGTACACACCAAATCTTATCAAAATCGGCCCATTATTTTTTGAGTTATCGGTGTGATACATATATATATATATATATATATATATATATATATATATATATATATATATATATATATATATATATATATATATAAACATATAAAAATTGAAACTGACCTCGGATATGGGTTCTAGGGGTCCTAGTTCGCGCTCATTTGCAAAATTTTTTTCAAAATTCGAAAGTCGGGATCTCTCCATTAGTGAATTTTGTCTACGAAAATTCACTAAAACGATGGACGCAGCAAGTGCGTTATGGTAGTGAATTTTCATTAAAATGTTTTTATTGCAAATATGTGTGTTTTCTTTTTAAGAAAGCAGGCATCAATTTTGGTTACCAGTATAACCTATATAGTAAAAACAATGTGCCATGTTTCATAAAAATAACTTTCTTGTGTGAAAATGTACAAAAATTTCCAAACATGTAAGGCTGGCTCAGAACTGGCACTGATAGAGGGAATCCGTCTGTGTAATTAAAAGAAAACATTGTTTAATCTATTTCAACTGAGCACATTTTTCTGGTTAACGAACTTATGCAAGCCACTTGCAAAAGGAAGGTACTCACCACATTTGATCCAAATCGGCCCATTATTTTTTGAGTTATCGGTGTGATACATACATATATATATATATATATATATATATATATATATATATATATATATATATATATATATATATATATATATATATATATATATAAAAATTGAAACCGACCCCGGATATGTGTTCTCGGGGGCCTAATTAGTGCTAATTTGAAGGAATTTTTTCAAAATTCAAAACTCGAGATCTCCTCATTAGTGATTTTTTTAAGGAAAATTCACTAAAAATAACTCCTACGTTTATCATTTGGCAGATACTTTACCCTGCTAAAGATAAGTTAAGTTTCCTACTGAAAAGCTTTTGTGACTGATGAAATTTGTAATACAAGTTTCTTATACAGAAACCCTATTTATAGATATAGGGAAATTTAATTTTCTAGCATAATAGGACATTTTTGGGCATATTTATAAGAAGTTAGAACACAAGATGTTTTGATTATAGAGATATAACAATGCTAACACTTTCGAAAGAAATCTGTAAATGTGCGCGTACTGAGACGTATGACGACTATGAATGGCTGTGTAAGTTTAAAGTACTAGGTTTAGTAATATGCCTTATAACACCATTGTACAAATCCTATATAAAGTCACTACCATAACGTACTTACTGCGTCACGAAATTGTTATTACCCTTTTTTGTCAATAGTAAACAGTAAATCTTTTTTTCGTTTTATGTTTTAAAACAATTTTGCCCAGCCATAAGAATATTCGTGAAAAAAGTCTAGACGCAGCAAATGCCTTATGGTAGTAAATTTTCGTAAAAATGTTTTTAATAGCAAACATGTGTTTTTTTTTAGAAAGCAGGCATCAAATTTGGTTACAGTATCACCTATATAGTAAAAACAATGTGCCATGTTTCATCAAAATAACTGTATTGTTTGAAATACTACAAAAATTTCCAAAAGTAAACTTAAAGTGTTCCCGAAAAAACTGGTTTCTTGGTCAACCTTATAGGTTAATAGCAAATTAAGCTATCCAAATATGAAGAATTTAATCAAAATTCGCTACCATAACGCACTTGCGTACAGAATTTCTTTTCTTACAAACATGCATTATATTTCGATGTAAAATAAAAACCAACAGTGAAGCCAGAGAAGTATTCTCCAAGTCTCTATGCAGGAAAATGTAATAACATAAGGTGTGTGCGACAAAAAAAAAAAAATTGTATCACCAACGACTTATGTGCCACCCTGTGATTGTAGAATTAATTTTTTAAGATGTAGCTCAAGACACCCTGTAAGTAATGTATACAATTTTTTTTTCATATCTTGTATAATAACCGATATATTGAACTTTATTGATTTTTTACGGAAAGTGGACAAAAGTTATATACCATTTAACGATAAACTCTCGAGCTAAGGCTACTGCCAAGCATCAGAGAAAGGGTCTATTTGAAATGAATTTTCTGGAAATATTTTAGTAAAATGAAGGACAATGACGGTTGAAACTAAGACTTCAGGGTTTGTAAAACATTCTTCTTGAGACACCATCTTTCCATAGCCCGCATTAGATTCAAGTTCTTTGCCTAAATGTTGACAATTTTGACGTTTTAAATTGCGACTTTGACGTTTTGAGGAAAACTCCAATTTATTTATCTTTAAATGCCTATAACTTTTTTGTCTTTTGCCCTACAGAGCTAAATTCTGGGAAGAAATTTACCTAGAACTATGTAAACCTGGGTTCCAAATTTGGTTGCCCTTACTTTGTTATTTCCGGAGACCTATTTTTTTTTCGAAAGAAAATACAAAATTTTCCAAGAAAACTAGGGCCGATGTTCATGGCTTACGAACTTGTATGAGCCACTTGCAAAGGGAAGGTATTCACTAAATTTAATTAAAATCTGCCCATTACTTTTTGAGTTATCGGAGTGATAACTATATATATATATATATATATATATATATATATATATATATATATATATATATATATATATATATATATATATATATATATATATATATATATAAACATATAAAAATTGAAACTGACCCCGGATATGTGTTCTAGCGGCCCTAATTAGCACTCATTTGAAAAAATGTTTTCAAAATTCAAAAGTCGGAATGTCCTCATTAGTGATTTTTTTTTAGGAAGATTCACAAAAATTACTAAAATTATATTTCATAACTAAATTGTTTCCGGTAAATACGAACCCGCTCTGCTGTAACTCTAGTGTAACCAGCGCTAATACAACACTCCTATTCTACTTACTTCTCTTTCATCTTCAAATAATTTAATTACTATACACTCACAAGATAAATTAGCAATTCACTAAGAGCATAAATACAAGAAACACATTAAGATAGAATGTAATTTCACATGTGCCATTGAGGAGAACACATTTAACCGGAGACTGCGGTAATACAACAGGAAAGAGCTGCATCGTACGTATTCAGATACTGTCATAGTTGTAGGTGTTTGTACATGACCCGGGAGGTCGAGATGTTTTAGGCTAATTAATGAAATGGAGAAATTAATTAAAGACGTAACACCAGCTGTACTGGCCGCATAGTGAGTAAGAGTTTATTTCACTCAAAAGTACAATAATTTACACAATGAATTTTACGCGTAAGTTGCTAGAACGTAATTGGCAATAATTATATTAAATACTAATTTTAACCATATGGACGATGCGTTTCGTGTTCTCGAATTCCGAATACCGGACTTAGACAATGATACCGAAACAAATTTTATTTAGTGAATTTTCAGTTAAGCAAGTATATAAGGTGGCGCATTGAAAACCAAACAGACCGATTTGCATCCAGAGATGTTTTTTAAGAAACGCTGTAACACGTCAATTTTAAGACTGAGGGGAACATGTTTTGACATAAAACTCAACTTTGTGACATCAACCCATTAAGGGTGGTGATAACAACCCTTTTATTTTAAATAAGGAACATGGGTCGAGTATTACATCATTTGAAAACACTTTCTTTTCTGAATCAGCACACTAATTTTTTTGGACATTTTATCAACTCCTTTCAAAATTATTCACAGTTGAAGATGCAAAAATGCATTTCACTCATTCCGATAAGAAATGTGCTGATAGTCAGTGTTTTGTTGGTTTGTAAACAGAAAATTGACTATCAGAACATTTCCTATCGGAATAAGAGAAATGCGGTTTATTATTTCAGTTTGTAGAAGAAAGAGTTGACATAATTACTCTTTTTTTTTCAAAAACGATGACTGTGCCAACCGTACCGCAAATTTGTTTAATGAACGACATCCAAACAGACATGTTAACAGAAAATACATTTTGGAGTTAGTTGCAAAGTTTCGACAAAGTGGTTCAGTAGCCAACAAAAAACGGGATCCTGAACGTGAATTTCCGGTTAGAAATAAGACTACTGAGATTGAAGTTTTAGGACAAATTGCTGCAGACGCAACTTTGAGCACGAGAAAATTGGCCACTGTTTCAAACATCAAAAGAAAAACTATTCAGCGAGTATTGAAGTATCATAAATTTCACCCGTATAAAATTCATCTTGTACAACAACAGAATGAAGATGATTTTGATCGGCGGCTGGAGCTTCGTGAAGTTATGACTGCACAAATAGCTGATAAGGGGAACTTTCTGTTCAATATCTGTTTTTCAGACGAGCGTACGTTTTTATTAAACTCTACAGTCAATAGTCCTAATTGTCGTTATTGGGCAGATAATAATCCAAGAAATTTTCACGAAGTCCACACTTAAACTCCACAGAAATTGAATGTCTGGACTGGCATTTTTGGAGACCGTTTAATCGGAACAATTTTTCTTGATGGCAATTTGAGTGGCGAAACGCATTTGGAGTTACTAGAAAATATCGTTGACCCTCTACTAACTATCAAGAAAATCAATTAGTGTTTCAGCAAGATGGAGCTCCTCCGCATTGTTTACAACGTGTTAGGTAGTTTTTTAACAGAGAGTTTCCAGAGCAATGGATTGGGCGTAGAGGTGCTATTGAGTGGCCCCCTATATCACAGGATTTAACTCCTTTAGACTTCTTTCTATGGGGCCATTTAAAGAGGAGAATTTTCGCAACAGAACCGGAGTCTCTGGAAGAATTACGACGACGAATTGTTGAAGAATGCCGTCTAATAACTCCAAAAATGCTCCAGAATGTCAGAGCTCGTTTTGAACAAAATTTGTACATTTGTATGGAAGCTGGTGGTCAACAATTTGAACACTTACTTAACTGAATGAACATTTTTGAACGTTTGGTTTTGTTTTTTTTTTTAGTTTTTTTAACGAAAAATTGACTAATTAGTGCATTTCTTATCACAATGAATGAAATACGTTCTTGCAATTCTAACTGTGAATAATTTTTAAACTAGTTGATAAAACTTCCAAAATAATTAGGATTCTGAATTCAGAAAATAAAGAGCTTTCAAATGATGTAACACTCGACCCATGTTCCCTATTTAAAATGTAAGGGTTGTTGTCAGCACCCTTAAGGGGTTGATGTGAGAAAGTTGAGTTTTATGTCAAAACATGTCCACCTGAATAGTATAGTTGACGTGTTTCAGCGTTTCTTAAAAAAAAATCTCTGGACGCAAATATGTCTATTTCATTTTCAATGCGCCACCCTGTATAATTAATTGCTTGCTAGCGAATTTTCATAAACATGTTTTTATTTAAGATTGTTAGTTATGTAGATTAAAATGAGTTGAAGACAAATGATAACTAATTATATCTATACTGTTCCTAAACGTGAAAATATTTGGGGTTGACATCTTTGGGTGATGAATAAAAGGCCTTTTCTTTCCAAACAAATACTTTATTCCTTGTCCCGACGCGTTTCGACCTTACCTAACAGGTCATCCTCAGGGGTATCTATAATTTATAAAAGGCTTGTCAGAAAAACTGAGTTTTCCGGTAGGCTACTTCTGCGAGAGTACAACGCAGGAATATAAGATAAAATGAGGTAACAACAGCTAACCCCAACACTAAGTCAAAAAGGTTAATGGTTAACATGTCAAGCTACAAAGCTATAAGAACACAAGTATACAGTCACTAAGTACTACATGCAGTAAAAATGAAAAACAACTACAAGTCAAAATTGAAACACAATAAAAGCTAATCTGTCTCTAGATCTTCAAAAAATTACAATACGTCTAATACTAAAACTCATAAAGCTTAAAAATTCTCCAAAATTTAAGTTTAAGCTAAAGACAACAACAGGAGTAAGAGCAGACAGCACAAACATCAGCAAGCCATGAAGCCGAGAAGAAACTTTCAGAGAAAATCAAACCTATCAAGTGAATGGGAATTGTAATTAATTATATCTACCCTATTAATAAAACTCTGGACGCAGCATATGCGTGATGCACGTGAATTTACTTTAAAATGTTTTTAATGGCAAATATGTCTATTTCTAAGGAATTTAATGTAAGCAGGCATTAGATTTGGTTGTCAATATAACCGATATAGTAAAAAGTTCGGGACGAAGCAAGTGCATTTTAGTAGTGAATTTTCATAAGAATTGTACACTTTTAGTAAGGTATAAAACTAATTCTTTAGATTTAAAGCGCTTTGTTTTAGAGAGATTTGTTTTAGAGGTCCCAGTAAGCAATTACTTAAAGAAATGTTTATTTTCCATGGAGCTAGAAAATTACAATTTGTTACATGTATGTAAATACTGCAAGTCACTTTAAAGAAATTGTATTACAAATTTCATTAAAGTTGCAAAAGTTTTCCAGAAAAAAATTAAATATTTACAAGGAGAATATCCTGCCAAATTATCAATATGGCTGTTATTTTTCCTTATTAATTGCTTGGATGGTTTTGTTTTAGTCAACCCAATCGAACTAGTTTTTGCAAACAAAACAACAAAAAAGGTTTTTTACATAGGTTTTACAATCGCTCAAGACTGAAAATTATAACTGAATGGGAAATTGAGTTATCGGATTTGAAATAATTTTACGAAAATTATTTACCTCAACGTACTTGCTGCGCCCAGACCCTTTTCATCATTTATTTACTGTTGCTGTATCTATACTTTTTTTAAATGATAAAATGTTGTAGCTCACTATGTGAGACTGACAAACAAGGCAACCAAGAAATTTGTAGTTATTTTCAAAATTATTCTTGTTTAATGGGAAATTGAGTTATCACTATTTGAAATATTTTTACAAAAATTCGCTACGATAACGCACTTCCTGCATCTAAACTATTTTTAACGCTTATATGCTGTATTCATACTTTTTGAAAATAAAATAAATATAAACAATACAAAATTTTGAAATTAAAATTTTCATAATTTACATTAAACATCTGATTATGTGTGTAATTTAAATTGCTTTATCATATTATGTAGTTTCATTTATTTCAAATGTTCCATAAAGAGCAAAAGCTAAGAGTAAAGGAAACCATAAGTATCTACCTAGGTATTATACTTATATTAGTTTGCGGTAGGTATATTTCTTCTTGAAATAATTTTGTTTCACTTTGGTAATACAGTACCTACATGCATTGATTAAGAACCTGAGCCTGATGCACACAGACACTTTCTTATTTGTTTGATCGGATGGTAGACTCATAATATTATGACGCCGCACTTCCTTTTATACCAGATGACAAATGCTCAAATAATTCCTAATCTATTCACAAATCTAATTTGTCATTGGCATAAGCTAAGTTACCGGGAAGTTAGAGGGCCGCCAGCTTTTATACAGTGGAGATGGGCGTGGGTCAAAATAAGATGTTAACTAGGGGCGCCACTTGATTGTTTAACCTCCACTCCCGGATATTTTAATAAGATGTTCACTAATATGCTTCCTTGCCCAGATCCAACACAACCAAGAATTCTTGGATCACACTGGCAACTATAGCCAACCACAATCGAGCACAGGAAGCTACAAGGGAGTTATAATTATGGTAACACAACTAAATTTCAGAACGGTATGGTCTCATAGACCCACAAGTAAAGGTAACGGTAATGATCTAATTATCAACAGCCCTGAAAACAAAACACAAACACAAAACCAAAACACACCTATAATATGATGAAATAAGGGCTTTTATTAAGCTTCTTTGGCATACAAGAAATTATTAAAAGCTGTTCTAAAATTCTAATCTAAAATAAAAAGTCTCTATTATGTAACTGAAATGGCTTACTACAAAATAATCAAGATCTTTAATGAGTATGCATGAATGTACTCCAACTATAATTGTTCTATGGAAAAATTCCACTTTTCGTGCACGCAAAGCTTACAACGTATTTTCCCCAAATAGTAATTAATTACACGTTAATTAAGTTAAGTGGCCTGATTAAAGATCAAGTCCCAAAGAATAATCAATAAGCTTGACTAATGCTAACAATATATAATAAACGGTGGTAACTATCAAAAGTGAAGCAATTATATTAACAAAGGTCTCATAAAAATCTGCACCACATTTATTGAAGTTTAAATAAAATAAATTCAGTTTGATTTTAGCAAATTTAACAGAGGTGAATATTTAAAATTTAGATTATCAAGATTGTCTCTCTTATCACTCTATTCTTTATCACAAAACGGAAAATTCTTACTTGAAATTCCTGGACTTCTAGGCCATAAAATTACCAACAATTTCCATACCAAACTAGGGCCTTTAAGGGTACGGGACTGCAGCCACGGGAACAATGCAACAACGGAAAGGCAATGCGACAACGGAAAGCGAAGACCTCCTCACTGAGATCCTAATTCATAAATCCCAGATTTCACAGCTGACGGGAATTATCGTTGCTCTTGACTAGCACACAAAACTCCATTTAACTCAATATCCATACTTCGTTCGGTACACGAAAATTCGCCATTCCATGCGAGACTTATTCCACTAAAAATTCTCCTATGATACGTGGATTTGCCAAAGGTACTGCCCAAAACAAAAACTGGCCGATACAATAATTTCTGCCTAACACAAGGACTATCCAGTACAGGGATTGCCCAACACAAAAACTTTCCACCCGATACTAGGATTTCTTCCTAACACGCTAATTCTCTATCCAGTACTAAAATTTCTCTATCCGGTACTAAAATCTCCCTATCCGGTACAAGGACCCTCCAAAGAGGGAAACGAAACTCCAACAACGTGACAAGATCAATGTGGTCCTTATATCCCCTCAAACGGGTATCTCTACAGTCTTCAACACCAAATATATAAATTACGATATCACCAAAAGACTGCAGATATGTTCTGAGTGCAATTAAATCCACTAAGGGGGATAAATAATATCCAACTTGCTTCTCAGAACGAACCACGTGTTAACTCCAACCACTACCAACGAAAAATCTCTCTCTCTCTCTCGAAACTTCCGGAACATTCGCATTCCCTACCTGACGGCCGGTAACGCCACTCGTTCGCTCTCACTTCATCCCATACGTCCCCAGCCATCTATCCTTCTCAGCATGCGGACCATTCTCGAACCACCGACATTCTTAACTGCAACGCAAGCGTGGCAGCCAACAAGATATACCAGGGGTAGTACAAATAAAAATGATTTAACGAAAGATCTCAATTTTATTCCGTATACGAGGGATAGCCAGAAGAAATAACCACGATTGTCGCCAATAATTCTCTGTTCAGAGCAGAGGAGGAACCACAAATACGTCCAAACTAGCTTAGTTGTTTAGCTATTCAATTTATACTGTTACAATATACTACAGTCGACGGCCGAAGGTGTTTCTTAAAGTTATGTTAAAATTTTAAGTTGGGTAATTATTTACCTACACTTTGTAGTAACATAGGAAGATTCTTGCCGTGTTCCTCGCTATGCGTCATGCATTTGATACCGTATCACATAAACATTTGTTTAATAAACTGGAAGAAATTGGAGTGAGAGGTACGGTTTTGGAGGTCTTCCACAGCTACTTGCATACGCGTACACAAGCAGTGAAAACAGTCGGAAAACCAATGACTGTTGAGGTCTGTGTGCCACAGGTTTCTGTCTTGGGACTAGTTCTGTTCTCTATCTATATTAATGACTTACTAGAAAACAAAAAACTACATTGTTCACCTATAGCATATGCTGACGATACTTGGACTGAAGTTATTGAGAAAGCTGAGAGAGAAACAAATGCTCTGTTCTGGATAATAACTTGCTCTTTTTAAAGGTAAGTAAAACAAAATATATGGCATTTTCTCCTACTAATGTGGCATTACCTGCAGACTTAGGATATTTAAATGCGATGGGGAGCGTTAAACCCGTTGAAATAACAATATCTTGGTGTTGTTGACCAGCAGCTCAAGTGGCATGATAATATTGATTATATACAGAGCACAGGTTAAGTCGTCATTTTTGTATCGCATATTTTCCTGAGGTATATGTTATGAGAATGCTCTTTTTTTCCTGCAGATCACACAAAATTGTATACCAAGGGTCATTTATTTTAGCCTATTTCTGCTTAAAGCACCAAAATATATGCATATTCACAGTGCAAGACAGGCAAGAACGACACATGGTTATCCAATAAGAACTCGTGTAAATGAGTTGTCAGTGCCACTAAGAGTCAAAATTGCTTCTCAGCGATCCTTGTGATGCTACGATCCAAAGTTTTATGACTTAATACCTGGAAAATTAAAGAGACTGATACATTACAAGTTCAAAAAAAGCTAAATATTACCTAGTACATAGAAAAGATACATTCCTGGGGATTGTTAATGGTTGATTGGGCATGTGTGAGTTCGTAAGTGAGTGTGTGATTGGCTAAGTGCCTGTGTGTAGAGGTCTGTATGTGCCAGTGTATAACTTTGAGAGTGTGCCTAGGGAGTGATGGGATCTATACATTGGGGACATGGATGTAGGGTGGTATACGGACGCGAATAAATATGAATGGTTATTTATTTGTTTGTTTTTTCTTCCTTTTTATTGTTTCTATGAGTGAATCGATAGACTTGTTAATGAGGGGTGGAATGTGGGTGGTTTGCAGCTGAGGTGTAATGGGGAAACCTACCTTTGCCGTGAGAAACATTTTGCGTTAACTTCTGAATGTGCTTTGGTACGGATGGGAATTGAGGAAGTAATGTTCCATGTCGGTTCCATGCGACCGATGTGCTGTGTACTTTACTTTGTGATACTGGCTAATTTTTGTCTTGGTCAGTTTAAATGAACCTAACGCTTATAGTTGTAGAAGTGTTGAGCTTTAAAAAATAAAGGTAGTTTTTTTTATATATTTTTTTGTTTTGTTTGAGTATTGGTGTTCTGGCTGTGATTGTTTTCTTGTTTAGAGTGGAGAGATATGGCTCTAAACGACATAATTTGTGTGAGTTGGACAAATGTAAAAGGCATATACAGGTCGAGAGACTTAGATGTCTTAGAAGAAATATAGATAGACTTGCTGTACTATATGCTTGTGAATGTATGGTATGTGTAATAAATGAATATATATATATATATATATATATATATATATATATATATATATATATATATATATATTATATATATATATATATATATATAATCTAGGTCTGTTAGTTAAAAGAAAAAAGAGTTATAGGCAGTTTAAAGAAGAAGTTTTGGTGCCACCGATGACCCGAGAAACACAAAACAACATATTTCGTGTGGATAACAAAATGTAATGTATATTGCAGACAAAGATTAAGTGTTTCTTACCGCAAAAAGGTTAGGTGTGTGGCTGAAAAATACTTGAAAAATTTTATAGTGTTTCCCCGTCAAACGTCAAGAACCTGGAACGAATATGGGTTATGTAAAAAAATGTCGTGAGAAGTGTATTTTACGAACCATTCAGTGTCAGCTTCAGCCGCCCTTGTTCTTTATTTTACTAAAATATTTCAAGAAAATTTATTTCAAATTGAACCTTTCTTTGATGCCTCGACAGTAGTCTTACTACATTGTGAGATGTACGACAGGTCACCACCTCGGTGCTGAACCAGGTAGTATGTTGTCACGACAGTTCCAATTAATACGAAATGTTATAAATAGGCACTGTGTACAACCAACAAACAATTTTGTAAATTGTCAGCCCTGTCCCATTTGTTCCCCAATACAGGGACAATGTATGTAAGGCTAGATCGATGCTCACAATAATAAAAAACACAGACCGGTTTCGCTCTGTTATAGTTGTATATGTAAGTCCCTTGAAAAATTAGCCAGGAAAATTGGACCAGGTTTTCCGGGAAAATTTTGAGCTTTTTTTTACAAAAAATTGTTATGTCAGAAAATAAAAAAGCTATGGTTATCAAATTTGGTAGGTAGATTTATGATATAAAAAGGAAACTATACACCAAAATTTAGATTTCTGTTACAAGAAAAAAAAAAGTTATAAAAAATATTGGTGCCAGATCATTTCTTTGAAAACTCACTACCATAACGCACTTGCTACGTTCACTTGCTATAGCGAAGTTCGTCAATCAGAGGATTTTTTACCGTTAATGTTTGTAACGGTAGCATTTTAAAATAAAGAATGAAGAGATCATTCAAACGAGGTATCACAAACCCCTACTTACTATTTAAAAATTCTTGGGTTGCAACTGTTACTCAAATGTGGGGATGAAGTTGTCATGTTGCAGGATGTCATTTTCTAATCTAAAACTGGCGTGTTTCGGGATACTCTTATAAATATTCACAATAACTGAGACATTGCATTTGTTCCATTTGACTGTTCCAAACTGTATAAATAAGAATCTGGTCTCATACTGCACTTGCTTCCATTAAGTTATAATTTTATTGTCCAATCTGGTGCAAAAATGCATGCTCAAAGTAACTATATCAAATGTCTTCCTCATACACTTAAAACGGCTGTTTGTTTTAAGTATCTGAAACATAGGATGAAGTCATATGTTGTATCCATTTCGACAGTACAGAGATTGAACAAAAACATTCAGCAATTGTCTAGTTCTAAGAAACTGAATGCTTTGATATCTGTGAAAGGAAATGTTACCCTCAATTGACATTCTCCTTTTCTCATTTGTAAAATTGTGAAGTTGGCAGTTTACGTGTTGCCAGTGTACATTGTACCTCACGTTGAAAGACGAAACACAATAATATCACTTTCCTACATATTGTGCACTTACACAATATGATTTTAATTGTTCGCTGCCTATTCAGTCGTTCTGCTGATAAACCTTTTCTTACGATTCAAGTAAGTGTTTCCAGATTCTGTTACATGAAATAACTACCGCAAAAGCTTTTAGCTGCAGCAAACTATAAGTATAGTGTATTGAAAATCGTATAGTAAAAGTACACCTATGTGAGTGAAATAACAATATTGCTTAGTAACATTGTATACAGACACACACACACACACATACACACACACACACACACATATATATATATATATATATATATATATATATATATATATATATATATATATATATATATATATATATATATATATATATATATATATATATATATATATATATATATATATATATATATATATATATATATATATATATATATATATATATATATATATATATATATATATATATACATTGTATAACCTTAAATAATAAAAAAAAACAGAAAGAATTTGAACTTATTTTTAACAAAAATTTAATAAACCGAAAGAAGAATAATAATTTTATACATCACATTTATATTTCCCTGACAAAAGCAAAAAAATAGCGTATTTAAATGCAAAACAGTTAGCTTGCATAATTCAATTTGACTGTTATAGACTTTAGTCATGTTTCACAAAGTTTTGTTATTTAATAAGTTTTTCAAGTTAAGGTATAAAACTGTCACGAAAGCTGAATATTATATATATATATATATATATATATATATATATATATATATATATATATATATATATATATATATATATATATATATATATATATATACGTGATGATTCCTATTGCAAAAAGTTTCAAGGAGCAAATAACTAGAAAGGGTTTTTCATATAAAATTATTTACAAGAACGTCTCCATTCGGAGCTATACCCCTTCACAAGTGTAGGATAAAATAAGGGTTTTATTTAACGTCTCAGATTTGAATAAATATTAACGAATCACATTTTATATATACCCTAACCTTATCAAAGCTTTTCCTCCACCAATATTCTTAGTCGCCTCCAGCCCTCAGAGCGGGTTGAAAATTGCAACCGCTTGTGAGTTTTTCATTATACCGTTTTGTGGAGTTTCAAAATTGCAATTTAAAAAATAAGGACCTCGGTGGTTCAGAGGTAAGAACGTGTGCCTTTGAACCGAAGGGTACTGGGTTCGATCCCGGCGTACTCCTTTCACTTTTTCAGTACAAACTGTAAAATTAACATCAACCGAGGTTCTGGCATTGTATTTGAGCAAGTGGAATGTCTGCACGTTCCGCCCTTCGGAGGGGGCCTAAAGCCGTCGGTCCCGTGTCTATGCGATGTTGGGCACGTTAAAGATCCCTACCCTCCTTACAGAAAGACAGGGGTTCGGCAAAATTTCCAGGATAGTGAGGTGAAACTGCTCCCTGGCGTCGGTGATTGGACATAGTCGCGGAAATAGGCCGACGTTAAAGAAACAAAACACACACAATTTAAAAAATACCATTATACTGACAACAGACACTCCAAACCATTTTAGTCTCCTGCATTTTTTGAGTGAAATGTACCGTTTTTCAGCAAACAAAAAAATAAAATGCGAAGCGTGCAATAAAAGAAATTTTAAGTGTAATATTTAGTAGTTATTTTATGCTGAAATATTTAGTGTAAAAAAATATAGAAAACACATCGACCAAAGCTATTGGAAATGACCACTTTCAACTCTAATACAAGCTTCTATCCTGCGACGCATTGATTGGCGAATACTCTCAAAAATGCCCGGAGTCTGTCGAATTGTATCACAAAAGGGCGATAATGCGTCGAAGTCGTATAAACCAATTGTGTAAGATGCCGCCAGAGGATGAAATCAAGCGGATTTATATCTGGGGCTATTGGAGGCCAAGGTTTTCCAATCCATTGATATTTTGTGACATTCAAAAACTGCCGAGCAACCAAACTGAAATGTGCTGGAGCACCGTCGTGCACAAACCACATTTATCGTCTTACCCGAATAGTAACTTCTTTAAGCATTTTTGGTAATCTTCTTCAAGAAATCCGTGATTAATTTCTCCAGTCAGTCTGCTAGGTAGAACGAATCGCCAATCAGAAAGTCTCCAACATTTCTCACTCATACATTAAGAGAAAACTGGTGTGGATGACGACTTTTTGTCAACTCATGTGTCCATATGTGGTTGTTATGAAAATTAATTAATGTATCGCTAGAAAAGTTAGCTCGTCGGTAAAGAAAATTTTCGTTGATAATTTGCGGGACTTTGCTGTATACGATCTTGTATCCAACGACAAAAAGCCACTGTTCTCGGAAAATCATCGGGTAAGAGAGCATGCATGCGCTGGATATGATAGCGGCACAAAAGTAACTTGTTTATAATTCTCCAAGAGCCTCCGTGGTTCAGTGGTAAGAATGTGTGCCTCCGAACCAAAGCGTACGGGGTTCGATCCCAGGGTTCTCCTTTCACTTTTCAGTACATAGTGAAACATTAACATCAACTGAGGTTGTGGCGTAAAGCCGTCTGTCCCGTGCCCATGGGCACATTCAATATCCCTACCCTCCTTACAGAAAGGCAGGAGTTTGGCAATCTTTACAGGAAAGTAATGTAAAACTGCTCTCTGGCGTCGGTGATTGGCCATAGTCGCGGAAATAGATAGACGGTACAAAAAGAGTTCTTCAAACTGTTGGCCAGCTACTATTTAATGGATTAGCATTTTTAAATTTAATTTCATTAAGCATTTGTTCTTCAATTTAAAGAGTAACTGTTTCCAGCAGTATTTTTTCAATTCTACGATTTTAACTCAGGATAATATTCTTCATAAAGGCGCCTGGCTAATACGCGTTACCCTTAGATAGGCCATACACGAAGTGCATATTACACATTTCGCTATTTGTGTACTTATCTATTTTAAAGACCGTATAAATTATACACGACAATACCCGTGTCGATTAGCTTTATTGATACACAGTGAATATGCATGCAAGGATTATCAGCTAAAATTCTTGATAACATATTTTCCTTTAAAAAATTAATGTTGCAAAGAAGACAGTGAAAACTAATTTGACACTGACATTTCACAAAAAATGTAAGAGACTAAAATGGTTCGGGGTGAGTCAGAGGACCATCTCTTTTGGATAAGAGAAACCCACAGTCAATGTCCTCGTTAACACAACGCTTCTTCTGGTACCGTTGGGGATTGGTTCTATTTTCAAGGAAAACCTTAACAAAGCAAGATATTTGGGAATTCTAAATGACCAAATCTTTCCAGCATTAGTAGAGTTCTTGCCCAATGTACTTGATCGCATCGTCCAAATAAAATGATATGACTGCAACACGACGGTGCATCGCCCAACTATGCTCTTCATCTACGGGAGTATTTGACTGAAACCTTTCCACAAAAGTGTATAAGAAAAACATGTTTCATAAACTGGCCTGCGAGATTACCAGATCTTACACCTCTGGCTTTTTATTCTCTGGATTTGAACGATCTAGAGCAAATAATAGCCAGCGAAATTATTAGGCACATCACACAGGACGTTTATATAATGTATCACTTACCTATGTCACATTTAAAATAGGGCTTTTAAGTGGGAGGACGCGCAGTGAGAAGCCATTACTTTCACAACAGCAAGACACAAAGGTATGTCCTAGACAACCTGACAACGCAGATCAGACCCAAATCACGCTCTTACACCAGAACATGCAGTGTCTGCACTCCAAAATTCATCAGCTGGAGATGGTTGGGAAAGCCGAAGATCCCGAGCTACTCCTAATATCTGAACACTGACAATCCAGAGAACAAGTTGAAACATTTCCCATAAGTGATTATACATGGATATTTCACTTTCGCCGAGACCTAGATCAACATGGAGGTGTTGCAATCTACGCAAGTCGGGACGTAAAGTCTACACAACACAATGAGCCGGTACTATCAATTTGTAATCGAAGGTGACTTTAATATTAATGTGCTTGTGATAAGTACTTCTCATAGATTATCTCGCGACATCCTCTGCTATTATGGCATTAAAATCACTATACATGAACCTACACGTGTGCCGCACACATCATCTACATGCATTGATAATTTCCTTGTGGTGAAAGGATCTTACCTATTTAGGTAGCATTTGGTCAGCTAACAGTTTGAAAACATTTCTGGGTGACCACCATACGGATTTCCAGTCTCGAGCGCATTGCGGACGGATCAACAGTTACGAAACGAATAATTTGTGAGGATAATATAGTCACCTTCATCAGATTGCTTGAACACAAACATGGGCAAACGTACTCCAAAAGACCTCCCCTGGAGATGCTTATGACAATTTCCTGGTAAAGTTCAGCAACCATTTCAATGCATGTTTTCCAGTTAAAAAAATCAGAATAGGTAAGAAACGTAGAGCTTCTTCAACGACAGAAATTAAGGAGATAAAACATGTCGTTGCATTTTATGGTGAGTTTGCCCAACATTTTTCAGTATTTAAGTCTATGTTCAAAACAGTAAATGTACAATATAAACAACTTATCGCAGAGGTAGGCAAGACTGAACTTAATAAAGCTATTAGCAACATCAACAAGAAGAGAAAACTATTTGGAAGACAATTAACAAACTAACAGGGAGGAATCTAAAATGTCAAGCTGAATGCCCTGCCATAATACGGACCTTCCAGATCATTCTGGCAATTTTTTCTCATATACTGCTGAAAATTTAACTGCTGATCTGCCTGCCGCGGTAGATATAGCACTTGTTGAAGAGATAACACCGCAAGTGAACACTCAATTTAAATTCTCACCTGTTACAAAAGAGGATGTTCTGAACGCAATAAATACCCTCCAATCATCTAGTTCTGCAGAGGAAAATGAGGTGTCAAGTATGCTGCTTAAGCGCAGCAAATTTTCTGTTTCTTTACCACTGTCGCACCTATAGAACATGTCATTGGCCAGGGGCATTGTTCCATCGAAAATAAGAGAAGCACTTATAAAACCGACATACAAAACTACAGACAAATCAGCGTAACACCCACCTTTGGAAAAATCATCGAAGAAATAGTTAATAACAAGCTGGCAACTTATCTCCCCGACAATAGACTTCTTTCGTCATATCAACATGGCTTTCGGCAAGCACGAAGCACTGTAACTGCAATTGTGGAATTGGTGGAGCAAATGGTATGGCACATTGACAAAAAAGGGGTAGCTTTGGGGATTTTTGTGGACTTCTCCAAAGCCTTCGACTGTGTAAATCATGAGGTCCTTATAAGTTCACTGCGACAGTATGAAGTTACAGGTACTACATTGGACAGGTCTAGAAGCTATCTTACAGACAAAACGCCGAATTATAATATATAACTCTACCAGTACCTACTCATCTAGAACTTTCCGAGTGGCGGTTGGGGTCCGACGAGAAAAAGTGCAAAAGTTCTTGGACCTACGCTGTACATTATTTATGCCAACAGCCTACTTCAGTACATATCGCATTAATTTGGAAACAACATTAAACCAGACAACAAAATCGCCTCTTATGCTGATGATACCAAATTTCTTGTGGACGGACAGAATGTTCAGGACGTTGTGGCTGATGCTGACAAAACTTTCGAAAGGCTTACCAGTTGGGCTGATAAAGACAAACTTAAACCTAATAAGGATAAGACAGCATAAGTGCTTTTTGAGTCGTCTAAATCAAAAAGAAATATTGGACAATATGTAGAACTTGATGGCTAAACTGTAACTCTGCAGACTTCTACCAAACTACTAGGATTTCATATCGATAGTGAGTTAAAGGGGAATATCCACATGGGTGAACTCTGCTCGCGAATCTCATCTATTTTGTATGCAATAAGAACACTAACCCAAAGTCGCATACTGCTTTGTCACTGCATTATGCGTGTTTCTACTCACAGCTAATAATAGGACAGGGCCGACAATTTTTGAGACCAAAAAAAATTATAACAGAATGACACCCATTGGAAAGGGAAGAAAATAAAACAAAAATTAGAGGAAAAATAAATTACGGGCGAAGTGGAGGGGGTGAACTTTTAAGGGTGGAAAACGGTTTATAACGATTTTTCGCAAAACTACAATTCGTATCGAAAAAAGTTAAATAGCAAAGTTGTAGCTAATAAAAAGGTCTACAACTTTTGTGTTTACACTTTTTTCACATAACTTCAAAATATCTGCGAAAAATCAAAATAACCGACTTTTTGGTATTTAATTTTTCGCTCCCACTAAAATTTTTTTTTACGAAATTTGCTGGAAACTTATCTTGTTATGTCCGAAATACACTGTAATTTTTTCATTATTTTTTCCCCATATTTTGATTTTATATCCAAAAAGTAATCTCATTTTCAATCGAAAATTCTTACGTCAAAAAAACTATTTTTTTAAAAAGTAGGTGCGCTTTTTGTTCACTGAAACCTCTACTTTATGACGGTGTACAAAAAATATACCTTACTATGGAAAATGTTCTCATAAAATGCAAAAAAACGAAAAATCTCGATTTCAAATTGTTTTTTATTCATTGTTTGAAATTTTGCGCTATTTATTGAAATTTACACTTTAATTATTATTAAAATGTAAGATTCTATGTTAGATTGATAAACTAAGAAATTTAAAATCCATAAATCATAGATTTTGCAAAAAAACATGCGAAAATAGTTCGTTTTCTAAATACTAAATATGGGATTTAAAGCGGATTTAATCTAAAAAATTTGACTGATGCAATTTTTTTCGATACAAAAGTTGATTTACTAAATTCTAGTTACATCTATTGAATAGAAAATCTTATCATATATAAATATATTTGTTAGGCGTTTCATTTGAAAAAAGTTATGCTTAAAATTGTACGATTCAATTTAATTACTTATGAAGTGATTCATTATAATATTTTGAAACACATTTATCACCTTATCTGGAATTCTAATCACTTATCCATTAGTTTTTGCCTCTTTTATGGCATTTCTTCATCGTTAGATTCGACAAATCTTTCCGATTCTAGTGGATCTTCGAAATCTTTAAGACGTCATCGTCTTCGTCTCCAATATTTTTTCCAGTCTGCATTGGTTCTTCATCCACAATTTCATCTGAATCAATTACTTCCTCGTAGGTTTTTTCTTTAACATTGGAGCATTTTTCAGAACAAAGACAATTATAAAATAAATTTGTGCATTTCAAACCATGTTTTGGCAGCCACATTTTAGACTGTTACATCTAGTTTCACAGCTGCAGCAAATAGTTTTGAGCAATATTTCAGGAATTAATTCTTTATCTGTCAGTTTGGGGATAATGCCACGTTGATGTTGCTTCCAGACCCAATCTGTTGCTGTCAGATTGTTACCCAGCCAAGTTTGAAGCTGATAATATGCCCTGCAACAATGTTGTTCTGCTGCGCCTTCAGTTGGTGAGATATTTGCTAATATAAAAGATGATTTTATTCTTGCCAATTGATCTCAGGAAAGTAGGCAGTAAGACCCAGACCCTCCCAGCCCCTTCCCCACTTCTGTATGACATACCTTCCGATGGGCTAAAATTTCTCGTAAGCCATTCAGGTATAGGAGTTTTCTTAGAATGGCAATAAATAGGCACCTACGCATATAATTTATATATATATATATATATATATATATATATATATATATATATATATATATATATATATATATATATATATATCGATTTGCTATCGCTCAGTTTATCAATGTGACATGGATTCTTATATTTTTCGAGTATTTAAAGAGTAAGTTTAAACGAATAGCGGCAAATTTGAAACAATGATTGAAAAAAAATTCGAAATTGAGATTTTTCGATTTTTTGCATTTTCTGAGAAAATTTTCCATAGTAATGTATTTCTTTTGTACATTATCAGAAAGAAGATGTGTTAGCGAACAGAAAGCACACCGAATTTTTTTAAAAAGCAGCTTTTTTGACGTAAGAACTTTCGATTGAAAATGAGGTTACTTTTTGGATATAAAAGCAAAATAAGGGGAAAAATTAATATTTTGAATCGAAAAAATTAAGGTTTGTTTGGGACTCAACCAGGTAAGTTTTTACAAAATTTTGTTAATTTTTTTTTGGGAGATAAAAATAAAAAACCAAAAAGTCGGTTATTTTGACTTTTCGCAGATATTTTAAAGTTATGTGAAAAAAGTTTAGATCTAAGAGTTGTAGATCTTTTTATTACCTACAATTTTGCTATTCAACTTTTTTCGATAGAAATTGTAGTTTTGCCGGAAATCGTGATAAACCGTGTTACACCCTTAAAAGTCCAGCCCCTTCCACTTCCGCACCTCAAATCGCCCGAACTTTATTTTTCCTTATATTTTTGTTTTATTTTCTTCCTTTTCCAATGGGTGCCATCCTGTTCTAAATTTTTTCACTTTTTACCATTTTCAAAGGCTTCGGCCCTGGCATATAAGGTTTGGTATTATACACTGGGGATTAGTAAGTGAAGAAAACAACAAAAACAAGTGATGACAATCATATTCAATATTTCGCATCGACACACTTGCAGAAGTACTTTTAACGAACAAGGTATCCTTACACTACCCAGCATCTACATCCTGGAAGTAGTAGTTATGTTTTTCAAAATAAGACCAAAGAGACACGCAATGCAGATGGGCATGATTATACCACAACAGGTAAAAATAACCTGCAAACTGACAAACATCGCACAGCTCTGTACCAAAAGTCACTGTTCTACAACGGCTGCAAGATGTTTAATGCACTGTCAGAAGATGTACGGAATGTAGGCACTTTACCAGCTTTCAAGAAGAGAGAGAAAGCAATTCTCCTAAACAAGACGTGCTACTCTGTGGACGATTTTTACATATAAACTACCAATAAACTATCTTTAATTTTCACTTTTAGTGAATTTTCTTTAAAAAAATCACTAATGAGGAGATCCCAACTTTTGAATTTTGAAAAACTGTCTTCAAATGAGCGCTAATTATTATTATTATTATATATATATATATATATATATATATATATATATATATATATATATATATATATATATATATATATATATATCACACCGATAACTCAAAAATAATGGAGAGATTTTGATTAAATTTGGTGAATACCTTCCTCTTGCAAATGGCTTGGATATGTTAATTATCCAGGAAAATCGGCCTAGCTTTTCTCTGAAAATTTTGTGTTTTCTTTCGAAAAAAATTTATATCTCCCGAATTAACAAAGTAAGGGCAGCCAAACTTTTATTTTGCCAGTAGCTTGGATAAGTTCGTTAGCCAGGACAATCTGCTCAGTTGAAATACATTAAACAATGATTTGTTTTAATTAGACAGACGGATTCCGCCGGTCAGTCTCAGTTCTGAGCTGACCTTAAATGCATGGAATTTCGACCACGAAATTATAATGTACGTTTTGTAAGAAAATAAATTCGGGACTCAGCAATGGTAGCGATTTTTTATTGGACGCCTCAAATTTAAATAACTCAATTTGCTAGTAATCTATAAGGTTCGTTGGCCAGGAAATTAGTTTTTTTTCGGGAATATTTTAAGTTTTTTTTCGGCAAATTTGTGTACATTTTCAAACATTAAAGTTATTTTCATGAAATATGGTACATTGTTTCTATTATACTGGTAACCAAATTTGTTGTCTGCTTTCTTAAAAAAAAAACACATATTTGCTATTAAAAACATTTTTATGAAAATTCACTATCATAACGCACTTGCTGCGTCCAGACTTTTTACATATAAACTACCACTAAACTATCTGTTATTTTCACTTTTTTTTTAGTAATATGCAAATATGCACTCCTTATTTAGTAGTATAGTTGTGTGTGTGTTGTCTTCTTTCATGGCTGCGGTCGTCAGACCATTCGCACATTTTTTCCGGCTTCTTGGTTTGGATCCCATCTCTATGCTACTTTTCTTTTGATATATACATATATACACACATATACATACATACATAACAGAGATATTAGTTTACATTTTGTGATACTTTTTATATATTTTCATACAATACTTTTGTGTTTTTGTTTGTTATAAATATGACGGATATTCTTTTTTTTTATCTGTTTACACTATATATTTATATATTTTCATACAATATTTCTGTGTTTTTGTATGTTTTAAATATGACGGATATTCTTTTTTTGAGCTGTTTACACTTTTTTTTTTAAATCTATTTACTAGGGATTATAAACGGGGACATTTGGACCAAGGGGTCTGTCATGGCCACTTCTAGACACGCAAGACGGACCACGGATTCACAGGTATATTCACAGTGGGATAGACAGAAGGAGTTAAATTTAATATATTAAAGTTATATACATTACACATTTTAATTTCTTATTTCTAATACGATGCAGACAATTTTATATTTTTATTCTAATTTCTTTTATCAGGTCTATTAACAATTTGTATATGTTTAAGTTTCTTCCCTGTAGTAAATTCATTAAATTGAATGGTAGTTGCACTATTTTCATTTTATAGATATGACTTACATAGGCATCTATCTTGGCAAGATTCAAGGGGCATTGCAGCAACATATGTTCTGAATCGCCCAGTTCACCACACTCACACAAAGGACTCGTTCTTAGGTTGATTTTGTGCAGATAGGCAGGACTTAGCAAATGGTTAAATCTGAGTCTACAGATAATGCGGATCCATTCTTTTTTTTAAATCGGTGTTGTAGAACCATAGCGTTCTCTGTAAGTCTGGCTGAAGCTGTTTGTAGAATTTACCAACTCGGTCTGCTTTATAATGTTTCTGCCACTTTTCAAAGTACATTTTCTTCGCGTAGATGTCAATATCGGTTGACTGACATAAATAAGGTCCTTCTTCGCCGTATTCGATAGCAAATTTTGCCAAACTGTTCACACATTCATTATCTTTGAGTCTGCAATGACCCTTGATCCAGCAGAAAGTTATGTGTTTTGATTGATTTGAAATTTCCACAAGGAAATCATTGATAGCTTTTAAAATGTAGTTAGTTGATTTGGTGGTATAAAGGTGTTCTAACTTTCTTATGCAACTTTGGCTATCTGACAAGATAACAAACGTAGTGTGTTGGATTGATAGAATATATTTCAGGGCTTCTAAGATAGCAATCATCTCCGCCGTATATATTGACATATGGCTGTTTAATTTTAACATTTTGCAAGCTTTGATTTGTGGGTCGTAGAACGCGCATGCTGTACCATCTTGTTGCTTTGAGCCATCTGTATATATGCAGTAAGGATTTTTGTACTTGTCCAGCTCGAGATTTAGTATTATATTTCTAGTGTGGATTGGAAATGGTAACAGGTTTTCGATATATTTGGTATTTATTTCTGACAGGTGCGAATTTATTTCGAAGATCGGGTTTAGCCTATCTATGTGAATTTGGGTTGTTATATCTTGAAGGTCACTGTATACTTCTGCCAGCAATACTGATTTTTTTTTTGGTCAAATACTTGTTTGTAAGGTCGCTTATAAGCAAGTGGTGTTTTTTCCCGTAAGCTGGCTATCCTTAGCGTACCATTTAATAATCATTCGGCTTGCTAGAAGTTTTCTTCTATATTGAAGGGGCATTTCTCCACATTCTGCTAGCAAGTTGTTTGTTGGTGTGCTATTTAGAGCTCCGATTGATATTTTAAGGCATGTGTTTTGGATCTTTTCTATTTTGTCTAAGTGTGTTTTTGCAGCTTGGTCGTAGAAGATAGAGCCATAGTCAATAATGGACCTTATGTATGCTTTATACATCATCAGTGATACGTTTGGATCGGCTCCCCAACTTATGTGACTCACCATGCGTAGCACATTGATAGCTTTTTCGGTTCTGGGAATTAATTTGTTTATATGTTCCCTCCAGAGCAATTTTCTATCGAGAGTAATACCCAAGTAGGTAATTACCGATTTGACAGGGTATAGTATGCTTCCCAGTTTGATGTTTTCTTGCGTAATTTTCCTTTTTCTTGAGAATCTACATGCAGCCGACTTGTTTATTGACAGCGATAGACCACTATTTTGGCACCACATTTCTACATCATTTGCTGAGGTGTTTAGTTTTTTTATTCCTTCTTCGATGGTGGTATTTTTTACATAGATGCAAATATCATCTGCATATTGTAATACGCTTGCGTTCTTGACTGTACTTTCTAAGTCTGCCGTGTAAAGGGTGTATAAAAGGGTGCTTAGTACACTTCCCTGTGGTAATCCCATGTTGGCGATTCTGGGACCTAAAATTTTATTCCCAACTTTAAGGTAGACTTTTCGATTTTGGTAAAGTTTTATTATTTTTCTTGTGATGTCTTGAGGTATATTTAGCTTGTTCATTTTTTTATTTAGGATTTTGAGGTTAACATTATCGTATGCCCCTGTTATGTCCAAAAACAAGGCGACGAGGGATTTTGAATTTGAGAAGGATATATTGATGTCTGTTACTAGATGTGCTATATTCTCGAGAGTTGAGCAATTTCTTCTAAAACCAAATTGTGTTGTAGGCATTTTGTGGTTTTTTTCGAGCCAACATTCTAATCTATTTTTTAAAATTCGTTCATATGTTTTCAGAACACACGAACCAAGTGATATAACTCTATATGAATCTATATACTCTGGATTTTTTAATGGTTTTAGAAAAAATATATTAATATAAACCTTCAAAGAGTCTGGAAATTCTTCTGTTTGCAGGATATTATTAAATATTTTTAGAAGAAGGTATTTGTTGTCTTGTTGAAGGTTAGATAACATTGAATAGTGTATACTATCAGCCACCGGTGCACTGTTATTGGTGCGTTTCAGGCTGTTTTCTAACTCTAAGATGGTGATATCCCTTGTAAGGCAACTGGCTCGACAGTCTTGTCCAAATAGGATTTGTTCTGGGACCGATGGTGGTGTAATTTTGCATAGCATGTTGTAGCACCAATCATCACTTTTTATTGTTGTAAACGTATTGGGTTTTTGCAAATTTTTTATTTTTCTTATCTGTAGCCAGATTTATTTGAGAGGTGTGCTTCTATTGAGTTTATTGCAGAACTGAGACCATGCAGCCCGTTTGCTATGTAATATAATTTTTTTGGTGTGTGCCACTGCTTGATTGTACTTTGTAAAGTTTTCTGTGTTGGGTTGTCTTTATGCTTTGAGGCTTTCATTTTGCTTTTTGATTGCTTGCTGACATGAATCGTTCCACCATATTTTGTTGAATTTGTCATTGGCGACTTCCCTCTTGCATGGCATTGCTTGTTCACATGCTTTGTATATGCTGTTAAGCAGCATATCATAACTAATTACTTCTTCTGTTTGAATTTAATTGGCTACTAAGCAAGAGAAAAGATTCCAATTTACATTTTTTAAAATCCACTTATATTTAAGCTTATCTAAATCACTATTTACATTTTAACTATTTACTAAGCTAAAGTCTGCACCAGTATTTACATGATCAAAGCTACCATTATCTCTGTTATAACTGCGATTCTTAATATTACATGAATATGTGATAGCATAACCATTCAAAACAAGGAGCTACATTAGGTGTGCAAACAGTCAGATCGATCGCGGATTTTGATGTATTATTTGGTGTCATTAACAACGTTTCCTTGCCTGTGTTAAGGAAAGTTAAATTGTTGTCTTCGATAGCGCTTAGTAAGTTTGAGCCACTGGTGTCGTTCCAAGTGCATCCCCATGCTTGGTTATGGCAGTTAAAGTCTCCACCTAAAATAAAGGGCTTTTTTAGAAGACCAATAAAAATTTTCCAATCACTGCTTGTCATTCGTCTGGCTGCTTGAGGTGTTATATATGAGGAGTATATGTTAAGTTTATTTAATACGGAATTTCCTCCTTTGATGTTGATACTGGCTGCTGCACAATTTATGTCACTCGGGTTGATAATTGGATTTATTTGTTCGAAATATATATGTCTTTTTATTAATATGGCTACTCCACCATACCCGTCACTTCTATCTTGTCTAATAATGTTATAATTATTAAAATTCAGAATAGTTGTTGCTTTAAGCCATGTTTCGCTAATTAGCGCGATATCTATCTGATTATCAAAAAGAAAACTTTCCAACTGCCCCTTATTGGAAGATAATGACCTAGCGTTCCATTGCAGAAAGGTTAATTTATGCATTTTGATTGTAAATAATATATTCTACCTTTGCTTTTAAGCCGTCTAACCAATCTTTTCCTAATGATTTTGTGTTTTCTTGAGCTAACATCTCTTTAATTAGGTTAACCAGTGCCTCGCTTACGTTATCTTTGTTCTTTACAGACATTTGTTGAGTGCGTCGTCCTTCATATACCATAGCATTCTCTTGGTTATAAGCTGTAGACGGTGAAAAAGTTATTTCATTTACACCACTATTTTCCGGTAGGCTTTGTGATAAGCCTAAGATGTCTTTGTGTGCTTGACTGTACCCAGATCGATTATATTGTGGTGTTTCGATTCTTTTTCGCTTTACACTGTGTTCGTTTCTATTATATTGTACCTGGTTTGTATTTGGTTTGTGTGTTTCAGAAAAAATAAATGAACTATGTAATAATTGCTGTGAGCTTGTTGTGTTTGGCAATATGTATGGTGTTATATTTCATGAATTTGGTTTCATGTTGAAGCAGGGTGTGTTATGTGTTTTGTTGGCTGTTGTATTTTTTGTTGATGTATCTGTTAAAGTGGAGTTAAGGTAGCTTTTTGCATATTTTTCTTTCGCGTCTTTGCAGGATATATTTTCATGTGCCATTATATTTTTAATATGTTTTTGTTTTTGATATTCAGGGCATCTTACTCTATCGGTAGCTCTATGTTCTCCCCCACACAATACGCAAATTGGTGAATTATCGGTAACGCATTGTTTATTATTATGATTATCACCGCAATTGCTGCACCGTTCTCTACCTTTGCATTGATTACTAATATGGCCGTATCGAAGGCACTTTAGACACTGTACTATTTTTTGCACGTATGTTTCTACTGGGAATATTATTTTTTCTATAGCTACTTTATCAGGTAGAAGTTGGCCGCTAAAAGTAACTAGTATTGACTGGGTGGGTACGTACGTTACAGATGATGTTTCTTCGTTAATAACTTTCCTATTTAGGCGACGCACCTCTAATACTTCAAAGTTCTGACCGAAAATAGGTTTTATTATTTTACGCAATTCTTCTTCAGATATCTCTAAGTCTACATATTTAATTACCCCTAATCTACGTACTAAAAACATTGGTATATATGCACTGTAATTTTGTGATTTTAAATGCGTTGACATTACCAATTTATTTGCGAATTCTTTGTTTTTTAATATTACTTTAATTTTATATCTGCCAATACTAGATATATTAATTATTTCATCTAATATGTTAGGTACCGCTTTTTGTATTATTTTGGAGGTGCTGATAATATGAGATCTTCCGATATTTCCATTTTTATTTTCAACGTAAACAATAAATGTACCGTTATTACCGTTATCATTCTTTGAATATAAAATTATCTGTCTCTTTTCTGTTTTATCAAGGTTAATTGGTGTATCTTTATCTTTAACAAGGTTACTAGTATTTTGAATGTTTTCCGCAATGTTATCTGCAGGGTTAATTACATTCTGTCCTAATTTTCTATTTTTGTAAATAATATTATCGATTGTACTTACATATTTGTCTCCCATTTCGCTTGTTTTTACTTCATTACCTTTTAATAAGTTTCCTACATACTTTTCTGTGGTGTTTCCTAGTCTATCTCCTATTTCCTCGCCTGTTTCCATAATTTCATTCCAGTCTAGGTTCAATAGGTCCTTTTTCTTTGCTTTGTCAGGTGGTTCACGATCTTTTTCATTATTCATTTTAATACGATAATTATTATCACCGTACGCTGTTTTCACACTAGGCACTTCCGATCCGTTTAAGTTCTCGCACCTTACTGTGTAGTAGTATAGTTACCGTGGTATATATCTTGTGCACCTGGTGTTCCTAAAAAAACAATATTGGATTTAGATCTGTATTCTCCAATTTTTTTTTTGTGAACGTTATGGTGTGTTTTATAATTATTATGTTTTGTGCTATTTAAGGACATATTTTTTAATCGTTATATGATTGTATGCGTTATGTTATTTTCACTGTTAACCTGTAGACGTATCTTAACATCCCTGTGTCATTTAGGTAACATTGGCCGGTTTCACTGTTAATATATACATTACACATTATAGATTATACATCATACATTATATACAGGGTGGGGCACCACATACGCGTCGGTCTCTCTAATGGACCCTGTCCGAATTTACAAATTTCGTTTTTTTTTTTCTAGCATATGCAGGGTCTTCAAGGGCATCTTCTGAAAATACTCCCGATGATACAGGATGTTCACAAAAAAAGATACATATCAAAGTTATGTTTTTTAAATGGAACACTCAGTATATTATTCGGTTTTCGTCATCTAGAGATAAAATAATAAAGGTAAGTTACAATAGGATTTCCTATACCTAAAACCTACCGTTTTTGAGAAATACAGCAATGTTTGAAAATTGAAGCCTCAACGCAAAAAAAAAATTCCTTCCCCTCGGCAACGTAGAAAAAATCTAACTTATATTAGTATTTAGTAGAAAGATTGTTGCATGTAACAGAGAAATAATTTAATGTAAAGTTATACAGGATTGTCAGTAACCTACCAGTGATATTTGACGCATGATATTGCAAATAAGTCTCATATTTTAAATAGCACACCGTGTATATAATGGCTTATTATTTTACAACATTTTATTACCTTTTAATTGATACTAGGGCTCCCTATACCTAACTCAAGCAATTTTCTAGATATTTAGAATTGTTTGTTTTCCATCAGAAATGTCAATATCTACTTGGGAAGCGAGGGGGCTCTGGCAGGGATATTGGATACATGATATAATGACTTAGAACAGATATGATATTGCGCATATGCCCCGCCCCCTCCTATGACCTCACGTGGTGAGTAACGTTATAGAAGTCCAACTACACACTTAAAACAAAGTCATTCGCAGTAAAAAAGTTTCTATACGTCAGTTTCATGCGGTTGGAGTTACGCCTATATTGTCTTTTTCAGATAATATAGATCGCAGCACTAAATTTAATCTTTTTCATTTTTATTACTTCAAACTGTATACACTTAAATATTAGTAAAATACGTAATTTGTTAAGAGGTTGTGATGAAACGTCAAACTCCACTGCACGACAGCATATTATTGTTGCATTGGACTCACCACTTGACACCATGCGCGTGACAGGTCTAAAAATAGGTAGTCTGAATATCATATCTCTCATTATTTGTATCATGTATTAGATATACGGTTGTTATCAATTTATTTGACATTTTTCAAGTATTTTAACTCTATTGTGTCGTGTCAAGTGTTTGGGTGTTTTTAATAAAATTGTTCACGAGTAGTATAAAAATGAAAATGTATCCTGTACAGGAAAGAATGGATATGATTCTTGTTATTGGGGAATGCCAAGAAAATTGTTTACTGGCTGCGAGGGTTTATGCTCAAAAATATCCATATCGACATCATCCAGGCAAGAGAGTCTTACAGAGACTGTTGCAGGTGTTTTGTAGAACAGTGTCGCGTACGAAAAAGTCAACAGACAAAAGCCTTTCACTGAAAATGGCGAAATCGAACTTGAGGTAATCGGCACTGTTGTTGAAAATCCCCATACAAGTCTGCGTAACATAAGCAGGGAAGTAGGCATTAGCAGACGAAGTGTTGGGAGAATAATCAAAAGGGAAAAATTTCATCCATACCATATTCAGTTACATCAGGAACTGACTGATATTGATTTAATTCGACGAATTGATTTTTGCTTGTGGGCCCTTGACCAAGTTTGTGAGAATGAAAGTTTCTTTGATTTTGTCCTATTTTCAGACTAGAGTACATTTTATATCACGTACCTAGTAAGTAGGCACAATTAATCACTATTATAGTGACGAAAATCCATATCACGTCCATTCAGTTGATGATAAGCATAGATGAAGTATTAATGTTTGGGCCGGAATTTTAGGAGGACACATAATAGGGCCTTACCTTTTTAATGGGAACCTGAACGGTCAAATTTTCCTAAGATTTTTAAAAGATGATTTGCCAGAGCTCTTAGAGTATATCCCAAAAGATATTAAACGGCGTATGTGGTTCCAATTAGACGGTGCTCCCGCCCATTTTGAAACCAGTGTACGAGAACATTTAAACAGAAGTTACCCCAATAAATAGATATGACGAGGACGCCCACACAACTGGCCTGCACCATACCCGGACTTAACGTGTTTGGATTTCTTTTTGTGGGGGTACATAAAACGTATTGTTTACAAAGTACCTCCGACTAACCGAGAAAATATGGAACTAAGAATACGAAATGCGTTCCACACAGTAACTTCTGAAATGTTATTGAAAGCCCAGAAATCATTAGAGAAAAGAATACGTTTATGCATTGAACAAGACGGCCGTCAATTTGAACATTTACTATAGTGTGTTAAATTGTCTATTTTTGTTTGTTGTTCATGTTATTAAAATTTAACATTTGTATAACCCAACTACAATTTTTTCAACTGTTGCAATACAATGTTCTTGATAAAAGTATTTCCGCGGTGATCTACGAATTTACTTAGCCTACAATATAAACGCTCACTATAATCAAGGCTCACTTGATGACGAAAGGTGACATTTATTATGGAAAACAAACAATTCTAAATATCTCGAAAACTGCTTTAGTTAGGTATAGAAAACACTAGTATCAATTAAAAGGTAATACAATTTTCTAGAAGAATAAGCCATTATATACAGGCTGTACTATTTAAAATAAGAGATTTATTTGCAATATTATGCGTCAAATATCACTGGTAGGTTACTGACCATCCTGTATAACTTTACATTGAATTATTTTTTCTTTTACATGCAACAATCTTTCTACTAAATACTAATATAAGTTATATTTTTTCTACGTTGCCGAGGGTAATAAAAAAAATTGCGTTGAGGCTTCCATTTTCAAAAATTGCTGTATTTCTCAAAAACGGTAAATTTTAGCTATAGGTAATCCTATTGTAACTTACCTTTATTTTATCTCTGGATGACGAAATCCGAATAATATACTGGGTGTTCCATTTAAAAAAAGATAACTTTGATATGTATCTTTTTTGTGTATCATCGATAGTATTTTCAGAAGTTGCCTCTGAAGACCCTGTATATGCTAGAAAAAAACGCAATTTGTAAATTCGAACAGGGTCTATTAGAGAAACCGACGCGTATGTGGTGCCCCATCCTGTATATAAACATACAAAATTTCAAAACCTTGGATATGGTCATGGCGCTCATTGAGCAAACAACATCCGAAAGTATCACCATCGTTAGGTCTCTATTAGTGAATTTTCTTAACAAAAATTCAATTAAAATGCCCCATCTTCAAACAGTAAACAGAAATGTTTACTAAAGTTCGTATATGTGCAAATTAGCAGTTGGGTAGTTGCTTACACTTTCCGCCAATAGCCACTGCCATATGTAGTGTGATCTAGAACATAAACCTTCATTATGTATACTTTGACCGCAGCTATACTGAGAGTGACCATAGATTTAGGAAGGCCAGTTCCTACACATAACTCCATTAGGTTTCATGCATGATTCATGTTACTCACACCAGTTATTTAAGGACTTCCTTGTGCAAGTAATATACTGCTAATATTAAGATTGTTACATGTATACTTTAACTGTAATATCTGAAATATATACTCGTAGCAACTGGATAGTCAGGTTTGTGGTGATTTTTTAGTGAATTTCCGTAAACAAAATAATAAAGATGGGGTAAGGACTTTTTAATTCTGAAAATTTTTCCAAAAAATTGATTACAACAATATACGAATTAAAGTAAAAGAAAACATAAGACAAAATTATCAAAAACTACCTACCTACCTATGTGTCACATATGTGTAAACTTACTTTACATTAAGATGTGAATACGGCTTTAGTAACCATCCTGATCTGTACGAGGTGAGCCATAGAGACGTGGCTCCTCCATGACACACGGGAGATGACAGATGACGATGGTCGTAGTAGCCCGGTCACATGTAAGTAGCTGTACACTTGTCTAAATAAATGTTAATTAATACTGTGAGCTGGTGTATTAATAGTAATAAAAGTTATTACAAAACAACATCTAAAACATGGTGTCAGGTTTTATGTAAAGAATCCACACAAAGTAGTTCCACAATTAAGAGAATTTGCTGTAAAGGTACGTTGACCTTGTGTGTAACGTGATAACGTGAACGTAAAACGCCGATAAAAATGGAGGCATCAGCGTTCAAACCACCTAAAAATATAAATTTTGATCACAATGCAAGTCAAAACTTCGACAAATTCATGAATAGTTTTAAAATTTACATGGCTGCAACAGGGTTTAGTGCCAAAGATGAACCCACTAAGATTGCAATATTTTTAAACCTAGCTGGGGAAGAGGCCCAGGATATTTATGAAACTTTAGAATTAACAGAAGAGGATAGAATGAAATATGATGTAGTGTTAAATGCTTTCAAAGAATACTGCAGACCGTTGAGAAATGAAACTTACGATCGTTTCAAGTTTTTTGTCAGAAAGCAAGAAGAGAATGAAGAATTTGACCATTTTCTGACAGATGTTAAAATGTTAGCAAAAAATTGTAATTTCCAGAACTTATTAGACTCACTGGTAAGGGATAAAATTGTAAGTAGCATTAGGGATGTGCAGCTCCAAGGCAGATTCCAAGTTAACGTTAGCAGAGGCTGAGAGACAGTGTCGTTCAACAGAGGCAAGTAAATATCAGCTCAAGGGACTAAGAAACACTGTTGAGGTAGATGCTATCGTAAGTAAAACAAGAGGTAGGATAATTAATAAGACTGTAAATAATAATAATGATGATTGCTTTAAATGTGGTACTAATCATGGCCAAAGACAATGTCCTGCCTATGGTAGGATTTGTAGAAATTGTCACAAGCCTAATCATTTCACAATAGGGTGTAAAAATATAAATTATAATAAGGGTACAAATACAAATTATAATAAGGATATATTTGTTAATAAAAATAATATTAGTAAGAAAAAATTTAATCGAAAACAGCTACATGATATACATGTACATGAAAATTCAACTGATAATAGTGATAATGAACCTTATATTGACTTTATTATGTTAGATAATATTGATTGTAAGAATAAATAAAATAATCTTTGGACAATTGATGTCAAAATCAACCATAAGAAAATTGTTTTTATGTTAGACAGTGGAGCAAATTGTAATTGTTTGCCTATAAGAATTTTTGAAAAACTTGGTATTGATAATAGTAGCATAGAAAAAAATGATGTGTCACTAATTACATATGGAGATAATAAATTAAAAACAATAGGTAGTGTAATATTATGATGCGAAATTAAAAATCAGTTCTGTAAGGTCAAATTTGTATTGGTTGATGTTAATAGCATGCCGATACTTGGGCTTAATACATGTGTTAAATTAAAATTACTAAATAGAGTAGATGTTGTCAATGAAATTAAGCAAATTCCGCCTAGTAATAATAGTGGTAATAAAACAGAGTTTATCAAAAATCATATAAATGTTTTTGAGGGTACTGGTAAAGTTCCAATTAAGTATAAATTAATATTAAATAAAAATGCTGTTTGTCTGGTTTGTCTGTTAGTCCTGAAGTATTCCAGAGAAAATATTTGGGGACTTACAAGTAGGTATATACTTTGATGATTTTATAATAGCTGAAAAAACTATGGAAGAACACGATAAAATTCTGAAATTAGTTGTAAAAAGAGTCGAAGAGTTTGGCATAAAATTTAATAAAAATAAAGTGCAATACAAAGTTAGTTCAGTAAAATATGTAGGACAGATTTTTTCAGAAGAGGGTGTAAGGCCTGATCCTGAGTATGTTCAAGCCATACTTGCACCTAAAGAACCTCAAGACAAAAAGGACCTGTTAAGAATACTAGGGATGATTAATTATTTAACAAAATACTTACCTGATTTGTCAAATATTTTAGCTTCCTTCAGAAGTTTAATAAAAAATAATGTTCCATGGCTATGGACTGAAGATCACTCTGAACAGTTTGTGAAGATAAAAAAGTTAATTACAGAAATTCCTACTTTACAAATATTTGATGGAAATTTGCCTATAGAGATACAGTCAGATGCTAGTCAAAATGGTGTAGGTGGTTGTCTATTACAAAATGGCAAGCCTATAGCCTTTTGCTCTCGCAGTCTCACAGAAACAGAAAAGAAATGGGCACAAATAGAAAAAGAATTTCTATTAATTTCATTTTGCTTAAATAAATTTCATCATTATATTTATGGCAGAAAAGTATTAGTAAAAACAGATCATAAACCATTAGTTTCAATAAGCCAAAAAGAAATGTGTAATGTCAGTAGTAGAATACAACGTCTTAAATTAAAAATTCTAAAATATAACTTTAAAGTTGAATACCTACCAGGTAAACTTATGTTTATAGCAGATCTTCTTTCTAGATCATTTATAAAAAAACCTATAAATGATGACCCTGAAATGAGTGACATTATCCATTCTGTTGAATTTGAAGTTCCCATTTCTGATGAAAGGTTACAACTAAAAAATTCCACATTGAATGATACTATTGTTGCGTTTTCTCCCGGGTTCTGGATAAGTGAGACTTTAAATTTTAACAAAACAACTTTATTTACACTCTAAATATGGATACAATAAAAATCTAGAACGTCTCTCTCACAAAACACTTAGTTTATCTGGCCTTACACTGGTTACTAATCTGCACACAAGTCACTATACTGAAACTACGGTCTCTACTTCACACTAGTTACTGCTTCTTCTAGTCACTCCAACATTCCCTCACTGAACTGAACTAACTCGGGCTGGCTTGCTTTCGCTTTTATATACTCGCCCTACCTTCTCCTCCTTTCTAGAGCGTTCCATTCCAGAACGTTCCAGGACCTTCTTTTACTAGAAGGTTCTGTGAATACAGATCGATTCCGTGTGTATACAGGGGGATGTATATACAGGATGATCCAAATGTGGTCACCACTCCTATGTTACACAAGAGGTGTTTCTCGAACTATAAGATCTCTCTGCGTATACAGGGTGTAAGGGTTCTCTACGTATACAGGGTGTATATACAGGGTGCTCGGAATGTGCAGACCCCAGTTATCCGTTCCGACGGGGTACAAGTTGGTAACTTCGTTATTTCTGGTCCTAGAGGGTTGAGACTTCGCCTGAGGGGGGTCACCCCAGGCACCCCCAGGGGGGTGGGGAGGCGGTGTTGCCAGATTGTGCAAAAATTCCCAGATGTTGGGGGAAATTCTGGAGATGTGGCAACACCACACCTACGTCTATTGAAGTGCTTTGTAACACTGCCCCCCTCCTTAAGACTGTTCGTCCCGAACAGTATTTACCGGCCGCCAACTTGGGGGTTCGTTGCCCCGATAGGGACTCAACCGCTCTATGTGAACAACTTTGGGTTTAGTTTTTGGAGACAGCTGGATTCTGTAGACTAGGTCATTAATTTTCTTAGTCACCAAGTATGGCCCTTCCCATGGTTTCTGAAGTTTTGGACTGAGGCCCTTTCTCCTTGTTGGTTGGTAGAGCCACACTGCATCACCTTCCTTGAATGTATGGGGTGTTGCTCTGCGATCCAAGCGAATCTTCATCCGGTCACTGCTTAAGAGGAGCCTATCTCTGACACATCTGTGTATAGTGCGCAGTTTTCCTTCTAGGTCGGCGACATACTCAGGTAACGTAGCTAGGTCCGCTATGTCCTCGTTCGGTGGTGGTCTCGTCATGTCGATTGGTAGCCGCATCTCTCTGCCGGTCAACATCATGGATGGAGTGTAGCCGGTAGATTCATGCTGAGAGCTTCTGTAAGCTAGGAGGAACAGAGGTATCAGCTTGTCCCAGGTTCTCTGATTCTCGTCAACAAACATAGCAAGATACTGATTGATGGTCCTGTTATGCCGTTCTACCATGCCGTCTGATTGGGGGCGGAGTGGCGTTGTTCTCGTTTTCTTTATGCCTAGCAAGTCCATTAGGCTCTTCCAGACCTCTGATTCGAAATTCCGGCCCTGGTCGGTGTGAATCTCCAAGGGTACGCCATGCCGTGATATGACATTTTCCATCAGGGCTTCTGCCACGGTCGTTGCCTCTTGGTTGGGGATCGGCGCAACTTCAGGCCATTTCGAGAAGTAGTCCATCGCCACCATTATGTATCTGTTCCCAGACTCTGTGATGGGAAAAGGTCCTGCGATGTCTACGGCAACTCTCTCCCACGGTGTACCTGAGATGTACTGCATCATTTTTCCTCTGGATCGGGTCTTTGGTCCTTTCTTTGAAGCACATTGGTCACACCTTTTGCACCATTCTTCCACGCTTCTTCGGCAGTTTATCCAATAGAAGCGGTCTCTCACTCTGGCAAGAGTCCTGTTGACCCCAAAGTGGCCTCCACTTCTACTATTGTGTAACTCTTGAAGAACACTGTCTATGCACTCACTTGGCACAACGGTCTGGTATATACAGTCTCTACCATCGGCAGTTTCTCATTTTCGAGTGATCATGTCATTCTTTAGACACAATGAGTCCCATTGTAGCCAGTAGCCTTTAACCTCCGCCCCAAACCGGGACACATCGTGCCACTCAGGCCTTTTCCCCTTTTGTAGCCATTCTCTAATATTTTTCAAGTCTGGATCTGTCTTCTGTGCGTCTCTGATGTATTCAAGATTTACGTCTAGATCGGTGTTATTCTCCTGTCCTGCCACCAGTTGTTTGATCTGATGAGTTACTTTGTCTATCTCTTTGTTCTCTTGTCGCTCGCAAAATTTACATTCATGCACTGAACATGGTCTTCTTGACAGGCTGTCTGCATTAGCGTGACTTCTTCCTTTTCGATGTTCAATCCGGAAGTCGTAGCTCTGCAGTTTCTCTATCCATCGGGCTATCTGTCCTTCGGGATTTCTAAAGTTCAGAAGCCATTGCAGAGCAGAGTGATCCGACCTCACGCGGAATGTTCTTCCATACAGGAAGCTGTGGAAATGTTCGATGGATCTTACAACTGCCAGCAGTTCTTTCCGGGTTACACAGTAATTCCTTTCTGCTTTTCCGAACGTTTTGCTGAAGTAGCCTATCACAACTTCTTCTCCGGCTTGGAGCTGCGAGAGTACTGCCCCAATGCCATACTGGGAAGCATCGGTGTCCAGTATGAACAGTCCTTCGTCCCGAGGATAAGCCAGTATAGGAGCAGTGAGAAGACGATGTTTGAGTTCTCTAAAAGACTCTTGGCAATCTGGTGACCAGATGAACTCGACCTTATTTTCAGTCAGGCTATGCAGAGGTTTCGCAATGCTGCTGAAGTACTTCACAAAGCGTCGGTAGTAGCTGCAAAGTCCCAGAAAACTTCTGACCTCATGTTTGTTCCTCGGCACAGGCCAGTCTCTTACTGCCTTTATTTTCTCTGGATCAGTTTCTATCCCTTTCTCAGAAACGACATGTCCGAGGAAACTCACTTTCTTCTGGAAGAGGGCGCATTTCTTGGGATTAAGTTGCAGATTGGCACCTCTCAGCCTGGAGAAAACTTGCTGCAGATTCGACAGGTGTTCATCGAAAGTCCTTCCAATCACCATGACATCATCGAGATACACCAGGCATGTTTCCCATGTCAGTCCTCTCAGCACTAACTCCATTAATCGCTCGAAGGTGGCAGGAGCATTACATAAGCCGAATGGCATGACCTTGAATTGGTTCAACCCATTCCCGGTTGAAAAAGCAGTCTTCTCCTTATCGTCTTTATGGAGTTCTACTTGCCAGTAGCCACTTTTCAGGTCTAACGTAGAGAACCACTTTGATCCGGCCAAAGTGTTCAAAGTGTCGTCGATCCGGGGCAGGGGATAACTGTCTTTCTTGGTGACATCATTCAGCTTCCTATAGTCCACGCAAAATCTCATAGTGCCGTCTTTCTTGGTGACCAAAACTACTGGGGACGACCAAGGACCATTAGACTCCTCGATCACACCATCTTCCAGCATTTCGTTAACCATCGCCTTGATTTCTGATTGCTTGGCAAAAGGCAGTCTTCTAGGCGGCTGTCTAATTGGTCTTGCGTCGCCAGTATTAATTCTGTGTTGCACTAGACTCGTACGACCTGTGATTTTATCTTGAGCGAAGATATCAGCCTCCTCCAATACGAACTTCAGGGCCATCTCCATCTCCATATTGTTCAATTGGCCCCATGAATTCTTGAACCGCTCTACTATTTCTACTGGCAGTCTTCTGTCTAATGCAGTGGGTGTCACGTTTTTGGACAACATCACTCGGTCAATGGGTTCGCAAGTGGCGATAACCTCACCTTTCTTCAATGTGACCCTGTTAGTTTGTACGTTAGCCACTCTTATGGGTATTGTCTTCTTCGGGTCTACTAAGCATCGTGCGACGAGGGCACCATCACGTCTATCTTTTAGGGGCTCCGCTATGAGAGCAGACATACCATCAAGTTTCTTCTCTAGCCTGGCTCCGACAATCTTCTCACTGTTACCAGGAATCCGTGTATCCTCGTCGACAATAAGTCTCACCCTGAGATTAGCTTCGCCTGCTGTTGGAGATAAATACAACTCTTCGTTGCCGATTCTCAAAATCTTATTTTGGAAGTCCACTGAAAAGACATCAAACTCTTCCATTATATCCAAGCCCAGAATAAATTCGTCGACGATTTCTGCGACGACAGCCTTGACCTGCAGCTCAGTACTGCCCAGCTTAATGTAAACAATGGCCTCTCCATGCACGGGTATCCTATCTCCTTTCGCTGTCTCCAACACAGGCTGTTTGTTGGTCGTGAGTGCCGACATATTTGGCACAATGTCTGGGCGTACAACGGATCTAGTGGCGCCAGTATCGATGGTGAAACTGCATTGTCTTCCGTCTATGCTGCCAGGTATAACGAGGCTCTCGCGGTAGCGTCGGATAGTGGAGACCCTGACTTTGGGGCCTTGGGTCTCGCATGCCACGTGTCGCCCACCCACACTGGCGTCAGGTCGTTTTCCCTGATGGCGCTCCCTGTTGGTGTATTCTTGTCTTCTGCGAGCCACCTGTTAGGTTTGTGAGCACTGCCTACTTATGTGCCCTTTCCTACACACTTGTAGCATTCTATGTCTGACCAATCTGCTTTCATCCTACGTGCCCCAACCGGTGCAGTGAGCTTGCTTATGGCTTCTTTTATCAACTTCATTTCTTGCCTTAGTTCCGCTGTTGTGTCTGCAAAGTCCTCTATCTCCTTCACTTCGCGCAGCCTGTTGCGGCGAGGTTGAGATGCATTCTTCGCTGCTTCAAATTCCTAGCCATAAATTACACAGTCCGTGTTTTAAACCTTCCGAGCCTTAAAGCTTGTTGCATTTCATTATCAAGTACCCCATCGATGAAGGTCTGGACGGTTATCTGGTTGACAAATTCTTCTGGGGCTTGGGGATATGCCAGTCGCACAAGTTTCTCCACTTCGGCACTAAATTCTTGCAGCGTCTCATTTGGCTTCTGGACCCTTGACTTTAGTTGTGTCTGGTAGACCTGGCTCATGTACTTGTTACCATATCTCAAATCTAGGGCCTGTATCACTGTTAAGTAGTTTTGCTGTTTCGACTCCGGGATGTTCTGGAGGATTTCTAGGGCTTTACCTCGAAGCGAGAGAATTAGAGCAGTTGCTGCCTGTTGTTCGCTCCACCCATTGCTGAGAGCTGCCGCCTCAAACTGCCTCCTGTACATGGGCCACGATGTTTCTCCGTCAAAAGTCGGCGGCTTCAAGGTTCCATGAGGCTGCTGCACGATTGGCATATCTTCTTCCGGACGATTTTTAACTGGGGACATTCCAGTAACTCCTCTTGGTTGAGTTCTATCAGTCTGGCCCATCACCTGTTCTGTCAGTTCTCTATGTCTCATTTCTGTGCCTTTCATAATCATCTTCATTTGTTCTTTCAATCCTTCAACTTCTTCCCATCGTTTATTCAAATCCTCTGTTACAATATCTACTTTCCTGTCCACATTTTCTATTTGTTCGTTAATCTGTTCAATTTCTTCTTTTACATCGACTCTCATATCATGGAACATACTTCGGATGTCTTCTTTGTCTTCAAGACGCCTCTGTTCCTCCTCTTGTCGTCTTCTCTCTTCTTCTTCGCGCCGCCTTCTTTCATCTTCTTGTCGCCGTTGTTCGTCTTCTTCACGTTGCTTCTTGAGTTCTTCTTTATCTTCAAGGCGCCTCTGTTCTTCCTCTTGTCGTCTTCTCTCGTCTTCTTCGCGACGCCTTCTTTCATCTTTTTGTCGCCGTTGTTCGTCTTCTTCGCGTTGCCTCTTGAGGTCTTCTTTATCTTCTTGCCGCCGTCGTTCGTCTTCTTCGCGCCGTCTTCTTTCTTCTTCTTGTCGTCGTTGTTCGTGTTCTTCGCGTTGCTTTTTCAGTAAGTTCATCAACTCTTTGATTTCAGCCATCTTGTCGTAGTCAGTCGATCTGGTGTTTACCATTTACAGCTAGCTTGCTTGTTCACTTCTTCACTCACTTATCCCACACTTCTGACACCAAATTGTTGCGTTTTCTCCCGGGTTCTGGATAAGTGAGACTTTAAATTTTAACAAAACAACTTTATTTACACTCTAAATATGGATACAATAAAAATCTAGAACGTCTCTCTCACCAAACACTTAGTTTATCTGGCCTTACACTGGTTACTAATCTGCACACAAGTCACTATACTGAAACTACGGTCTCTACTTCACACTAGTTACTGCTTCTTCTAGTCACTCCAACATTCCCTCACTGAACTGAACTAACTCGGGCTGGCTTGCTTTCGCTTTTATATACTCGCCGTACCTTCTCCTCCTTTCTAGAGCGTTCTATTCCAGAACGTTCCAGGACCTTCTTTTACTAGAAGGTTCTGTGAATACAGATCGATTCCGTGTGTATACAGGGGGATGTATATACATGATGATCCAAATGTGGTCACCACTCCTATGTTACACAAGAGGTGTTTCTCGAACTATAAGATCTCTCTGCGTATACAGGGTGTAAGGGTTCTCTACGTATACAGGGTGTATATACAGGGTGCTCGGAATGTGCAGACCTCAGTTATCCGTTCCGACGGGGTACAAGTTGGTAACTTCGTTATTTCTGGTCCTAGAGGGTTGAGACTTCGCCTGAGGGGGGTCACCCCAGGCACCCCCAGGGGGGTGGGGAGGCGGTGTTGCCAGATTGTGCAAAAATTCCCAGATGTTGGGGGAAATTCTGTAGATGTGGCAACATCGCACCTACGTCTATTGAAGTGCTTTGTAACACTATTTTATCTACAGTACAAAAATATTGTAATTTAGGTTTGCCGAAGCACAAAAATTTAATCTTGAGTCCAGAAGTTAAAACATTTTATAAAATTAGATATGATCTGCATGTGTCTGATGGTCTCCTCTTTCATAGTTATAAATTAGTGGTTCCTTCTGACTTAAGAAAGGAGATGCTTAACAAATTACATACAGGACACTTTGGTATTGGAAAAAGTAAAGCTAGAGCTAGAAAAATATTTTATTGGCCCGGAATGACCACTGATATACAAAATTTTATCTTAAAGTGCAAGACCTGTTTAAAGTACAGTAGAAATATTCAAAAGGAGCCTTTAATTCAGCATGAAAGACCAAATATGCCATTTATTAAGATTGCAGCAGATATCTTTACTCATGCTAGTCGTAATTATTTAACTGTTGTAGATTACTATAGCAACTGGTTAGAAATGATACCCATTAAATATAAAACAGCATCAGAAATTGTTAAACATTTAAAAATCCTATTCTCTACTCATGGGATACCAAAAACCTTTGTTTCTGACAATATGCCTTTCAGTAGTAATGAATTTAGGTCTTTTGCAAAAGATTGGGAAATACAATTGATAACCTCGAGTCCTCATTATCCCAAGTCAAATGGTCTAGCAGAACGTGCAGTTGGCATTTGTAAAAACATATTGAGAAAGTGCAACGATTCTGATAGTGACATATCACTTGCTCTTCTTGAATATAGAACAACACCACTGGCTGGTCTAAATGTGTCTCCTTGCGAACTTCTTTTTAATAGAGTTTTAAGAACTACATTACCAACTTGCAATAAAATTTTATTAGAAAACGGAAATAAAAACTCTGAAAAGCTTAAACGCAAAAAGGAAAAGGTAAAGGAGTATTATGATATAAATTCTAAAAATCGTGTCGACTTTGATCAAGGTCAGAGTGTGATGCTTAGAAAAGACAATTATTGGGTTCCTGCTGAAATTATAGCACCTCACAGTACTCCTAGATCATATTTAGTACGAGATGAAAATCGGAATCTTTATAGAAGGTATTCAACATTTTTAAAGCCATCTTTGAATCCCTTTAAAGTTCAGCCATTTCCGGATTCTGATATTATTCCTCAAACTGTAAACAATAGTAATGATAACAAAGATACTCTAAAACAGTCCAGTTTAAATCGTGATGATACACAGCCAGTACAATTTGAACCAAAGTCAAATTATAAAACCCCAACTGTAACAAAAGTGAATTGTGACAGTGATAGTGTTAATAATGCTTACAAAACTCGTTTTGGACGTAGTGTTATCAAGCCTGTTAGGTTTGGAGAGTAATTTTAGATCTTCTGTTTTGTTTTATCATAATTAAATTTAAATATTAATTTTGTGAGAAATGTTATTTAATATTTTGGGAAAAAAAGGGATGTCACATATGTGTAAACTTACTTTACATTAAGATGTGAATACGGCTTTAGTAACCATCCTGATCTGTACGAGGTGAGCCATAGAGACGTGGCTCCTCCATGACACACGGGAGATGACAGATGACGATGGTCGTAGTAGCCCGGTCACATGTAAGTAGCTGTACACTTGTCTAAATAAATGTTAATTAATACTGTGAGCTGGTGTATTAATAGTAATAAAAGTTATTACAAAACAACATCTAAAACACTATGGATTATCATTAACTTTACTTCTTTGGAATCCTTGGAATCAGAGGGACCGAGTGGATCGAGTAATTTATGAGCAGTAGATGTATGCGAGTTAGAATGGAGGGTCACGTCTTAGAGCTCTACAAAATTAATTTGGGAGTTCCCCAGGGTTCCGTACTAGGACATTTACTGTTTTTTTTTTGTTTATTAATGATTAACCTGAAGATGTGTTGGGTGGTCTGTTCACAATATTTGCTGACGACACTTGCATTGCTGTTACTGCTGATACTGTTGAGAAGCTTGCAGTCAGTGTTGAGCTGGTTGTTGATTACTTCCAAGCTTGGTGTAATCGTTACAAATTAGTTGTGAATACCAACAAAGCAGCATGCATGCAATTTGTAAATAGAAGGCCTCTGAGTGAATTTAGTATTAGGGTAGTGTTGCGGCGTTAAATATTTAGGTATTCAGGTGGATAATTACTTAACCTGGCTAAATCAGATTTACTGTGTGTATAATAAACTAAATAAAGCATTTTTCGCTATTTTACAAATAAAAAACACATTCGACGTACATGGTATTCTTAACATCCGTTATTGCCTTGCTTATCCCCACATGAATTTTAGTATTATGTGCTGAGGCAGCACTGCAAGCATGACAAGAGTATTTTGTCTAAAAATAGACTGCTAAGACTAATTTTCAATTAAAGACCAATTGAGACACGCAGAAACATATTTCGGGATTTAAGCTTTTTACAGTCCCTGGCATGTATATACCTAAATGTGTATGTTTTAAATTTATTTATTTATTTATTTAATTATTTAATTATTTATTTATTTATTTATTAATTTATTTAAACTTGCACCTAAAGAATTAAACAATTCCAAATGGTACTTAAAAATAAAACAAAAAATAAAAATAACTTAAGTAACAAAATCACTATCTTAAGACAGTTTTCATCCTAGACATAGCACTATAAAATATATCACAATTAGAAAAAATTAATTTGTTCCATTTCCAGGAAGTACATTGAGTCAGTCACAATCTCAGCACATATATTCTGTCCACAATGAGGCACCATAAAATCATCTTCACAAAACCATCTAATATGTGGCAGATTAAAATCACCAAAAATCAAAAACATAGATCCACTATAAGTATTTTTTAAGTGTTCACACTTGTTGACATAACTTTGATATGCCCCAAAACAAGAATTAGGAGGAAAATATTTCACTCCCAACACAAATTTATTGTTGTATAAATCCATTTTGATCCATACGTCTTCATAATAAGGAACCGATACAGCGTCAATCACAGATCCATTCAGCTTATCCGAAAGAGCTATGAGAACATCACCACCTCTGCAAAAACCAGTTGAAACCGGGTCCCTATCTCTGCGAAAAGATACATATATATTGCTAAAAAGTTTACTGTTTAAAAAATCACAATTAAGCCATGTTTTAGTAAGCACAATGATTTCCTAATTGCAAGTAAGTGTACTTCTAAAAAAGTCGTCAAGTTTACTGCGAAGTCCTCTTACATTCTGATAATATGATAATAAATCAGGCAGCAGTCAGATACTACTTCTCCCTCAACGGCGGCGCCGTCCACGGAAAATAAGATGCGCCACCCCGAGAGCGAGTAACAGATTCTCTTATAGCTATGTTAGTAGGCCATTTTTTTCATTAATCATTAAATAAAAATCCTGATCAAGGACACCAACCTTGAAAGAACAATAATTGTCATTAGAAGTCAAAGGCAGTACATTTACTTCTTCTACGCCTATCTCATCCTTGATTTAATTGGCAATCTGCTTAACAGTAGTGCCTGGCTGCACACGATTAACGTGTATCCATCGTCTCCGAAATGCTCCCTGAATAGATGTTAAACTACCCCTACCAGTGATGGGGGCCATACGTCTAACAGGCCCATGAACAGCCGATACTGGAATCCCCACAGGTCCCTCGGAGCGACGAGTATCACCATCAAAAGCCGAAGAAGATCTCTCTGCCTGTCCAGAAACAGAAGGAATGCCGCCTGCCCTGGATGTCTGCTTCCTGGTTGATGTCTGTGTCCTGTCCTTCCTGGGGCAACCCGCCTTAGTAACACTAGTAGATTGCTTAACAGGAGGACCAGACCCGGACAAGCCGCTCCCTCTGCCCTCCGCATGACCCTCACTACACCTCAACAGGTCAACATTAGACTTAGTCAAGACGTCGATCTGAGTCTTCACGTTAGATATTTCATGTGAAAACTCCTTACTCAAAGCATGAATCCGCTTATCAAAGACCTGCCTCATTTGACGCACAATTTCATCTCCCACAATATTCGAATCATACACAAACTTTCCGACCAACTCACTAGAACAAGTCTTAAAATCAGAGATACGCTCATTTACAATGAGGAGACAATCATCACAGTAGAATTTCATCTTCCTCTTGCCAGCAGCCATCTGAGTGACCCTGCTTTCAGTGGCACTAAGTCCAGAGCAGCCGGAACAATAAGCAGCACTGCAACAGTCACAAACCATTTTCAATTTCACTTTTTCAGATGCCAGTGTATTTTTGCATTCCGCACATTCCATGGTAGGCAGTGTATATTATCAACGACGAAAAACAATCAACTGTTGAGTCCTTATCTCTATCACTAGATAAGTTTTTATTCAGCTCCTGTCCAAACCTCAATAGAAAACCACAAATTTCTGGTAGTTTGTCAACCACTACATGCAAAATAACATGCAACACACCAGCAACGTCACATACACAAGCACTGCTAAAAAAATTTGCAAAATCAAGCACAAAAAAACAGCTCAAAACGACACAAAACAAGAGGGCAACTATTCCCTGTTTATCATCAGAGTTTACATTTTCGCTGATAAAGAACTTGAAATTTTATATTTACTCTAATTTACTCTAGTTTATGTTTATGTTTACTCTAATTTATTAACAGAACCATGTTTGCAGTGAACTCATTTAACTATGAATATCACAAAGGCAGTCAAAGTACACTCAGAATCCCTGCACACACAACACCAAAATTTAAAGACCATATTTTAACTGCATTGTAATTTTTAATGCTTTGCCAAGTGATGTTAAGGCAATTAATTCATTCACTTATTTTAAATATGCATCAAAACAATTTCTTTGTAAGGAGTGTTCTATAGCGTCTCGTAATTCCATGACCTATGACTTCCCTCTTAACATGTGTATTTATGGTCTGCCTTTTGCTTGGTTTTGTCACGTATCGTTTTTGTGTGTGCTAGATGCTGACTTCTTATATACAAGCCCTAGACCCATCACAATGAACAACCAAGTTATTCAAAGTAATGAGTCATTTTCTCTTGTTAGCATTTCTGTGGATCGAAATCTCAACTGGCACCAACATGTCACATCAATTGCAGAAGCGGCTGCTAAGAAATCAGGTTTCCTCTTCCGGGCTCGCAAATACTTTTCACCAGCTAATCTCTATACCTTATATACTTCACAAATAAGACCAAACCTCGAATACTGCTCCCACATCTGGGGTGCCGCTGCCGCTTCTACACTCGCTATCCTGGACTCCATTCAAAAGAGAGCTATACGTCTCTTTAGTGACCCTACCCTCACCCAAAGACTGCCATCCCTTGCCCACTGACGTGCCGTTGGTGACCTCTCTCTCTTTTATAGATATCTGCACGGTCACTGCTCAGAGGAGCTTTCCTCCATACTTCCTCCACCTGCTGCCCCCAAGAGATCTACCAGGGGAACAGAGCGAATGCACCCTTTTACTGTTCAGGTCACCAGACATAGAACATCTTGTTATGCCTGCTCCTTTGTCCCGAGGACTTCCAAGTTGTGGAATTCCTTGCCGGCACATGTTTTTCCTTCTCCTCCAAACATCCAAACCTTCAAGTCCAGAATTAACAAGTTGCCTCTTTCCTCCTTGTCAACACACACGGTACGATAGTATTTAGACTGTAAGCCCTCGTGGTGTGTTGTTGAAATAAAAAAATAATTAAAAAAAATGTGTTAATATATTTTAGCTTTAGATCTAATGATTTTATAATTGTGATCTTTTTGTTTGTTTTCTAAATGCTGTTACTTACCCTTTGTACTCTTTTTTACCTTAAATGGCCAATAAATGATTGTTCTTTTTATTTACTATTATTATATATTTTATCTGTTCACATTTATTTTTCATTTTATTTGATAGTATCTACAGATTGGGTCAATTGATTGAATTTGTCATTAAAAAAAATATATTTAAATTGATCCTTTTTACCTATTCTTTAGGTCGACAATGTCATTTTCAATGATTATTAGTTGACGTCCATGTAAGTGATAAATGTCATATTATCTGTATAAAGCATTTTCAGACAGGAAGATCGTGTATAGTTTGTGCAACATGTTACTATCTGCTTGTGTGAGGGTAATTATTTATCAAGTGATTATTACTGCGGTTGTAAGTAACCTCAGTTTTTTTGTGTGTAATATAATGTAGTTTAATGAGTTGTGTCAAAATAATCCGATTTTTACGTAGTAATATTTTGAAAACCTGTATCTGCAATGTTTACGGGTTTGCATATATTATTAACTCCAAATGTTTTTTTAACGTTCATATTGTCTATTTATGTCATTACATTAAGTCATTGAAGTTAATTTTATTGGGAAAATGTTTTTAAAAATATTCTTCTTAAGTCACCTGTCACATTTTTAGTGGTACGCCTTCTAATGAATTCATCTCTTATGATACTTATGTAATTGTGTAACTGCAGATATGGCTATAAAGGATGGCTGAAGGATTAGCAATACTTAAAGGCCTCCCCTATATTCTAGACCAGAAAATTCCAAATGCCCTGGTTATCAGCGACTCAAAGTCAGTCTTACAGAGTTTAAGAAATGCTTCACTTAAAAACTATAAATAATACATTATCGGCGCTTTAAGAAGAATATACGATGAAATTGCCTCCAGCAATCAAAACGTAATCTTTATGTGGTCGAAAGCTCATATTGGGATACCGGGAAATGAAGCAGTAGATCTACTGGCAAAGAAAGCAACTGTAAGCGGTAATAAAGTTGACGTGATTACCCTATATGATATAAGTTTCAGATTCAAATTAGAAGCAAAAGTCGAATGGGAGAAATTGTGGCACACGTTTGTATCAACGTCGAAAAATCATTATGTGCAAATTCATCCTACAATTCCCGATAGAACACTGCACATAGAACAACATAACACCTCACGATTTTATACTCGGTCTCTTACAAGAATGAGGTTAAACCACGGACGGTTCCCAGCACATCTCCACAAATTAGGCATTGCAACCAGTCCAAAATGTTCCTGCGATAACGAATCCATAGCTGATCCTAATCATATGCTATTCGCCTGCATTCATTATAATACAAATAGACAACCACTAATGGAAAATCTAAAGAACGCTGGAGTAGAGTTTCCAACAAACATTGTAACATTGTTAATCCAGGAAAATATCACCATATATAGAATATTAGTCAAGTTTCTACAACAGGCAGATATTTCTTTATAAAACTGTATCCAGACACTTAAGCTACTCACAGTCACAGTAACACATTAAAGCACACGGGATCGGGCTTTATCATAGTTTGAAGTAGTTTAGTTTAGTTTAATTTAGTCCATATTTCTAGGATTCAATGTCGATAGAGTTCTGATATAACAACTCATGAGACTTGTAAATTAGGTTAGTTTCAACAACCATTCCTCATGTTTCACCTTGTGTCAAACCCACCTTATAGCGGCCACGTCTTGTACTGTCATTACAAAAGTAGGCCTGATTGGCCCATGGGCTTGAAGAATTGTGTCCCTGTTCTTCCTATAGTTAAATAAGTTTTAGTTGCATTTACGTAATTGTACAAGCTCAGATATGTAAATTTTAATTTTGTAAATCCCAAACACCCTGCCAACTTGCCTATTATTTGTTATTATATGTGTAAATATGTGTATATGCATATATAAAAAAACTCTGGATGCAGCAAGTGCGTTATGGTAGTGAATTTTCATTAAAATATTTTTATTACAAATATGTGTTTTCTTTTTAAGAAAGCAGGCATCAATTTTGGTTACCAGTAAAACTTATATGGTAAAAACAAAGTGCCATGTTTCATAAAAATAACTTTATTGTGTAAAAATGTACAAAAATTTCCAAAAGTAAACTTAAAGTGTTCCCGGAAAAACTCGTTTCTTGGTCAACCTTATAGGTTAATAGCAAATTGGGCTATTCAAATAGGAAGCATTTGATCCAAATTCGCTACCATAACGCACTTGCTGCGTCCAGAATTTGTTTTCTTATAAACATGCATTATATTTTGATGGAAAATGCAAAAATTCAATAACATAAAGCGTGTTTGATTAAAAAAAAAAAGAAAGTTTGTATCACCAACGACTTATACGCCAGCCTGTGATTGTAGAAATATTTTTTTAAGATGTAGCTCAAGACACCCTATAATTAATATATACAAATTTTTTTCATATCTTGTATAATAACGGATATATTGAGCTTTATTAATTTTTTAAGAAAATTCGACAAAAATTATATTTACCATTAAACGATAAACTCTATAGCTAAGACTACTGCCAAGCATCAGAGAAAGGGTCTATTTGAAATGAATTTTCTGGAAACACTTTAGTAAAATGAAGGACAATGACGGTTGAAGCTAAGACTTCAGGGTTTGTAAAACATTTTTCTTGAGACATTTGATTTCCATAGCCCGTATTAGGTTCAAGTTATTTGCCTAAATGTTGCCGATTTTGACGTTTTAAATCGCAACTTTGACGTTTTGAGGAAAACCCCAATTTATTTTTCTTTAAACGCCTATAACTTTTTTTGTTTTTTGACCTACACAGTTAAATTTTGGTAGGTAACTTACCCATAAAGATGTAAACTTGCGTACCAAATGTGGTTGCTCTTACTTTATTAATTCCGGAGATATATATTTTTTTCGAAAGAAAACACAACATTTTCCGGGAAAACCTGGGCAGATTTTCCTGGCTAACGAACTTATCCAAGCCATTTGCAAAATAAATTTATTCACCAAATTTAGTCAAATATCGTCCTATTATTTTTTGAGTTATCGGTGTGATTCATATATATATATATATATATATATATATATATATATATATATATATATATATATATATATATATATATATATATATATATAAACATATAAAAATGGAAACTGACCCCGGATATGTGTTCGGGGGGGCCTAATTAGTGCCCATTTGAAGAATTTTTTTCAAAATTCAAAAGTCGAGGTCTCCACATTAGTGAATTTTTTTTAAGAAAATTCTCTAAAAGAGTCTGTGGCTAGTGGAACTTGCCTTCCGAAGCCATTCCCCTACACACACACACACATACTTCCATGTTTAATATCACGTTTGTAACGTTTATTGTTTATAAATAAATAAAGTTCAACGTCAATAACTTTCTTACTGGTGTGACTAGATTTTATATGCTGAGCCTCAGAGGCCTGGGTTATGTAGATGCCGATATTTGATTGGTTAAGTATCCCAGCGTTTTAAGCAACAATAGTTTAGATTTCAGGTAAGTTATTCTACAGCGAGATAACGATGTACTAGAACCTAGAAATTGACTACATGACGTGACCGAATCATTGCTTTGATGATTACTGCTAATATGGTTTCATTAAATTCCGGCTAAGTTGGTTTTATCGAATACAATTGCCTAAAAAAGTTTACCGGGCTTGCGTATAAATGGAATAGAATTGTATTTCGGTCTACATGGTTAGTGTCTCGCATCGCCGAGTCCAACGAGCGTACACATAGCACCCAATTTCCGTTTTCCATTCGTTTTACTTCCCTTTTGTCTGGACAAACTTTTTACATGGGTTGTTATAAGCCCCTTTTCCACTAAATATTTTTAAATCGCAGCTAGGTAATACACATGGATTGAATGTCTATACAAATAAAACGGATTAGGTAGATCCGTTTGATATATATGTTGTTTTTGTACATAAAAAATAAAGCTTTTTTACACAAAAACAATCTGCTAATATAAATTTCAATTGAAAACGAGTCAATAAAAACACACCCGCAGACTTAGTTTTACTTTAAAATATTTAAGAACACTTTACTACTCATTAGTTGTAGATGGCTGCGTACCACAGCAGAATGGTGTTTATTCCAACTTTATGTAATAAATCAGCATTTTGAAAGTGTTAAATACCTATAAAACAAAATAGCCACAGAAGATTAAAAAACAAATTTGAAGACACGGCAACCAAAAAAGTTGTTTTATAATGTTCTGTGGCTATGGTGTTTTATAGTTATTTAACACTTTCAAAATGCTAATTCATTATACAAAGTTGCTATAAACACCTTTCTGTTGTAGTACTTCTTCTTCTTCTTCTATTGCTTATCCATTAATAGATATTCGCGATCACATGTGCCCATTCTTGCCTATTTCTGATGGCGCTGAATAGGTCTACAGTTTTTAGTCCTGGCCATTGTCTCACGTTTCTGAGCCATGACATCCTCTTCCTGCCGACTTCTCTCTTCCCCTCGATCTTTCCTTCGATTACTAGTTGTAGAAATTGCTATCTTTCATTCTGTATTACGTAGCCTAGGTATGCTGTTTTTCTGCGCTTGATATGGTGTTCAACAGTTCAGGTTCTCTTTTAACCGTTCCTAGGATCTCCTAGTTTGTTTTTCTGGCCATCCATGGGACTTTTAGTATACGTCTATATGTCCACATTTCGAAGGCTTCAAGTCTGTTCATGGTATTCACCTTCAGCGTCCAGCCCCCCACACCATATAGTAACACTGACCACACGTAACATTTTACAAATCAAATTCTTAGGTTGAGGTCAAAATCAGTGTTGGTAAGAACTTTCCTGAATTCCATAAATGTGTTTCGGGCCATTTCGATTCGGCATCTGGTCTCCGTTTCAGACGTAGTGCCTAAATATTTAAATTTATATACCCGCTCTACTGGGCATCTGTTGTGTGTTAGGCTTACATCTTAATGTTCTTCCGGCTTGCGAGAAACTGTAAGTCTTTCATGTTGTCTGTAATTAAGAGTGTGTCGTCTACATATCGTATGTTGTTGATCCACACTTCATTCACCTTAATACCTACGTCGCGTTCTTCGAGCGTTTCCTGAAAGATGCCTCAAGAATACAGGTTGAAGAGGAGTGGAGAGAGAACGCATTCCTGTCTGACCCCTCTAAGGATCTTTGTCGGTTATGTGTGTGTATTGCCAACCTTGACTACGGCTGCTTGGTTCCAATAAAGGCTTTCTATGCAGCGGATATCCTTCTCGTCTATATCCATCCTCCTCAAAATTTGAATGAGTTTGTGGTGTTGGACCCTGTCAAAGGCTTTCTCGTAGTCGATAAAGCATAGCACCACATCCCTCCTCTGGTCGTTGCAGTTCTAGATCAATACTTGAATTGCAACTATAGCCTCTCTCGTACCTAGTCCCCTTCTAAATCCAAATTGTGTGGACCCTACCCCTCTTTCGCATATAATGGAAATTCTGTAGTGAATAATCTTGAGGAATATCTTTAACGTGTGGCTTATTAGACTGATCAGCCTATGGTCCTCGCGCTTCGTTGCGTTATCCTTTTTTTGGCATGGGGATAATTGTAATGTAATCCACTTGGCAGGGAACTCCCCTGTATTATATATTTTGTTAAATATTCTGTGCAGTACAAAAATGCCCCTGTCATCTAGTAGCTTTAGTAGTTGGACAGGTATGCAGTCCGGGCCGACTGCCTTTCTGTGCTTTGACGTATTTAATGCTCTTACAAATTCTCCCTTGGTGATATAAGTTCAGACAGGTCTGCGTCCTCCGCAACCTCTACATCAGGTCTATTATCGTCGAAAAAGTTGTTAATATATTCCTCCTAAATAACTCCTCGCTGCCTTTGTGCCATTTCCCCATGTTCGTTTTCTACATTCGAAAAGTGTCTCTTCCGGTAAACACCGGACGCCTCTTTTTTTTTCTGTGTATGTTAAATTCATCGTGCAGCTCTTGTAGTTGTTCCATCTCCTCGCATTGCTTCTCTAACCAGTCCTTCTTTGCCGTTCTTATTTTCCCCTTAATAATTCTTTGGATGTGTTTATAGCTTTCTGGATTTCCATGATTTTTACATCTTCTCCTGCTGTAGTACACTGACATCTAAAATGTTTAACTTTTAAAACGTTTACAATTCAGCAGAATTATAAAATGTACAGTGAGGTCCAAAATATTATTACGTTCTTCGGCGTTCTGGATTTGTTGACTACCAAGACATAGCTTTTCAAACCAGTAATTTGGTGTAACCAATTATTTTCCGACCATAAACACACCAACTTAAATGTTCCTCTATTAAGTACAATTTGGAAAACCCAATTCATCACAATACAGTTTTTTGACCCGACGATCGTTAGCGTCATCAAGGGGAAATAAACTAAGTGAATGAGACTAGAACTATTATTTATACGTTAATTGCCAAGCAGTTGCGAACAGAGTCCTCTAGGAAGGTATAGTGGCAAACCCTACTGTTGAGTCTTAAATCCATGTAATTAAGACTGCATACCTGCTCTTGTACAATTGTGTATCGTTATTCAACGACAACTAAATTAACATAGTTTCGTTTGACTGAAATATCTGTATTCTTTTGTTATCTCTCGCACGTGTCGAACTGTCGGTATTTATTTCATAAAGCAATTTATCAGGTGACTGCTAATCGGTGGTGGAGCAAGATCCACACATTTTTTGTTGTAACTATATTTAGCAAACCATTGGGCGACAGAAGATTTATCTATAGGAGAGTATCGTAATTGTGCTAAGTGGTCCATGAATCTATTACCAATAAATCTGTTTGTCAGACGTACTTAAAATCACCATCTTTACAACTTATTCCATAAATTCCCTACACTTTGGCACTGCTATCGTTGTTTTTAGGTTACCTAGCAAGTTTTTAAGGTATTTTTTTGTCAAAAATGTTAGCCGCAGGTTGGTTTTTTTAAAAATGATATCTAGACCCGTCATTATACGAGGTTCAAATGGTAAGCAAACCAAGTTTTAATTAATCTTCCTTTAAGCACAAGTAGATATACCAAAGAATTAAATTCTGTTAAGAACGTTGCCGAATATAACGGATACACTGCTTGCCTAGTGGAGAAATTATTCAACGAACAGAAAACAAAAAAAAGTTAACGAAATCAACGACTTTTAGAAGAGATAAAGCCGAAACAAACTTCGTTTACTTACCATTTGAACCTCGGATCACGAGGGGTCTAGAGAGCGTTTTTTAAAAAGGCAGCTTGCAACTAAGTTTTCGACCAAAAAAATACCTTAAAAGGTAACTTAAAAGACAAGGTTAGCAGGGCCAAAGTGCCGGGAATTTATTAATATTGTAAAGATTGGGATCTTAAGTACGTGGAACGAAGAAATATATATATTGGTATTAGATTCAAATAACACTTAAACACTTAGCCCAATTAGAATACGGTACTATACATGGATCTTTCGCCGCCAGACATATTTGGAATAATAAGCACCACGTTAATGATAATCTATAATTAATAAAAAAATTTAGACAACCAGGGCAGCTAAACACGTTCGAGAGTATATATATATATATATATATATATATATATATATATATATATATATATATATATATATATATATATATATATATTGCTAAATATTGTTACACCGAAAAATGTATGAACCTTGCTCCACCACCGATTAGCAGTCACCTGATAGATTGCTTTATATAATAAATATCAACAGTTCTACATGCCCGAGAGAAAACAATATAATACAGATATTTCCGTCGAACGAAACTATGTTAATTTAGTTGTCGTTGTACCTTCCCAAAATTACTAGACACCGACACCTTTCAGATAAAATAATAAAGAAAAGTCAAACACCTCGTCCGGCAATAAAAATACAATACGCTGCACAATTTGTCTGCGATTTAGTCCCACTCTCGTTTCCGTTCTTTATCTAAGTTCCGTTATGTAAGGTGATGTTAGTTTTAAATTAGTTAGAATTTTTCATCCTTTGATGACGCTAACTTTGTTAGTGAAACGATCGTCAGGTCTTTTTTTAAATGTGTTGTGGTGATTTGGGTTTTCCAAGTGTGCTTAGTGGACAAGTTCGTTGTCGAGACAAGTCCGACCAGTTTTTTTGGGAAAATTGTTAAGCTTATATTCGGGAAATGTTTGTGCTTTCGCAAACATTAAAGTTATTGATGGTACATATGTCCGTGGTTTACACTATTAACGTTATATTTTCCACTAACTTTGATGTCTTTTGTTGAAAAACATATTTAACAATATAAATATTTTAATGAAGATTCGCAAGCACAGTGCGCCTGCTGCGTCCAGACTTTTTAAATATGAGACCTTTTCGGGAGTGGAACGAAAATGCTGTGCTGTGATATTTCAAAATCCAAGTTATAAAGATCTGATATTTGGAGGTTGTAGTTACAGTAGAACATGAAATTCACTTCAATTGTAATAAGGTGTGTGTTGCAGTTAAAAAAGTTCCTCACGATAAGTAAAACATACACTTAACTAAAACTACTGCCAAAGCATTAGAGAAAGGGTCTATTTGAAATGAATTTTCTGGAAATATTTTAGTAAAATGAAGAGCAATGATAGCTGAAGCTGAAACTTAAAGGTTTGCAAAACACTCTTTACACAATCTGTATTTCTTTCAGGTTCTTTGCCTAAATGTTGCCAATTTTGACGTTTCAAATCGCAACTTTTTACATTTTGAAGAAAACCCCAATTTTCTTTTATTCAAAAGCCTCAAACTTTTTTGTCTTTAAACGTACAGGCCTAAATTTTGGTAAATTATTCACCCTATATATATATATATATATATATATATATATATATATATATATATATATATATATATATATATATATATATATTATAACAGGATTTATAACACGGTATTTCTGTACTATACAAGGAAAATGGGTTAAGGGCAAAGCCGCAAGGAGACAACCGCATACACGTGACACGTCTTTCAAGCTTATTAGCCATCATCAGTAGGGTATAGCCAGGTGAAGATGGGAACACTCTGGATGAAGATGCAAAAATACACGGAGTCACAACAGGCAACCAGTGCACATTTGGAGCAACATTTCGAAGATCCTCAATCCGAGGGAAACAACCAAAATAGCCACGGAGGCAAAGAAATCCACGGGAAAAGTCTTCGACTGTATTAAATATGGAGCGGTTTCACTAAGTTAGGGCTGGAACAAACAACCATATGTGCTATTCAAATTGAATTAAGTCTTAAAACTTTCATCTCCTCTTTATCAAATTATTTTTTATCCAAAAACTCGCTAAAAAATTCATCGGAATAACAACAATCAGATTAGATAACTGTAAAGTGAAATGAGACTAAAAAAATGATTAAAAGTAAAGTCACTAACCAGGATAAGAACTCGTCATTTTGGAGTCGATTATACGATGGACAGGGACCTAGCCCACTGAGCTAGGCACTATATGCATTTACTAGCAGTATGATTTAATCAGATAAATGTATATTCCTTTTTATGTTATAAAACTTGTTCCTACTCATAAATTTGTTTACTGTATCTAAACCCTTGTCTTCTTAAGTAGATCAGTACAATTGTGTTTGGGGTAGTATGAGGTACCTAGATAGAATTAGGATGACTTAGAATTTCTGAAGTTCTTCAAAACTAAAGACAAAATCATGGCGATTATTATCCTGTGCGTACTCTGTTGAACGTTGTAAAATTATATTAAAAACTTCATCATCAAAATACATATAGAATATTTCTAAAGGTGATTTCTTATGTACTTTACTTTTAAGTTCTACTATGTCATTTATTTCACTTAAAACTGGCTGAGAATTCATCAAAATATTGAATATTTTTCAACATTGAATTGAATTGCCATTTTTCTATTTATTGTTCCCAGTGTTTCATCATCATTAGATGAATCGACATCAACTACATGAATTTCGAAGGTTCCCGCGATATCAGCACTTGGAAGACATTTATCGTTTATCAACGAATCATCGTCAATGCTTTATTCGTCTGTTTTTTCATCCATCTCAGGTGGAATATATACAGCATCAATTTCTCCTAAAATCTATGTGAATCAGAAAGAAATAGAAACTACATATAAAAAAATAAAATAAACTTACTTCGCTGATTTTCTAAATAATTGGCCACTTCCTCTAAAGCACCTTCTTCTTCTTTTTTAGTGAAAAACTTTCTGATTTTGATTTATATACGTTGTAAGAGAAACAGAAAACAATTCACAATAATATTGCAAAACGAGAACACTCTTCACAAACACGTCTATTAGCAAAAATACCGTGCAAACTTTTAGGTTATTTTACAGCATGACCTATTTAGAGTGCAAACGGCAAACAGTTAATGCATACATTCGTGAGCTGGAAGTTCATGGATTCTACCAATAATGGGTTTTTGCACCAAGCTATTGGTTACATTTTTTGGTGGAGTTATGCTAAATTTTTTGTAACACTTTTGTTATGTTTTTCATGGTATTAGACTGGTATTTTTTTTTTAAATCACCAAAATTTATTTTTTCTGCTAAAAGCATACCATAAATACTACGGAGGCAGTGGTCGATATTTTTATATCAATATTACACCGCTATATATTTGAATATAAATAAAAAAATTCGGAAAAAATGGAATTCTGACAAAATGAAGCACCACAAACGACATAGCATAGTAAAAAAACTCTGGACGCAGCAAGTGCGTTATGGTAGTGAATTTTCATAAAAATGTTTTTTTAAATAGCAAATATGTTTTCTTTAAAAAGCAGGCACAAAATTTGGTTACCAGTATAATCTATATATTAGACACAATGTGCCATGTTTCATCAAAATAACTTTATTGTTTGAAAATGTATAAAAATTTCCGAAAGTAAACTTTAATTGTTCCCGAAAAAACTGGTTTTATGGTCAACCTTATAGGTTAATAGCAAATTGATTCAAAATTTGAAGCATTTAATGAAAATTCGCTACCATAACGCACTTTCTGCGTCCCGAATTTCTTTTCTTACAAAGATGTATTATATTTCGATGGAAAATACAAAAATGCAATAACATAGGGCGTGTTCGATTAAAAAAATCACTAAAAAAAAATTTGAATCACCAACGACTTATGGGCCACCCTGTAATTGTGGAAATATTTTTTAAGATGTAGCTTAAGACACCATACAATTAATGTATACAACTTTTTTTTGTAACTTGCATAATAACGGATATATTGCGCTTTAATGATTTTTTACGAAAATTCGACAAAAATGATATACCATTAAACGATAAACTCTATAGCCAACACTACTGCTAAAACATCAGAGAAAGGGTCTATTTGAAATGAATTTTCTGGGAATATTTTAGTAAAATGAAGGACAATGACGATTGAAACTAAGAGTTCAGGCTTTGGAAAACATTATTCTTGTGACATTTTCCTTCCATAGATCATATTAATTTCAGGTTCATTGCCTAAATATTAACAATTTTGACTATGTGAAAACTGGAACCTGTGATGAGCACTAATAAGTACACTTGGAGAACACCCAAATCACCACAATACATATTTCAGAGACCTTACGATCGTTTCGTTGACCAAGTCAACATCTTCAGAGGAAGAAAAATTCTAACATAAAAAACTAGATCCCGTATATTTATATCGCGTAAAAGAAAACGAACTAGTCCGAAGGAAAGTTGTCGTCCAAGAACGATCGTTTTTTTATTGCGCAGTGAAACAGGTCGGAGACCTGCTTTAGTCTTTTGGTCGACAAATTTATGACCCTTATCTAATATAGGTTTAAAAAGGACCGGCGTTCTTTGAAGAAACACCACGTTTCCCTTCGATCTAGAAATTTACTATGTGGATATTGGTTTATGCCGATAAAAGACATCTGGTGAGATAAACAACATAAACTCAAATCATCTCTTTTAAAAATAGAAAACTAAAACCCAGATGTCTGTCTCAACGTGCTACCTTTAACAAAGTAAAAATAGTTCAACTAAAATACTACACAAAAACTATATATTGATTTTAATTCTACGTGAAAATATTTATATTGACTACAAAGATATAAAAACCGAACAGGTATTTAAATGAAAACAAACATAGTGATTAGTATATGTATAAACCGGTCGAGTTATTGACAATAATTTATTATTCTACCAGACTAATTATGAGTATTTAAGCGTTCAAATGCAAAGAGCAAACAATGGGCTAGAGATTACAGGTGCCGCACGATTTAATGAAGTTTTGTTCTTAATAGACCTTAATATAAAAATACTTTCTAATGAATCAAGCATAGTTTGATGTCTGACATTTTTGACAAGTTTCAAATTTTCTTTGTCAATGTGGTGGTTATTATCCCATATATGTTGTGCCACACAAGATTTGTCTACCGTACCATATCGTAACTGTGCGAGATGTTCACGAAATCTGGTGGTTATGTTTCTCCTAGTTTGTCCCACGTATTTAAGATCACAATCTTTGCAACTAATCTCATAAATTCCGGACATTTCAGTGACTTTGTCTTTGTCTTTCGTATTACCCAACAAATTTTTTAAATTACTTTTCGTCGAAAACGTCAAATGTAAATCGGCTTTCTTAAAAATACTTTCCAAACCCTTTGTGATTTGTGGTTCATAAGGTAAACATACAAATTTTTTCTCGATTTTATCATTCTTAAATGTCGTACATTCAGATATCAACTTCTTTGTTCTGTGTTTGTTAACTAATTTGTCTATTAAACCATCCGAGTAACCGTTATATCTCGCCACATGTTTTATGTATTTTAATTCTGTATTAAATCTATTTTTACTCAACGGAAAATTTATCAATCTATTTACTAAGAAATTGAAACTAGCCGTTTTTTGTGCAAACGTATGATGTGAGTCATTATGACTCACATCATACGTTTGCACAAAAAACGGCTAGTTTCAATTTCTTAGTAAATAGATTGATAAACATACAAATTTTTTCTCGATTTTATCATTCTTAAATGTCGTACATTCAGATATCAACTTCTTTGTTCTGTGTTTGTTAACTAATTTGTCTATTAAACCATCCGAGTAACCGTTATATCTCGCCACATGTTTTATGTATTTTAATTCTGTATTAAATCTATTTTTACTCAACGGAAAATTTATCAATCTATTTACTAAGAAATTGAAACTAGCCGTTTTTTGTGCAAACGTATGATGTGAGTCATTATGACTCAAATCAAAATGAATTTTCTGGAAACATTTTATTAAAATGAAGGACAATGACGGTTGACACTAAGACTTCAGGGTTTGTAAAACATTCTTCTTGAGACATTTTATTTCCATAGCCCGTATTAGATTCAAGTTCTTTTCGTAAATGTTGCCAATTTTGACGTTTAAATCGCAACTTTGACGTTTTGTGAAAAACCTCAATTTATTTTTGTTTAAATGCCTATAACTTTTTTGTTCTTTGACCTACAGAGCTAAATTTTGGTATGTAACTTGCCTATAATGATATAAACCCGCGTATAAAATTTGGTTGCCCTTACTTTGTTAATTTTGGAGATATAAATTTTTTTCGAAAGAAAACACAAAATTTTCCGGGAAAACCTCGTCGGATTTTCCTGGCTAACTTGTCCAAGCCACTTGCAAAAGGAACGTACTCACCAATTTTGACGTTTAAAATTGCGATTTTGACGTTTTGAGGAGAACCCAAATTTATTTTTCTTTGAATGTCTGTAACTTTTTTGTCCTTTAACCTACGGAGCTAAATTTTGGTAGGTAACTTGCCTTTAGTTATATAAACCCGCGTGTGAAATTTGGTTGCCCTTACTTTGTTAATTTTGGAGATATAATTTTTTTTCGTTTTTTTTCAAAAGAAAACACAAAATTTTCCAGGAAAACCTCGGCGGATTTTCCTGGCTAACGAACTTATCCAAGCCACTTGCGTAAGGAAGGTATGTGCCAAATTTTATTAAAATCGGTACATTATTTTTTAAGTTATAGGTGTGACACATAAATATATATATATATATATATATATATATATATATATATATATATATATATATATATATATATATATATATATATATATATATATATATATATATATATATATATATATATATATATACATATAAAGTCTGAAACTGACCTCGGATTTGGGTTCCGGGGGTCCTAAATAGCGCTCATTTGAAGAAATTTTTTCAAAATTCGAAAGTCGGGATCTCCTCATTAGTGAATTTTTTTTAAGAAAATTCACTAAAAAACGTAAAAGCCTGCCATAATATTAAAAAATAACATAAATGTATTAGTGCGTGAACACAGCAATGGTAAAAAATGGGTTAGCAACAATTTTATGACTACTTAGAAAGCGTGTTAAATTGATAGGGTGTTTGGAGTATTTTTCCAACGTTATCATGAGGTTGGTTCGCTGTACAGAATACTTAGAGCATGAAAAAATAAGCTGATTTAAATCAGCAATATTGTTTTCCTTACAGCCAAAATTGGGACTTTCATACACACCTATCTTATGCAGGTGCGCTGGAAATCTTCCATTGTTCGATTTAAGTCTTGTTAATAATGTAGTGAATGAGCGGTTTCTGAAAATTTCTTCGACCATATGTAATGGAAGTTGCTTACGTATAATAGCATAGTGATTTGAGGTTGAGCTGACATATTGGTGCAATTCTATATCAGAGTATTGAGTTAATTGCTGTTTAGCAGAGGAGACGTAAGTACTAAGTGCAATCTCTGATTATTTGCTACTATGCACCTTCTTACTAGCTGATAAAATTGACAATATATATATATATATATATATATATATATATATATATATATATATATATATATATATATATATATATATATATATATATATATATATATATATATATATAATATGGTTTTTCGAAGCTATTATTATATATTGTTTTTTGGTTACTAACTTTAAAATGTAAATTCCGGAAAATGTGTTCAAACTGTCAACAGCGCCTTTGCAGTCTGGCGTGCATTTGGTATTCAGTGTGTCCCAAACTGGAGAGGAATGTATTGCTATCTCCGTTTTTATTAGAGATAGGGAGACGGTTAGATTAGCAATGTTTTGTAGAATTTCATGCTCATTCCAAATATGACATGCATTTGCCCTGCCTCTTTTCGTTTTCGAGTTATTTTGAAAAAACCATAATTTTTAGATTAATTTTTTCTTGCATATCTAAGTAGGCGTTGATCTGACATATCTAAGACTTGCCCATTATCAGGACACTTTTTACAGAGTAATATTTTTGTGTTATTCTCAACTTTGGATTGTCATTTGTTGCTACATGTATCAACGTCTGTTTTTATTCTGGCAGCCATATTGGATTTTTTGATCGTTGTGATAGCCCGTGAAAAGAGCTTTCCAATGATGTACAACATGTTTGAGATATCTTCTAATTGCACTGACAATTTTGAGAAAACCTGTTTTGAGGAAAGTAGGCTATGAAATCCAATACCAGAAAACAAATGACAAAAAAAAAGTGTTCAAAAAGCAGTAGGCCATGGAGTCTAACAATAGACTTCTACTTTTAACATAATTTTCCGTAATGATTCACGATAAAAAAATACCGTGATTTAATTCACAATACTTATTTAGGTAATAATGCTAGGTAACATTATGTGAAACAGTTTAATAACGAAACGCGGCAATAACAAATAGAAACTTAAGCTCCACAAAGCAACACAATTAGAATCGGAACTCAACAAATAATAAATAAAATAGAAACCTAAAAATACACTAAATAGAAAATTGTTCAGTATGGCCACCGTTTTGTCAAATGCACTTTATACACATTTTTGAAACATGCCTGCACATTCTGGTGAGGGTGTTTTGGTTATTATGATTCTTAGTGAATTTTCTTTAAAAAAAAATCACTAATGAAGAGATCCCGACTTTGAATTTTGAAAAAAATTTCTTCAAATGAGCGCTAATTAGGCCCCCCAGAATACATAACCGGGGTCAGTTTAAATTTTTATATGTTTATACATATATATATATATATATATATATATATATATATATATATATATATATATATATATATATATATATATATATATATATATATGTGTGTGTGTGTGTGTGTGTGTGTGTTTCACACCGGATTTTGATTAAATTTGGTGAATAAATTCGCTTTGCAAATGGTTTGGATGAGTTCGTTAGACAGGAAAATCTGCTTAGGTTTTCTCGGAAAATTTTGTATTTTCTTTCGAAAAAAATTTAAATCTCCGAAACTAACAAAGCAAGGGCAACCAAGTTTGATAAGCTGGTTTACAGCCTTATATGTATGTTACCTACCAAAATTTAGCTATGTAGGTCAAAAGACAAAAAAGTTATAGGCATTTAAAGAAAAATAAATTGGGGTTTTTCTCAAAACGTCAAAGTTGCGATTTAAAACGTCAAAATCGGCAACATTTGGGCAAATAACTTGAATCTAATACGGGCTATGAAAATCAAATGTCTCAAAAAGGATGTTTTACAAACCCTGAAGTCTTAGTTTCAACCGTCATTGTCCTTCATTTTACTAAAATGTTTCCAGAAAATTCATTTCAAATAGACCCTTTCTCTGATGCTTGGCAGTAGTCTTAGCTATAGAGTGTATCGTTTAATGGTATATAATTTTTTTCGAATTTTCATAAAAAATCAAAAAAGCTCAATATATCCGTTATTATACAAGATATGAAAAAAATCTGTATACATTAATTATAGGGTGTCTTGAGCTACATCAATATTTCTGTACAGGGGGCGCCAACATCAAGATTTAACATATCCTTTTCGAATATATGTGGCCTAAATTCTAACCTGAACTCCGTCCACCATTTCCTCCAGGCTAACAGGCCCCAACTCCTCTTCCTCACCGAAACCCAAATCAGTGCCAAAACAGCCACTAATCACCTTAATTTCCCGGGGTATGAGCTCCTTACTGCCTTTAGATTGCATGGAGGCGTGTGCGCATACGTCCGTAGCAATCTACCTTGCACCAGACTTCCCAATTTAGAAGCTGGAAGAAAAGACATACTATGGATAAAACTATCTCTTAGGGCTACAACTAAATTCATCTGTTGCATTTACCGGTCACCTTCTGACAACAACTTTGTCCAGCTCTTTGACTACCTTTCTGAAAAAACCGACTATCTGATTTCTGAATATCCTTCCTCCGAGGTCACTATTCTTGGCGACTTCAATGTCCATAATAAGGAATGGCTAGGATCTTCAAAAACCGATCCACAAGGGAGAGCAGCGGAGGCCTTTGCAGTCAGCAATTCTTTGGCCAATATGGTTCAGCAACCTACTTACTTTCCTCGTATCCCAACACACAGCTCAAATCCCTTGGATCTCCTTCTTACTACAAACCCTGAATGCTATAAGATATGAGTCACCGCCCCCCTTGCTCTCTCAGACCACGGCATGGTCACTGCTTCATGTGCAATGCAACCCGAGGTCACACAGTCATCACACCCACGTATCGTTTGGCACTACAACTCCGCAAACTGGGACGAAATGCGGGATTACTTTTCCTCATTTCCATGGGCGTCTGTCTGCTTCTCTCATCCTGACCCCTCTGATATCTCACAAAACGTCACCGAAATTATCCAAGCTGGCATGGAATTATTTATTCCACGTACACAGAAAACCTCTTCAGCCACTCAAAAGCCCTGGTTCTCTAAATCCTGTGACAAGGCTAGACTTGAAAAGGTCAAAGCTCACAAAACGCTTCTACACAATCCCAGTCAAGAAAATCGTCAAGCATTCAACGACGCAAGAAACCGCTATGTCCGCATTCTTTCTGAGGCAAAAAACTCGTTTAATAACCACATCAAAAACAAAGTCCTCTCAAGCTCCAACGGCGGCAAACCCTTCTGGACTCTTGCTAAATCTATTGGGAATAATTTCTGCAAAAGCACGTTCCCACCTCTTGTCTCAGGGGATGAAATTGTTTCTACCGCCCTGGGCAAGGCTGAACTTTTTGCTTCGTTGTTCGCCGGAAATTCTACTCTCAACCCACCTCCAAATGTTCAACCACCAACAGTCCCCAATGTCGCGCATAAAATGACTGATATCATTTTCAAAACTAAAAAGGTACGAAAGATGCTCTCTTCTCTTAATACTAGGAAAGCCTCTGGCCTTGACGAGATCCCAGCAATTGTTCTCAAAAAATGCGCACCAGAACTTGCTCCTGTCCTGACTCGTCTGTTTCAGATATCTTACAATAAAGGCATATTCCCTAGTAACTGGAAAACTGCTCGAGTACAACCCATCCCCAAAAAAGGATCCAAAGCGCTTCCTAGCAACTACAGGCCTATTTCTCTCCTTTCAGTCATCTCTAAAGTGATGGAAAAGTATATAAACACCGAACTACTAAAATTCCTTGAAAAACACAGTCTAATCCACGACCGGCAGTATGGATTCCGTCAGCGCAGATCGACTGCCGACCTCCTTTCTTTTGTCACCCATTCTTGGAACAAGTCTATGGAACAACACGGTGAATCCCAGATTGTTGCTCTAGACATATCCAAAGCATTCGACCAGGTCTGGCACGCAGCGCTGCTTAATAAACTTCCGGCCTATGGCCTACCACCAAAACTTTGTACCTGGACAGCAAATTTCCTCTCCAACAGGAGCATATCTGTTGTTGTGGATGGCCATTCCTCTAAACTGTATCCAATTAATGCAGGAGTTCCTCAAGGTTCAGCTTTAGCCCCTACTTTGTTTCTTCTCCACATCAATGACCTCCTCTCTAGCACATCCAACCCAGTTCACAGTTACGCGGACGACAGCACCCTCCACTCAAATATACAATATTCTAAGCCTGTCTCTTTAGCCCAATTAGATAAGGATCGCAGACTCATGGAGGGTTCTGTCTCCGTAGACCTCCAAAAAATATTAGACTGGGGAAGTAGAAATCTTGTACAATTCAACCCCACCAAAACTAAGTCTTGCTTTCTTACTCACAAGAGATACAGCAGCCCTAGACCCATCACAATGAACAACCAAGTTATTCAAAGTAATGAGTCCTTCTCTCTTGTTGGCATTTATGTGGATCGAAATCTTAATTGGCACCAACACGTCACATCAATTGCAGAAGCGGCTGCTAAGAAATTGGGTTTCCTCTTCCGGGCTCGCAAATACTTTTTACCAACTAATCTCTATACCTTATACACTTCACAAATAAAGCCAAACCTCGAATACTGCTCCCACATCTGGGGTGCAGCTGCCGCTTCTACACTCGCTATCCTGGACTCCATTCAAAAGAGAGCTATACGTCTCATCGGTGACCCTACCCTCACCCAAAGGCTTCCATCCCTTGCCCACCGACGTGCCGTTGGTGACCTCTCTCTCTTTTATAGATATCTGCACGGGCACTGCTCAGAGGAGCTTTCCTCCATAATTCCCCCACCTGCTGCCCCCAACAGATCTACCAGAGGAACAGAGCGAATGCACCCTTTTAATGTCCAGGTCACCAGACATAGAACATCTTGTTATGCCCGCTCTTTTGTCCCGAGGACTTCCAAGTTGTGGAATTCCTTGCCGGCACATGTTTTTCCTTCTCCTCCGAACCTCCAAGCCTTCAAGTCCAGAATTAACAAGCTGCCTCTTTCCTCCTTGTCAACACCCACGGTACGATAGTATTTAGGCTGTAAGCCCTCGTGGTGTGTTGTTGACATAAAAAAAAAAATCACAGGGTGGCCCATAAGTCTTTCGTGATACAATTTTTTTTTAAATCAAACACGCCTTATGGTATTGCATTTTTGCATTTGCCATCGAAATATAATGCATGTTTGTAAAAAAAGAAATTCTGGATGCAGCAAGTGCGTTATGGTAGCGAATTTTGATCAAATGCTTCATATTTGAATAGCCTAATTTGCTATTAACCTATAAGGTTAACCAAGAAACGAGTTTTTCCGGGAACGCTTTAAGTTTACTTTTGGAAATTTTTGTATATTTTCACACAATAAAGTTATTTTTATGGAACATGGCACGTTGTTTTTACATATAGGTTATACTGATAACCAAAATTAAGGCCTGTTTTCTTAAATAAAAAGAAAACGCACATATTTACAATAAAAACATTTTTATGAAAATTCACTACCATAACGCACTTGCTGCGTCCGGAGTTTTTAGCTTTCGTGAATCTGATTCGCAATTCATTGAAATTTTGTGGTGGATCGAATTTATACACATCATTCTTCAGAGTACCCCAAAAATAAATATCCACGGGTGTTATATCAGGATTTCGAGCACACCAATATACCAGCCCATTGTTACAAATGACACAATTATTAAAATTTTGGTACCGAAATTCTTTAACGATCCTATCATTCTGAGCTGGACAACCTTCTTGCTAATACCAAATCTCGTCTAAATTATCATGAACTCTTCTAATTGTTGGTAAGATATCATTTCTCAATAAATTAAGATACCTTTGCCCAGGTAAATTATTTTCAAAAAAAGAACTGACCAACAATTAAGTTACCGGAAATTTATTAAAATTAACTGTCTAATCTACAAATAAAACTAACAGTTTCTTACCTAATAAGCCGCACCAAACATTATTACCAAATCTGTCTTGCAATCGTCTTTTTTCTTTAGATGGGGATTTTCATTTGCCCAATAATGCCTATTATGGCGGTTATACACACCACAATTTGTAAATCTGGATTTATGAGTCCATATTATTTTCTAATAAAAATTTTCATCCTGCTGACATTCTCGCTGATACCATCTGCAGAATTGAAGTCGCTTAGGGTAATCGTCAACATTTAAGCCTTGTGCGATTGTAGGTTTGTATGGATGGAAATGACTTTATTTTAATACAAGGTGTACCGTACTTTTTGGAAAGTCAATTTGTTCACCATAAAACCGATCAGATTGCGGAGAGTTTTCGTTTGAAACCTGTAAGATGGCATTATTTCTTTCTTCATTTCTAGTCATCGGTAGTTTCTTTCCGTGGAAGCTACAGTAGTTTAATAGATTGGGCACTATCCTGCGAAATATTTTGGTGTTTGGTTGTCGCCTTTCTGGGTAGTTGTTTTGATATGTATTTGCAGCTGCCTCAGTATTTCGGTTTGAACGAATATAACATTCCAACATGTCAAAATATTCTTCATTACTGAACATATTGTTGAATAATATATAAAATAAACAGCAAGCGAACTATTTAGTACAAAATTTTAAACGTGTTAAATACACCTCAAATTGTTCAGTGTGTTATATACATAGAAACCTTTCTTCTGTTGTTTTTCAGTGGACTTACGTTTAAAAATCAAACAATTTCAAAGGCGTCTTCGTAAATCATTAATCTGCTTTTAATTGAGTTCTGTTAGTAAATTTAGTTATTTACTAGCGATGGGAAAAACAGTTAACTAGTATAAATGCATTTTATTTTTACCCCGTTATTTCACGTAGTGTATAAATCTCAAATTTTGTCGATATGAAAAGGAAACAAAGGGTTAAGAAATTATAATAAGCGTGTCGTAAATATTTTGCCACTCTGAAGTGAAACTTTTAGAAATCAGAAAGGAGTCTTCTATAAGAATTTACTTAGATGTTTTAGGAATTATAAACTAGTCATTTCTCACAAATTTATTTTATCAGGGTCTTTACGTAAATGTCAATGCCACAGCAAGAATCAATAAATATCATTATTTATCACGCCTTGGGACGTTAGACGTTAAAACTTTTATTGCTACACAGGGAGTGATTCTAAAAAGTCCATACCATAACGCAGCTAATAAAATTTCGGTAAAGAAACAGTATAAAAAAATGAGTTTGAGTTTTAAAAAAATTGGAAGATATATAGTATTAATTGTTTATTTACTTATTTTAATATTCGTTGTTTTAAAATTAGTTTCAAAAATTTCAAAGGGCTGTAACTTGGAGGAGAAGGGGTTTTAAGAAAAACTTAATAAAAAGACACCCCTTATTTTTCGCCAAAGAATCACCCTATATATATATATATATATATATATATATATATATATATATATATATATATATATATATATATATATATATATATTGTTATGGAATGTTATTTAGGAAGATTAAAGTCCCACGTAGTAATAATTTAATCTATTTAGGAAAATTATAGTCCCACGTTTTTGGGCGCTAATTGATATAGAAAGTTAATTTAAGCTAGGGTTGTTTAAGTCCCACTATTGGGTGATAATTGAAATAGGGAAAGGTTTATTTTAAGTTTTATATTATTATTATTAGGTATATTGAAATACTTGATATGGTGGCTAACTTAAATATGTTCTATTGCTTTTTGTGATGTTAATTTCGAAGTGTATTTTATCTTGTGTTTTATCTACCTGTAAAGTTTAGTGAGTAATGTGTTGTTAATGTGTGTTCACCAAAGGTTTGTGTGTGTATTACACCTTGGTGTATTAAATGCCTTTATACTGCTGTATTGCGCATACAATTGATCACATGAATGAATTTGACTCTCAAAACAGGGACTAGTGGGTTCAAGTCCTATCAAAATTTTTATTATTATTTCCAAAAGTTTGATTAAATTTTAAATTTTGAAATGTATTCCCCCTCTGATCTGTACTCAAAATGCTTATAAATATATGTTAAAGAAAACAAAGCAAAGGTCCTTATACGCTCACAGAACTTAAATATTTATTAAATTAACATATATGACAAAAAACCTAAACCTTATGTATTACTTATACCTATTTGAATTTTACACTATAAAAGGGAACGAAAGAAAATAAAATAAATGTTAACGGTACCGACACCTATTGGTGTTTATATTAATTCCACTGTATTGTGGCACTTAGTCAATAGACACAGAGTTCCACGCTGACTATCAGTTGGTTATAGCCAAAAGATCCCCTGCCTCTATAAGTATCTTGAATGTCGTATAAAAACCAAAGCACAGTTTATGTACTTATTTTTTTAGCGAGTTTTATTACTCCTTTTAGTTTTACACTACTCACTCAGACTGCTGCTGCCTCTGCTGCCTCTCCTGTATTTGCTGAGTCGGACTATCGGATCAGCGACCCTCTAGATTTTTGTATCCTCTAGACTAAATTTTCTCCTCTTGCTACTATCCCTTTTCAAACCCCTTCTATCTAATTTCTCAAACTATATCATTATTACCAAAAATTCCCATCTAATAATTTAATGACAATTTCAAACTTTTTTCATCTCAACAATTTTAATCTGATACTTTTATCAAATTTTTCCCCTCTGTTTATTCTTTTTCATACGTAACCAGCGTAACTAATCAAAAAACTGTTATCTGCCTGCTTCAAATAAAATATCCTAACAAATTTTAACACAATAATCGTTTTTCATCATCTCCTCGGATACATACATACTTCTGATTGTTGTTAGTCAATGAGAGAATAATTAACCTAACTATAATTTTAGTGTCAGTTTGACGTCTGTCCTAAATAAAAAACAGCTGACTTAAACATAGGTTATGACATGACATTTCTTACAATTTAACCCTCAAATTTTGACATCTTACTATTCTTAAAGCTAACAATATCCTTAATTCTAACAAACAATAACATCTTAAATTACATAACAGCTATCAAACAATAATACCTTAAACTATATAATTAAACTTGTCATACATTTACACTTGCCTTGCCTCCTTTCAACACATATATATCTGTAAAATTTAGTTTCTCCCTGCCTTACAGTACAAAAACATTGCATACACCAAAGGTAAGTTGTTGTTTGTGTATATGTATGTGTATATATGTATATGTGGCCCCCTTTATTAACCATATCAATATATATATATATATATATATATATATATATATATATATATATATATATATATATATATATATATATATATATATATATATATTCATTTAATTTTTTATATTGAAATGTAGGTATATAGATATTAAAAAATGTTGTATCATTATATTTTTTTAATCAATTTGATAGCTATTATCAGACAAACGAAAATGACGTGTTAACTGTTTTCTTAGGTAATGTATATAAATTTAAATAAATAAGTACTTTAATTTCACGTGAAATAACCCTATTTTGCGTTGTCTATAGTGAAAGTAATATCACGTTTTTACAGAAATTCATCTTTTTATCCAACATTTTTGATTATTAAATATTTGGCTTTACATACTAGTGGGAAACTCAACTGTTTCAAAAATAACAGCTTCTCAGTTTAACAGAATAACTCTGTGTAGTAGTGTCGGTATGCCGTATCCCCATCAACAACCGGTTAAAGTTAAAATTAAAATTAAACCGACCGTTTTATTGTACCGAAGATCGTACGTCCCTAAAGCTGTGAGCGAGAGCGAGCATTCCCAATCTCAAGGCTATTCATCCCGTTAAATGGTTAAATAGCAGTTGCCGATGCCGATGAAAACCGATGTTTATTCATCGAACCTAGTTGCAGTGGAAGTGGAACTGAAACAGACATGACTCCGAATTCTAGCTTAGTGTAAAAAGCGTTATTTTTTAAGCCGTTAGTTTTATAAGTCGGTCACTGGTCGTTACCGTTACGTCTCGTTAGCCGTTAAAAAATAGCTGACAGGTAAATAACGACCCATCACTATTATTTACTAGGTTTACCTTTTTTAATAAATTATAACATTTTTTTAGGATAATGTTGTAATGTAAAATATCATTTGTAATAATGGGCCGATTCATTGGTGTGCTCAAAGTTCCTATTTTTTTATCGTGAATTATTACGGAAAGATATGTGAAAAGTAGAATTTTATTGTTAGGCTTCATGGCCTACTGCTTTTTGAACACTTTTTTTTGTCGTTTGTTTTCTGGTATTGGATTTTATAGCCTACTATCCTCAAGACGGCTTTTTTAAAAATTGTCAGTACAATTACAAGATTTTTCAAACATATTGTACATCATTGGAAAGCTCTTTTTACGGGCTATCACATGAGCAAAAAATTCAATATGGCTGCCATAATAAAAACAAAACTTTTTTTTGTCGTTTGTTTTCTGGTATTGGATTTTATAGCCTACTATCCTCAAGACGGCTTTTTTAAAAATTGTCAGTACAATTACAAGATTTCTCAAACATATTGTACATCATTGGAAAGCTCTTTTTACGGGCTATCACATGAGCAAAAAATTCAATATGGCTGCCATAATAAAAACAAACTTGTAGCTACATGTAGCTCAAAAACAAATGACAATCCAAAGTTAAGAATAGCACAAAAAGATTACTCTGTAAAAAGTGTCCTGATAATGTGCAAGTCTTAGACATGTCAGATCAACGCCTACTTAGATATTGAAGAAAAAATAAATCGACAAATCATGTTTTTTCAGAATAATTCGAAAATGAAAAGACGCAGGACAAAATGCAAGTCAGATTTCGAATTAGCATGAAATTCTACAAAACATTGCTATTTTAACCGTCTCCCTATCTATAATAATAACGGAGATAGCAATATATTCCCATCCAGTTTGGGACACACTGTAAAGCGGTATATTATGTAAAAAGAAGCATTAAGCTCGCAATTTCACCGTGTTGGTTAAAGTGACAACCCCGACAGTCAGTATTAAAAGCACACTGAGAATAATATCAAAGAGATTCAGCTTCTAAATATTTTGCTAGATTATACTAAGTACCCCATAGAGAACATGTTATTAAATTATTCTTGAATGTAACCTAATTTATGTGTTGACAGCTTCGAATGGTTTATTTGGTTTTCAATAACTGCACGTCATTCGTGAAAAGGAAATTCAAATTATAATCTTTCTACAACAGGAACAATGTGGTTTCACAATAATACGTCCTTTGAGAACATGAGCGTTTAGGAGTATGGCGTACATAAATGGATTGCGTAACCATCAATTGGTGAATAAAACTTTGTACTGAATATAGGAAAACTCAGACTCCACTGTTTCCCTGGAATTCCATCGTCATAAATAAATGATTTGTTCCACGAGTGAACATATCTTTATATGTATTTATTCCTTGCTTAGAAGAGAAACGTCTCAAGAGAGAATGAATAAGATATGCCCAATTTAGAAATAGTTTATACACGAGCTGAACTGGGTCGAGACGTTGTACAATAAATCTCTTGTTCTGAATTATATCAGCAGCGATCAGTGGTTGATTTGGTGAAAATTTATATTGTTCTGTAAAATTGAGGAAGCTACAAATTAGATTTTCGAAAAATTTATATGCCTTGAATCTGACTGTTTTACATTTTAACCATGAAAAATCTAAACACGTAAGCTTTTTAAGTTGGCAATAATTCAGATGTGACAATATTACCTGTTTATAGAAAGTGGTTGTGTATGTGTGTTTTGTTTCTTTCACGTCGGCCTATTTCTGCGACTATGGCCAATCACCGACGCCAGTGAGCAGTTTCACCTCAGAATCTTTAACGTGCCCAACATCGCATGGACACGGGACCGACGGCTTTACGCCCCCTCCGAAGGGCGGAACGTGCAGATATTCAACTTGCTCAAATACAATGTCAGAACCTCGGTTGATGTTAATTTTACAGTTTGTACTGAAAAAGTGAAAGGAGTACCCTGCGATCGAACCCAGTACCTTTCGGTTCAGTGGCACACGTTCTTACCCCTGAACCACCGAGGTTCTTATAGAAAGTGGTTAAAAACGTAATGGTAGATGAAGCAGCAGAAAATTATTTTCATTGAAATATTACGACACAGCTAAACTTGACTTAGTACAAAAGTCAGATTTAAAAGAGATACAAAACTCTTTTCCGATTTTCTTTAATATCTAAAAAAGTGTTTAACGCATTCTTTTTAAAAATCGATACATTTACCATACTTAACGAGTTATTTACTAGGGGCCCATTTTTCGATAAAGTAGATTGACGGTTTTAATCGGAAGATCCCGGGCACCAGATTAGAAAACCTTTTTTTTAATATTTCAACAACACACCACAAGAGCTTACAGCCTAAACACTATAGTACAGTGTGTGCCGAGAGGGAGGAAAGAGGCAACTTGTTAATTCTGGACTTGAAGATTTGGAGGTTCGGAGGAGAAGGCATAACATCTGCCGGCAAGGCATTCCACACCTTAAATGTCCTCGGGACAAAAGAGCGGGCATAACAAGATGTTCTATGTCTTCTGACCTGGACAGTAAGAGTGCATTCGCTCTGTTACCCTGGTAGATCTGTTGCGGGCAGCAGGTGGAGGAACTATGGAAGAACACTCCTCTGAGCAGTGCCCGTGCAGATATCTATGATATCTATAAAGGAGAGATGAGAGGTCACCAATGGCACGTCGGTGGGCTAGGGATGGCGGTTTTGGGTGAGGGTAGGGTCACCGATGAGACGTATAGCTCTCTTCTGAATGGATTCCAGGATAGCGAGTATAGAAGCAGCAGCGGCACCCCAGATGTGGAAGCTGTATTCAAGGTTTGGCCTTATTTGTGGAGTATATAAGATATATAGATTAGCTGGTGAAAAGTTTTTGCGAGCCCGGAAGAGTAAACCTAATTTCTTAGCAGCCGGTTCTGCAATTGATGTGACAGGTTGGTGCAAATTGAGATTTAGATCCACAGAAATGCCAACAAGTGAAAAGTACGCATTACTTTGAATAGCTTGGTTGTTCATTGTGATGGCTCTAGGGCTGGTGTATCTCTTATGAGATAGAAAGCAAGACTCAAATTTGGTGGGATTGAATTGTACAAGATGTCTACTTCCCCAGTCTAATATTTTTTGGAGATCCACGGAGACAGAACCCTCCATGAGTCTGCGATCGTCATCTAATTGGGCTAAAGGAACAGACTTAGAATATTGTATATTTGAGTGGAGGATGCTGTCATCCGCGTAACTGTGAACTGGGTTGGATGTGCTAGCGAGGAGCTCATTGATGTAGAGAAGAAACAAAGTAGGGGCTAAAACTGAACCTTGAGGAACTCCTGCATTAATTGAATACAGTTTAGAGGAATGAGCATCCACGACAACAGAAATTCTCCGGTTAGAGAGGAAATTTGCTGTCCAGGTACTCAGTTTTGGTGGTAGGCCATAGGCCGGTAGTAAATTAAGCAGCGCTACGTGCCAGACCTGGTCGAGTGCTTTGGATATATCTAGAGCGACAATCTGGGATTCACCGTGTACTTCCATAGACTTGTTCCAAGAATGGGTGACAAAGGAAAGGAGGTCGGCAGTTAATCTGCGCTGACGGAATCCATACTGCCTGTCGTGGATTAGACTGTGTTTTTCAAGAAATATTAGTAATTCGGAGTTTATATACTTTTCCATCACTTTAGAGACGATTGAGAGGAGATAAATAGGGCTGTAGTTGCTAGGAAGCGCCTTGTATCTTTCTTGGGGACGGGTTGTACTCGAGCAGTTTTCCAGTTAGTAGGGAGCATGCCGCTATTATAAGATGTCTGGAACAGACGAGTCAGGACAGGAGCAAGTAATGGTGCGCATTTTTTGAGAACAATTGCTGCGATCTCGTCAAGGCCAGAGTCTTTTATGGTATTAAGAGAAGGGACGATCTTTCGTAGCTTTTTAGTTTTGAAAATGATATCCATCATCTTATGCGCAACATTGGGGACTGTTGGTGGTTGGACATATGGAGGTATGTTGAGAGTATAATTGCCGGCGAACAACGAGGCAAAAAGTTCAGTCTGGTCCAGGGCGGTAGAAACAATTTCATCCCCTGAAACAAGAGGTGGGAACGAGTTCTTGCAGAAACTATTCCCAATAGTCCAGAAGGGTTTGCTTCCGTTGGAGCCTAACCGGCCTTTTTTTTTGGATGTGGTTATTAAACGAGTTTATTGCCTCAGAAAGAATGGGGACATATCGGTTCCTCGCATCGTTAAATGCTTGACTGTTTTCTTAACTGGGATTGTGTAGAAGCGTTTTGTAAACTTTGACCTTTTCAAGTCTGACCTTGTCACAGAATTTAGAGAACCAGGGCTTTTGAGTGGTTGAATAGGTTTTCTGTGTACGTGGAATAAATAATTCCATGCCAGCTTGGATAGTTTCGGTGACCTTCTGTGAGATATCAGAGGGGCCAGGATGAGAGAAGCAGACAAACTTCCATGGAAATGAGAAAAGAATTTAGTCCCAGTTGGCGGAGTTGTAGTGCCAAACGATACGTGTGTGTGATGACTGTGTGACCTCCGGTTGCATTGCGCAGGAAGCAGCGACCATGCCGTGGTCTGATCGACCAAGGAGGGCGGTGACTGATATCTTTTAGCGTTCAGGTTTTGTAGTAAGAATGAGATCCAAGGGATTTGAACTGTGTGTTGGGATAAGGGGAAAATAAGTAGGTTGCTAAACCATATTGGTTAAATAATTGCTGACTACAAAGACCTCCGCTGCTCTCCCTTGTGGTTTGGCTTTCGAAGATCCTAGCCATTCCTTATTATGGACATTGAAGTCACCAAGAATAGTGACCTCGGAGGAAGGATATTCAGAAATAAGATGGTCGGTTTTTTCAGAAAGGTTGTCGAAGAGCTGGACAAAGTTGTTCTCTAAAGGTGGCCGGTAAATGCAACAGATGAATTTAGTTGCAGCCCTGAGAGAGAGTTTAATCCAAAGTATGCCTTTTCTTCCAGCTTCTAAATTGGGGAGCCTGGTGCAGGGTAAATTGCTACCGACGTATACGCACACACCTCCATTCAATCTAAAGGACGTAAGGAGCTCGTACCCCGGGAATTTAAGGTTATAAGTGGCTGTTTTGGCACTGATTTGGGTTTTGGTGAGGAAGAGGAGTTGGGGCCTATAGCCTGGAGGAAACGGTGGACGGAGTTCAGGTTAGAATTAAGGCCTCATAAATTCGAGAAGGATATGTTAAATCTTGATGTCGGCGCCCCCTGAACACCCCCCAACTTCCGGAGATCCAAATGGAGGGGTATTTTATTTCCGGAATCTTTTGTACATCGAGGACCCATCATGATTTTTGTTTATAAGGGAAACCGACTCATACACCAAAACCGGAAACATCTGTTGAGAGTAATGGGTGGTACCTCCTCAAGCGTGAATAAATCCTTTACTATCAGGTAACCGAAAAGTCCACTACCACCTGCTTGACTCCGCCTCGTACGACATGCAGGAGTTACCTTGGACCTGTTCTTTTAGTTAGTCCCCGGACGCACAGGTTACTTTCTTTTGAGGACATCTGCGACTCTGACTAATGTAACGGCCAAAGTGCCTGTGTAAGTCGATGTAGAATGGTTTGGTAACCTTCAAGTATATTTGATGTAAGAGGTGGTACCTCCTCGGGCGTGAAAACATCCTTTACTATCACGGAAAGGAAAAGTCCACTACCACCTGCCTGACACCGATTAGTCGCCTCGTACCACAGGCAGGATTTACCTCGAACCTATTCTTTAAGTTAGTCCCCAGACCCACAGGTTTACTTTTTGTTGAGGATATCTGCGACTCTGACCAATGTAACGGCCAAAGTCGATATAGAATGGTTTGGTAACCTTTAAGGAGTAGAAACTATGTTAGGTAACTCCGAGTAAGCGATCTTAAATCGCTGACTCGGCGTGTCCCGACTGTTTTCCTCAAAGTGTACCTCCGGAAAAACTCAAAAGGTGCAGGAAATATAATTAGAGTGTTCTTAATAAATAAATTATATGTTATTGATCTCTTACTTTTGTTATTAAGATGCTCTAAAAATTTTGAGTACAGTGCACATAGCAATTTGTGGTTATGGAGTTTTTGAATCATAGACCACTGTTATTAAATAATTGACCCAGGAGTAGTATTTGATCGAACGCCTTCAGACTTATTGGACCCTGGTGGTACACTTTAAAGACAATTTCGACCGTAAGGATGAAATGTATCTCGTTATCAGCAGAACAGCAAGATTCTAGATCTGAGTATATATTTTCTGTTATTATCAAAGTACCAAATCAATACTTTGCAAAGTTCCTCATCTTATCCTAATATAAATTTACACATCATCAATTCACATACCTAGCTACAAATCAAAAGTAGCTACACAGAAAACACGAAAAACCAGATGTCAACCAATTACAACTGATAAAACACACTAAAGTCCACAAAAAGATGGAAATCTGGGAACAATATTACATTCAACAAACAGTAAGGAACAATTAATCCCAAAAAAAACCAAGCGCAAACATTTAAACAAAACTTAGTAAAAGCCATAAAACTAGACAAAATATCATACCACATTAATAAAAACAGGAAACCGATACAATCGACACAAACCTAAAACACAGCCAATCAAACAACTGTAAACCGACCAATAGAATCTGAACACGCAGGCGTCACGTACAACCTTAGAAATACAACACACAGAAACGATCAGAGTCAGTAGCGTGCTGATGATGAACGAGGAAGGTTTGAAACTGCAGTCCACGTAAACAAATAGAAAAGTACAGAAAATACAGCAGACAAATAAAAGTGATTACAGTGTAGTGCAGCATCATATCCAATATATATATATATATATATATATATATATATATATATATATATATATATATATATATATATATATATACATATAAAAATTGTAGCTGACGCCGGACATGGGTTCTAGATGGCTTAGTTCGTGCTCATTGGGAATCTAAAACAAATCTCAAAATCATTACCATCGATGCCCTAGGAACCAGAAAACCTAATATGTAATAAGTAGTAGAGGTTTCGACTTAGCAAGTGCGTTATGGTAGCACATTTTGATATAGATATATTTCTTTTAGAAGTTTCTTCCCGACTGAGGAAATTATATTTTGATATGTAACAGGACTTTTATAGCGGAAACATTTGCCACAAGTGCCATCAAACCAGCTTCATTATATTAGGATTTACAATTATTTTATAAAAAGGAAGTGGTTTCTTTGCTGCGCCCAGACTTTTAGTGAATTTTCGTAGAAAATGGAGAGATCTCGTCAAATGAGCACGAACTAGAAACCTTAGAACCCAAGCACCAATATCCGGGGTCAGTTTCATTATATATATATATATATATATATATATATATATATATATATATATATATATATATATATATATATATATATATATATATATATATATATATATATATATATATACGTCTCTGTGTGTAGTTGTGTGTGTATTGTCACATGCGTCTCTATGAGAATTTCGTTTATGAACTTTGTTACTTTTATGGTCACAGGCAGGTTGGAAAGTGTGTTGATAACAGCGAATTCTCTAGAGTTGTATTTCGAGAATGAACTAGAAATGACAGATATTGAACAATGTAGAAAGGTCTAGAACTACTCTATGGACAATATAAATAGGCGAGCTGAATATAGAGGGAGTTAGTCAGTAATTAGTTAGTGTTGGTGTATAATAACCGATCATAGAAGGCATATAGTGGAATATTTCTAGAGTAATGGAGATAAATATTTTAGTTGATAGTAGTGTTGGAAAATAGTTGGTTATAATAAAATACCAGTTTGAAATGCTGTGTTTTGTTAGTCAACAAATCCAGAACCCCGAAGAAAGTAACAAACGGGGTCAGAAGTGGGATTTTGAAACTGCTGAGGAAGGTTAGTGTCAGAAGTAACTTATATCTGGTTGTATTTTAGAGACAGAATAAACTATGTACCAGCTTTAAGTACGTCTATGCCTAAGACACGTAGCTTAACTGCCAATATGGATACGCAGCTATTGTAATTTGTTAAAGAAAAGCAAGAAAAGATGTGAAGAAGCAATAAAAAAGAGATCAGGAAGCGAAAGAATACCTGAAAAAAGTAGATGAAGATGCCAAGGAAGAACTAAGAAAAAGAGTTGCTTCTAATCGGCGTGTTTACATCGTCATTTCGTTAAAAACATCGTTAGAATCTTTAACAAGAAAGTAGATGTAATATTAATTTTCGGCGTATCTATTCCATTATTTAAATCTTATTTGATGTAAGTGACAGCTGTCAATTGTTTCGATTCAGAACGATAGAGCAGGAATAGAGTAGCCACCACCTTGTCGACCATAAGCACAAAACGCAGGAAAAACTAAGACGTACAAAGGTGATCTTTCATTGACTAAGTAAGGTTTAGAGAGACCACCCGGATATGAGTCTGGGTTTGAAGGTGGAGTATTGTTTTTTTGGCCGATTCCCGTTATCTCCGCTAAAACTGCCATTGGACGGAGGCGTTTAAAATGACACAGGAGTTTCACTTCATGTTTTTAAAGTAACTTATGGCCTGAGGAGCTTTAGAATAGAAGATTTCACACGCCAGTTTAGTCTGAATAGTCCGAGTGGACAAAAGAGCCTTTGGGTGAGCACTTATTCTTTAGGAACAAAAGAGAAGGCCAAGTGGGAATTGTTTATGGCAGCGTTTTTGTTATATTCGCCCAAATGCCGCTGAACATAATATAACAAACGAACTCTCTCATAAACAATTCCCACTTGGCCTCCTCTTTTGTTGCTAAACAATGGGTGCATGAACGCACCTACGCAATAGCAGTTTAGGCGGATGTAACAAAGAATCTGCTAAAAAACATTACTCTACCTCCAAAGCCCGACCCATATTCAGATGCGTTACTAAGTCAATAGAAGATCACCTCTGTGGTTCTTGGTTTTCCATGTTTCTATGCTTATGGTCGACAAGGTGGTCGCTACACTATTTCTACTCTATGGTTCCGAATCAAAACAATTGAAAGCGGTCACTTACATCAAATGCGATTTCAGTGATAGACTAGACAGGCTGAAAATCATTATTTTTACTTTCTACTTTTTTTAAGATTCTAACGATATTGTTTAACTAAATGGCCATGTAAACAGGCCAATTAGAGGCAATTGTTCGTGAGCATATGTGACTGTCCTATGTACAATGTCTTCATACCAGACTGCAGAACTACTGTTGTAAGTGTGATCTCTTCAAATGTTCCCGAAGTTGTATATTTAGTTTAGTTGTTGGTAAGATATTGATGAATCCTGCAACTGAGAGTTTTGTTTCGTTGTTCTTTTCTTTGTAGGGTCTTGCTAAAGTGTCAAAGTGACAGAAAATATATAAAGCATCGCATAACCAAGAACTTACTTTTCCTTATTTCCTGTGCGCATATACAATATAAGGTCAAATGTCCTGAAATGAGCTTCTGAGTTTTGGAACTAATAAGTGACGAACGCTACTTTCTCCTAAAGGCTTAGGAAAAAGTAACATTATATATGCATATATATATATATATATATATATATATATATATATATATATATATATATATATATATATATATATATGTAATACATATTTATATAAATAACTCAAAACGTAGAGGACTGATTTTGTTAAAATTTGGCAGAAACCTTAATTTTGTATGTGGCTTGGGCAAGTTAGTTATACAGGAAAATTAAACAACGTTTCACGGAAAAAATTTGGATTCTTTTCGGAAAAAAGTTTTGTCTCTGAAATTAACACAAATATGGTAACCCAAAAATTTGGCACGAGGTTTAACGTTATAAAATGTACACTGTGTATTAATACTTAGGTATCTATAATACAAGAAAAAAATGCATTTATTAAAAAAGATGTGCCAGATCATTTCTATGAAAATTCGCTATCCTAACGACTTGCTGCGTCCAGATTTTTATTTTTATTTTAACTGTAACATTAACATCAACTGAGGTTCTTACTTTGTATTTGAGCAAGTTGAATGTCTGCACGTTCCGCCCTTCGGGGGGGGGGGGGGGGGGTGAAGCCGCCGGTCCCGTGTCCATACGATGTTGGGCACGTTAAATATTAAAGATCCTTACCCTCCTTACAGAAAGTCTGGGGTTAGGCAAAATTTCCAGGATAGTGAGGTGAAACTGCTCCTTGGTGTGGGTGATTGGTCATAGTCGCGGAAATTGGCCGACGTTAAACAAAACACAAACAAACAAAACATGTCTAAATAACTTTTTAACAAATAAGTTACAACCTATTGGTGTTTTAGGTATATGCAATTAAGAATACTGTCACTCGAAGCGTTAAAAGTTTCATGAGCTTGTAAAAAGTAACAAAAATTAAATCTACTCAACATAATCAGGCTCCTAGAACTTCTCAATATTCATGACCTAAAAGCGAGCAGTACGAAGTTTGTAAACGCCTAAACGTCAAAGTTCAACGCGAAGCCCGTAAAAATAGAAAAATTGAATTGGAGTTAGCCGTTAACCAGTAGCAACTCAATTAACCCTTAACGTTTAATAGTACATCTGTTTGTATTATCTAATTCATTACTCAGGGGAGAAATTTAGTACAATAGTAGATGCAGGCTGTTGAGATCCATGCTCGGGAAGAACAAATTAAATGGAGTTTGGGGGTTCTAGTTGAGTTAATTATCAGATCGTTGCTTATCTAACTTCTTACTTAAGTTTGAACAGTGCGCCCCACTAACTCGCAGTATTTGGAGTTTATATGAATATACACACGTATATAGTGGAGCATCTAATGTGCGAAATCTGTTCCTGCATCGATGTGTAAAACCGGTAATGTAGCAAACATACTGCCATATCTCGCTTATCACAGGCGAAACATCAGTTCCTAATTTAGATAGGAGGCATTTACACGTACTGTGTTTGTTGTAATCTCGTCTAATTCAGAATTCTGTAAGTGAATGCGGTGAAAATGTGGCGGAGATAAAAACAAAATAATATGCGAAGAACATAAAGCGAAGACAAATATAAAATTTATATTACGTAATACACAACAAATACAACCGTAAATAAGTACGTCGTTGAAAATTCTTTTATAAACAAAAAATATGCGAAAAACATTAAGCAAAAACAAATGTGAAATTTATATTAGACAATATACCACAAATACAGCCCTAACTAAGTACGGGGTTAAAATTTCTTTTAAGAACAAAATAATATGCAAGGAGCATAAAGCGAAGAAAAATGTGAAATTTATATTAAATAATACACAACAACTACAGCCGTAAATAAATACAGGGTTAAAAATTCTTAAAAAAAATATGCGAAGAAGCAAGGACAAATGTGAATTTTATATTAGATAATACACAACAAATAGAGCCGTAAATAAGTACGGGGTAAAAATTGTTTTAAAAAGAAAATAATATTGCAAGACAAATGTGAAATTTATATTAGACAATAAACAATAAATACAACCTTAAATAATAAGGGGTTTAAATTTATTTAGAAAAAATTCGGGACGCAGCAAGTGCGTTATGGTAGTGAATTTTTATTAAATGCTTCAAACTTAGATAACCCAATATTCAATAAACTTAGAAAGTTGAATTTTAGTACGTAGTAAGGTCTTTTCCGAATAAATATATCCACCAAGTGTCATTAAAATAACTTTGCAATTTTCGGAGAAAAAAAAAATTTCAAAATAAAACTGAAAGTTTGAAAAACTCAATTTTCTATACACTTAGAAAGTTTAATTTTGGTACACGGAGTTAGCGAGCTGGTTGGTGCGCGTACTGCGGGGAAGTCAATTCCCTGCCGGACGCAGCCAGGCTGGTAAGAGTGCTCAAACAGGAGTTAGGTAGTAATGTAGGATCTTTAAGGAAACCGGATGGGAGCTGGACAAGCACCGTTGAGGAGACTCTGCTTCATCTCGCCGAAGTTCACCTTGAGCGCGGTGGAGCCGTCACGGAAGCTGCCGGACCGGACCGGTGGACAGTCCCCAATGCGGACTGGCAGCTGGCGGAGGGGGTGGTCACAGATGACTCTATAACCTGGGCGGTGAGCGGGTTTGCTCCATTCAAATCCGCAGGCTGCGATGGGATTTTTCCGGCCCTGCTCCAGAGGGGCCTGGATATACTGTTTCCCTACATAAGGGTTTTTTTTTCGGGCCAGCCTGGCGTGGGGCTATGTCCCAAAGGCCTGGCGCCGGGTTAGGGGGGTCTTCATTCTCAAACCGGGAAGGGAGGACCACACGCTGGCCAAGGCGTACAGGCTAATCAGCCTAACATCTTTCCTACTCAAGGCATTGGAAAAGTTAGTAGATAGGTTTATGTTGGGAGAGATCCTCAAGGATCATCCCTTCCACAAAGGTCAGCACGCGTACCAGCGGGGGAAATCGACGGAGACGGCGCTCCACGCTGTGACGCGGAAGGTGGAAAGGGCCCTACACTACGGGGAGAGCACATTAGCTGTGTTCTTCGATGTGGAGGTAGTCTTTGATAAGGCAAGGACGGATACGGTCTGTACCGCCCTACAGGGGAGGGGAACGCAGAGGTCCCTAATAAGCTGGGTGGCGAGCATGCTGGAGGACAGGAGAGTGTCGCCGACTTTGAGGGGCCGAGGGCTGGACGTTGGGTTGACGAGCGGCTGTCCTCAGGGCAGCTGCCTCTCGCCTCATCTATGGTGTCTGGTCATGGACGGCCTCTTGGAGCGGCTCTCTGAGAATGGTTTCTACGCCGAGGCGTACGCTGATGATGGGCTGGTCTTAGTCACCCGCAAATTCCTCGGCGTCGTCTGTGAGTGTATGCAGGCTGCCTGTAGCATAATCGAAAGCTGGTGTGGTGAGCGGGGACTCTCCGTAAACCCGGCGAAGACGGAGATGATCCTATTCACCAAGAAGAGGATGGTAGAGGGGTTCAGGGCGCCCGTGATGTTGGGAAAACCTTTAGCTTTAGTGCGGGAGGTCAAATATCTGGGGGTGATCCTGGACCCCAAACTAACATGGGGGTCGCAAATTGAACGACTAGTGAGGAAGGGAGTAGCGACCGTCTGGCAGCTGAGTCGTGTGTGATAGGGAGGACCTGGGGACTTAATCCTCTGATCCTTCATTGGATCTACACTGCGATCGTCAGGCTGAGAATCCTCTATGGGACGTTGATTTGGTGGTGTGGTGTGAACCAAACTACCAGCAGGAGGCTGGCCAAACTCCAAAGGCTGGCAATCCTGGGTATCACAGGCGCTATGAGGACGACACCCTCAGCCGCGCTAGAGGTCCGGTTGATCCTGCCACCGCTTCCCATCTGTATCAGAAGGGAGGCTATGGCGTCGCATCTTAGAATCCGGGACTCAGGTAACTGGTGCGGAGAGGGAGCAGTAATAGGGCAGGCGAGAGTCGCCAAGGAGGTGGAAAAGGAAATTCCGATTTCCGCCATAAAGGTGAGGGATGCCGGGGACGATATTAGGTTGACTAGGCCATACACCCTCAGGATCCCCAGTAGGGATCAGTGGAGGGAAAATGAGGTTGCATTCCAGCCCGCAAGCCTGGTCTGTTTCACCGACGGATCGCGGCTGTAGGACCAACAATCCTCCGGGGCAGGAATATACATCGAGGGCCTGGGGTTGCCCGAGAGCTATGCTCTTGGCGCATACACCACGGCATTCGAAACAGAGGCGTACGCTATCCTGTCTGTGGCCAATAGACAGGATGTGAAGATGAGTCCCGAGAAATGCGTGTACATCTGCTCGGATAGCCAGGCGGTCCTCCGGGCTGTCTGCGCGGCCAGAATCAGTTCACCACTGGTTCAGGAGTGCGCTGACGCCCTCGGAGGACTAGCCGGGACAAAGGAGGTGCAACTGGTGTGGGTTCCGGGACACTGTGGCGTAGCGGGGAATGAGGTGGCGAATAATCTCGCAAGACTCGGTTCCCGGCGGCCGTTCTGTGGTCCGGAGCCTGCGATAGGCATAAGTAGGAAGACAGTCTCTGTCGCCTTAGACAGGTGGACCGAGGAAGCAACGGAGATGCACTGGGGGTCGGCTGGTGGCTGCAGGCAGGCGAGGGACTTCGTGGAGGGGCCGGACAGAGATAATGCTGTCTGGCTACTCGGAAGGAGTCGACCTACGCTTCGCCGCATCCTTGTGGTGCTGACAGGCCACTGCGCCCTTAGAAGACACCTCACATTGATAGGCGGAGAGAGGGATCCCATTTGCCAGGAATGCGGCGAGGATGAAGAAACGTCCTACCACTACCTGTGTGAATGTGAGGCTTTTGGGAGTCTTCGCGCAGAATTGTTCGGATCGAGGACTCTGCAGAGGAATGAGGTAAGTACCGTCCAATTAAAGACCGTCACCGCCTTCATCTCGAGATCGAGGCGGTTTGGCGACGGAACCGAGGAAGAGTAGAGCATGGTTGCTGGGTTTCTGGGGTTGACAAAAAGGGCCCATTGTAGCCTACTTGCTTGGCGTTGGCCTTCCCTCCACTGCTACTACTACTAAGCAAGGACAAATGTAAATATGATATTAGATAATACACAACAAATACAGCCGTAAATAAGTACGGGGTTAAACATTATTTTAAAAATAAAATAATATGCTAAGAGAAATGTGAAATTTATATTACACAATACAAAATAAACACAGCCTTAACTAAGAAGGGGTTTCAATTTCTTTAGAAAAAAATTATATTGGAAGAACATAAAGCGAAAACAAACGTGAAATTTATATTAGAAAATACACAACGGATACAGCCGTAAATAAGAACGGGATTAAACATTCTTACAAATACAATCTGGCATGCGAAGAACATTAAGCGAAGACAAGTGTGAAATTTATAATAGACAATACACCACAAATATAGACTTAAATAAGTACCGGGTTAAAATTTATTTTCAAAACAAAATAATATGCGAAGAACATAAAGAGAAGACAGATATAAAATTTATATTAGATAATACACAACAAATACAATCGGAAATATGTACGTGGTTAAAAATTCTTTTAAAAGCAAAATAATATGCGAAAGACAAAAAAGTTATAGGCATTTAAAGAAAAAAAAATTGGGGTTTTCTTAAAAACGTTAAAGTCGCGATTTTAGACGAAAAAATTGGCAATATTTATGCAAAGAGCCTGAAATAAATACTGATTATGTAAAGGAAATATCGCAAGAAGAGTGTTCTGCAAGCCCCTAAGTTTCAGCTTCAACCATCATTGTCCTTCATTTTACAAAAATATTTACAAAAAATTCATTTCAAATAGATCCTTTCTCTGATGCTTTCACAGTAGTTTTTGTTAAGTTTATGGTTTAACGGTCTACAATTTTTAGCTAATTTTCGCAAACTAGGCCCCCTAGAATCCATATGCGGGTTTACTTTAAGTTTTCATCTGTTTACATATATATATATATATATATATATATATATATATATATATATATATATATATATATATATATATATATATATATATATATATACAGGGTGACGCATTTCTACGGAAAAGCTAAATATAATTGTAATTTTAAACGATACGAGAAACATTGTATATGTTAATTATAGGGTGTCTTGAGCTGCATCTTACAAAATTATTTTGAGAATCACATAATTTTTATTACACAAGGTACGAGAAAAATTCTTATAGATTAATTAGAAGGTGTCTTAAGCTGCATCTTATAAAAATATATTGACAATCACAGGTGGCCCATAAGTCGTTGGTGATACCTAAATTTTTTTTTTTTAATTATTGCATTCTCTTACATTATTGCAGTTTTATCGATCTATGATGCATGTTTGTAAGAAAAAAATCGAGATAAAGTAAGTGGTTTCGGGTAGAGAATTTTCATTAAATGTTTCAAATTTCAATAACTCATTTGCTAGAAAACCAGTTTTCTCTGAAGCATTTTAAGTTTATTTTCGAAAATTTTTTGTACCTTTTCAAACAGTAAGTTATTTTGATAAAATTTAGTACATTGTTTCTAATATAGCGGTTATATCGGTAACCAGATTCATGCCTGCTTGCATTAGCGAGACATATTTGCTATTAAAAACATTTTTATGAAAATTCACTTGCTGCGTCCAGACTTTTATTTATCTCAAGTAGTTCAAATAACGAAATGGTTTCCTAGGCCAGACATTTGTCTCTAATCCCGTTTAGCTGTCTACTATTTTAGCTTATTAAAATGGCGGTTGTGTGTTATTTATACGATGATTTTAATTATATTGCTATCTCAAGCATATCTTAGGTCGCTTGTCCATATTAGCATCATAGTTTGTTATTTCTTGTATCAGTTCATTTTCCTGTGCTTTTGGCATATCGTTTGTCTATGTTATCTTTGATAAGTTTTGCTATTGTCGGAACTTCTGCTTTTCGGTGGAATTCGGCGTTTCTTATGTACAATGGTGCGTTGAAGACCAGTCCCTGGCATGCATTTTGTATTTTGTTTATGTGTGTTTCGGCTGCGTGTCCCCACGCTGCGTTTGAGTAAGTTGAGCATGGGCAGATGACAGTTTTGTATATTACTTGCTCTCTTTTCCAATGATTGGATGTAGGGCGTTGAGAACTGTGTTGGTATGATCTGGTCTCCCTTCAGTGCGATTAAATTTTTCGTCTTCGACCAAACAAAAGGTGAAAGCCTGGATGAGTGCTCACCATAATTAGAAACGCAGACTACTGTTGCTCTATTTAGAACTCGTTAGTGGGCAATACTAATTACAGCGAGAACATACCTATAAAGTAATACAGCTAAGGCAGCCAGCCTACTAAAACGTTGTGAGATCCACAACAGGGTCGCCATCTCGGTGCGGAACCAGACAGTATGTTGTCACGACAACTCCAATTAACACAAAATATACTAAAATAGAGGCTCTGTACAGCCAACTGAAAATTTTTGTAAATTGTAAGCCGGGGCCCATTTCTTTCCTAATACAGGGACAATGTATGTAAAGCTAGATGTATTCTTATCATAATTAGAAACTCAGACCGGTTTCGGTCTATTTAGAGCTCGTCAGTGCGCTATGCTAATTCTCTCAAAATAGTGGACTATTTATTTAGAAACTCTCTAACTTAAGCTACGCCTAGCGTCAAAGAAAGAAGAAACTGACCCCGAATATGGGTTTGGGGCTCCAGGATCGCGCAGACTTAAAGATCTTTTTAGTGAATTGTCATTAAGAAAAATACTTCGCCAATCGAAACCAAATTTGGCAATTCCCTGCTTGTGTTAATAGCTTGGATGAGTATGTTGGACAGTTTTGACGCTCAAATACTTTTAGAAAAAAACATGAAAAAAGCTGTTTGAAAACGCAATATCTTTTAAATCACTAAAAATATTAAACTAAAATTTGACAAGCACGTACACATTGTGCAGGTAGTCCTACCTAACAAATTTGAACTTAATTTCTATAGTATATCTTGAGTTATAACTAAATAAAAAATCAATAATCTACTATATGACCTGAAATTACATCTAAATGGATGCCTATAATGTTAGACAAGGTCAGGTCAGGTCGGGGTTCCGCTGCCATTGCAAACAATATCTCCAAATTACGTTTTAAACGGACAGGCTAGGAAAATATGTCACAATAAACAATCAGCGGGGTTGCCATTTACGACAACTCTCATCTAAATCTGTAGATGCCAGAAAATTTTAAATAAACAGAAATATTAATGAAAGTGATTCAATTTGTTTAAAAGTAATCTGGAACTACGTTTTATTATATTATATTTATATTATACATATAAAAATTAAGCTTCCTATTTTCACTGTATTTAAAAGCCATTTTCGTCTTTCTTGTTTAATCTGACTAACACCACTATTTGTCCTCTGTTAGCTGACAGGAGTCATGAGAGAACCGTGTACGTTCTGTGCATAACCTCGAATTCGCTTCCGCTAATACCTTAGAATTTCAGAATATAAAACAACTACCTATATTCAACGGTTAATACAAATAGAAGGCAAATAATAACCCAACTTTTAATTTTAACATTACTTTAACAAATGCCTTCACGCGTCGATTCTTGACACTTTTTCCCCAAGAAAACTTAACCCTAATATTCAATTTGTTTGCTACTCGCACAAAATATTCTGTTTATGTGCTTTCCTCTGGTCACCAGTGGCACCTAAAATGTTTTTCTTTAAATGCCTATAACTTTTTTGGTTTTAACTTAAAGACATGAGGTTTGGTGTGTGGGGTAAGTATGATGGCACAAACGCACTTATTCAATTTGGTTGTCACAGCTCTGTTATTTTCGGAGATACAAAAATTTTCTGAAAGAAAAAGGAAACCCAAAATTTTCCCGGAAAAAATGGTCAGATTATTCTGGCTAACGAACTTGTCCAAGCCACTTGCAAAAGAAAGGCACGCACCAAATTTCATCCAAATTGGCCCATTATTTTTTGAGTTATCGGTTTGATATATATATATATATATATATATATATATATATATATATATATATATATATATATATATATATATATATATATATATATATATATATATATATATAGATCACCCCATTATTGAATTTCTCGTTTTACGAAAAATTTGCTAAAATCAAGACATCTGAGGTCTGGCGGTCTAGCTGGATAATTTTCTGGACCTCCTCGCCCTAACAGTTTATTGTATTATTAATTAAATCTGAATCAAAAAGTTAAAACGTCAAAAGTAATTGAGTACGAATGAGAGTGAAAAATACTACAAGAAATGACTAACAAGCTCCTAGATATGTGCCTAAGTCGTTATTTTCCTTGATATGAGCAAAAATCTATTGCAAAACGAAATGATTTTGTGTTAATATTGAACCAATGTATTACGGAATATATCTGCTGGTAGACACATGTGGAGCATAGCTCAGTGGCTTAAGTCCCTGTCATTGGATAATCAAATTAAATTGACTACTGCATGACGAGTTCGAATCCTAGTTAGTGACTTAATTTTTTTCAATTGTTTTTTTAAGTCTCATTTCAACTTACCGTTATCTAATCAGATTGTTATTATTCGGATGAATTTTTAGCCAGTTTTTGCATAAAAAATAATTAGACAAAGAGGAGAAGAATGTTTTAAGACTTAATTCAATTTGAGTAGCATATCTGGTTTCTTGTTCTTGCCCTAACTTAGTGAAACCGTTCCATATTCAATACAGTCGTAGACTTTTCCCGTGGCTTCAATTATGCTTGTTATAGTGAATTTCCTTAAAAAAAGTTCACTAGCGAGGAGATCCCGAGTTTTGAATTTAGAAAAAAATTCTTCAAATGAGCGCGAACTAGGCCCGCTAGAAACCATATCCAGGGTCAGTTTTATCTATATATATATATATATATATATATATATATATATATATATATATATATATATATATATATACATACATATATATATATATCTATATATATATAGATATATATATATATATATATATATATATATATATATATATATATATATATATATATATATATATATATATATATATATATATATATATGAAGTGTAAACAACTTACCAAAACTTAAGTACGTAAGGTTAAAGACAAAAAAGTTAGAGGCATTTAAAGAGTAAAAGAATCAGTGTTTTCCTCAAAACGTAAAAAGTAGCGATTTGAAACGTCAAAGTTAGCAAAATTTAGGCAAAGAACCTAAAAGAAATACGGATTCTGCAAACCCCCTAAGTTTTAGCTTAAACCATCATTGCCCTTTATTTTAATAAAATATTTCCAGAAAATTCCTTTCAAATATACACTTTCTCTGATGCTTTAAAAGTAGTTTTAGTTACATTTATAGTTTAACGGTCTATAATTTTTAGCTAATTTTCATAGAAAAAATTCATTAATGAGGAGATCGGGGCTTTTGAATTCTAAAAAGATTTCTTCAGATGAACGCAAACTAAGCCCCCAAGAATCCATATCCGGGTTAACTTTCTGTTTACATGTATACAGTGTGACACATTTCTAAGGTAAATCTCAATATAATTGTTATTATGCAAAATACGAGAAAAAATTGTATACGTTACCTATATGGCGTTTTGAGCTGCATCTTATAAAATTATTTTGACAACCCCAGGATGGCCGATAAGCTGTTGGCGATACCTACATTTTTTTGAACATACCTCCTTATTGCATTGTTGCATTTTTCATCGAAATATGATGCATGTTTGTAAAAAAATCGAGACGCAGTAAGTGCATTTTAGTAGCAAATTTTCATTAAACACTTCAAAATTCAATAACGCAATTCGCTATTAACCTAAAGTTCGTCAGATAGGAAACGAGTTTTCTCGGAAAAGTTTATTTACGCAAAATATGTTTACATTTTCAAACAAGTTATGTTGGTAAAATATGGTACATTGTTCTTACTATATAGGTTATACCGGTGATCGAATTGATTCCTGCTTGCGTTAAAGAGACATATTTTCTATTAAAAACATTTTAAGAAAATTCACTTCCATAACGCACTTGGTGCGTCCTAACATTTTTACCTATTCATGCGTCGACCAGGGGACACACTATATATATGGAAGGGCCACCCTCATTGTTTCTTAGGGGGAATGTGGTGTAACTTAGTGCTACGAAAATTGATTACAAGCTGACTTATGGATTTTATATTCCAAATGAAAGACCAATACATATCTAGTAGGGAAATAAATAAATATGATAACAATACAATACTTTGAAACAGTTTAGGTGCATAGCATAATGATACACCATTGTATAATTACATGTTTGGCACTGTTGTAGCATTTTCACCATATATTACACAACAAAACATTAGTGCCTAGTTTATTATGTACTAGTTCATTTTGAGTACTGCAACACTAAATATTTTTCAACATAAAACATTTGTAATCGACTAAAAATAAACCACTCCAAAGCTAGAGCTGCAACTGTGAGTCACGCTGAATCGAAGTGCAAATAATATGGTATTTCTGTATGTTTCAACAACTGCCGATAACAGGCGTGATGAATAGAGTGCTCTAAGTAAATAGTAGAGATTTTAGCGGCGCTGTAGTTAGGAAACATTGATTTAGCTAGCTGTGGAAATCAAAATCATAACCAATAGTTGCTACCTAGAACATTGTATACTTGGTTTTAATGGTACTCACCGCCATAATACGGACCGTTTCTCTTGTTTCCGCTTGTGGAATTATGGTGGTTATATACTAAACTTTCTACCTTATGGGGTATTTGCTAAAACCCTTAAATACTAATACGTCCATTAAAACTATCAGTTGCTATCACAAAACATTAGAGTATAAATAGTTCGTCGATTGCTTATATGGCACAGCTATACTCAATGGAACGTCGGTCTGTAAATCCCTTTAACAAACTGAATCTTACCTTTGAAGTGCTTTGTTGTCATGAATCACTTATTATAATTTTCATGATACACTCTCTTCAGTATAGATAAATGATTATTTAAATTATATATATATATATATATACATATATATATATATATATATATATATATATATATATATATATATATATATATATATATATATATATATATATATTGATAAAGTATGGTTGTATTACTAGAGTTTTAAGTCCCACGATTGGGTATAGTTAAGGTTTGTTATTATTTATTTTGATTATACTAATTCATACAAATTTATATTGCTGGATTTTTAAGGATATGTTTTATGTGAATTTAATATAATGTAGTTTTTTATTGTGTATTTTCGAGAGTTCTGTCTGTATACATATATATATATATATATATATATATATATATATATATATATATATATATATATATATATATATATATATATATATATATATATAGCTCTTTTATTGGCGAATACAATGCTTTTATGGTTATTTGACATATATTTAGTTCACCTCAGCTAGCAATCAGCAAATCTCAGGATCGATTGATTAGCAATACCCTACACCAGACTCCCCAATTTAGAAGCTGGAAGAAAAGACATACTATGGATAAAACTTTCTCTCAGGGCTGCAACTAAATTCATCTGTTGCATTTACCGGTTACCTTCTGACAACAACTTTGTCCAGCTCTTTGACTACCTTTCTGAAAAAACCGACTATCTGATTTCTGAATATCCTTCCTCCGAGGTCACTATTCTTGGTGACTTCAATGTCCATAATAAGGAATGGCTAGGATCTTCAAAAACCGATGCACAAGGGAGAGCAGCGGAGGCCTTTGCAATCAGCAATTCTTTAGCCAATATGGTTGAGCAACCTACTTACATTCCTCGTATCCCAACACACAGCTCAAATCCCTTGGATCTCCTTCTTACTACAAAACCTGAATGCTATAACATATCAGTCACCGCCCCTCTTGGTCGCTCGGACCACGGCATGGTCACTGCTTCCTGTGCAATGCAACCCGACGTCACACGGTCATCACACCCACGTATCGTTTGGCACTACAACTCCGCAAACTGGGACGAAATGCGGGATTACTTTTCCTCATTTCCATGGGCGTCTGTCTGCTTCTCTCATCCTGACCCCTCTAATATCTCACAAAACGTCACCGAAATTATCCAAGCTGGCATGGAATTATTTATTCCACGTACACAGAAAACCTCTTCAGCCACTCAAAAGCACTGGTCCTCTAAATCCAGTGACAAGGCCAGACTTGAAAAGATTAAAGCTCACAAAACGCTTCTACACAATCCCAGTCAAGAAAATCGTCAAGCATTTAACGACGCAAGAGACCGCTATGTCCGCATTCTTTCTGAGGCAAAAAACTCGTTTAATAACCACATCAAAAACAAAGTCCTCTCAAGCTCCAACGGCACCAAACCCTTCTGGACTCTTGCTAAATCTATTGGGAATAATTTCTGCAAAAGCACGTTCCCACCTCTTGTCTCAGGGGATGAAATTGTTTCTACCGCCCTGGGCAAGGCTGAACTTTTTGCTTCGTTGTTCGCCAGCAATTATACTCTCAACCCACCTCCAAATGTTCAACCACCAACAGTGCCCAATGTCGCACATAAAATGACGGATATCATTTTCAAAACTAAAAAGGTACGAAAGATGCTCTCTTCTCTTAATACCAGGAAAGCCTCTGGCCTTGACGAGATCCCAGCAATTGTTCTCAAAAATTGCGCACCAGAACTTGCTCCTGTCCTGACTCGTCAGTTTCAGATATCTTACAATAAAGGCATATTCCCTAGTAACTGGAAAACTGCTCGAGTAAAACCCGTCCCCAAGAAAGGAACAAAAGCGCTTCCTAGCAACTACAGGCCTATTTCTCTCCTTTCAGTCGCCTCTAAAGTGATGGAAAAGTATATAAACACCGAATTACTAAAATTTCTTGAAAAACACAGTCTAATCCACGACAGGCAGTATGGATTCCGTCAGCGCAGATCGACTACCGACCTCCTTTCCTTTGTCACCCATTCTTGGAACAAGTCTATGGAACTACACGGTGAATCTCAGATTGTTGCTCTAGACATATCCAAAGCATTCGACCAGGTCTGGCACGCAGCGCTGCTTAATAAACTTCCAGCCTATGGCCTACCACCAAAACTTTGTGCCTGGACAGCAAATTTCCTCTCCAACAGGAACATTTCTGTTGTTGTGGAGGGCCAATCCTCTAAACTGTATCCAATTAATGCAGGAGTTCCTCAAGGTTCAGCTTTAGCCCCTACTTTGTTTCTTCTCCACATCAATGACCTCCTCTCTAGCACATCCAACCCAGTTCACAGTTACGCGGACGACAGCACCCTCCACTCAAATATACAATAATCTAAGCCTGTCTCTTTAGCCCAATTAGATGAGGATCGCAGACTCATGGAGGGTTCTATCTCTGTGGATCTCCAAAAAATTTTATACTGGGGAAGTAGAAATCTTGTACAATTCAACCCCACCAAATCTCAGTCTTGCTTTCTTTCTTATGAGAGATACACCAGCCCTAGACCCATCACAATGAACAACCAAGTTATTCAAAGTAATGAGTCGTTTTCTCTTGTTGGCATTTATGTGGATCGAAATCTTAACTGGCACCAACATGTCACATTAATTGCAGAAGCGGCTGCTAAGAAATTAGGTTTCCTCTTCCGGGCTCGCAAATACTTTTCACTAGCTAATCTCTATACCTTATATTCTTCACAAATAAGGCCAAACCTCGAATACTGCTCTCACATCTGGGGTGCTGCTGCCGCTTCTACACTCGCTATCCTAAAACCCATTTAAAGAGAGCTATACGTCTCATCGGTGACCCTACCCTCACCCAAAGGCTGCCATCTCTTGCCCACCGACGTGCCGTTAGTGACCTCTCACTCTTTTATAGATATCTGCACGGCACTGCTCAGAGGAGCTTTCTTCCATAGTTCCTCCACCTTCTGTCCCCAACAGATCTACCAGGGGAACAGAGCGAATGCACCCTTTTACTGTCCAGGTCACCAGACATAGAACATCTTGTTATGCCCGCTATTTTGTCCCGAGGACTTCCAAGTTGTGGAATTCCTTGCCGGCACGTGTTTTTCCTTCTGCTCCGAACCTCCAAACCTTCAAGTCCAGAATTAACAAGTTGCCTCTTTCCTACTTGTCAACACCCACGGTACGATAGTATTTAGGCTGTAAGCCCTCGTGGTGTGTTGTTAAAATTAAAAAAAAGTCCTAAACCTTTTCCTTTAATTTAAAAAAAAATCCTTTTTTTTATTGTGTCCCAGTATATTATATTTAATATATTTTGTTTTCTTTTCTTTTTGTTCTCTTTTACTGAGTTCCTTTTTATACTTCTACAGATAAATAAATAATTAGGCAATGATTTTTCCTTTTTGTTCTGATAAACAACGACGCACTTTATTTCTTTATTTTATCAAAACAAATATGACAACAATGCTGATAATACCTACCTAATTACTTATACCAAACGTTTTATTATAAATGATTTTATGAACCCCTAGAAACTTGGCCTTTATCTGTTATTGAAATTTACCTCTTTAGATTTTTTATTTGTTTGGTTTTACTTATTATTGAGCTCTTCTTTGTTTGTATCAATCTACATAATATAACAAAATTATTTTAACATTTTTAGGTACTTATACTAACTAAATGTTATACACAATCGCTTTCTTGTATTACTGGCTGACTAAACCCCAACTTAATGATTAGCAAGGACGTCAGCTGAATTACATGAAGTTGGCAGGCCTTTCTTGCTAAATATTTTCCCACAAGAAGGATGGCTGAGGTTTATACAAGTTGATGCGCCTTTTTATTATTGATAACAAGTTATCTGTTATTCTCCTGCGTAGAAAATTGACTGTTTTAGTGTTGAACAGCTGATTGTGGGGTTTCCTGCCTTGTAAGCGCTCTCAGGCGCTTTCTTAATTTAAATGTGTAAGTAGTTTATGTGGTTAAAAAAAATATTATCTTCCTCCAAAAATTCCTGTCTTTTTTCTGTTTGTATCGTCTTTTCCTAGGCAACCTCGTCATACTTTTTTTCACACATTAAATACATTAATTTACACGTAAAAATTTACACTATTTGTGACAGTATTCCTAACCTTAAGATTGACATTGTCATTTTGACGTCTTATATTAAACAAAAAACATCTGTTCCCTATTCTAGGTTATAACATCTTGAATTTCCTACAAATTACGTATATATATATATATATATATATATATATATATATATATATATATATATATATATATATATATATATATAATAAAACAATTATTTAAAAAGATTTATGTGTGTATATATTTATGTAAAAACATAATAGTTATGTATTTAGTTATGTAGTAATAACCTGCTGTACATATTGCTTGATATGGGTGCCGTCGTGTTCGAACAGAAACAAGAATTGGCGGGAATGAAACGAGATTTTAATTTACAATTTGTGGCTAATGAGAAACAGTGCCAATGCCAGCAACAATACCACACACACACCTGAACTTCCAGGCAGCTTTCTCATTATGAAAACCCTATGTGTTTCGGCTCTCTCGAGCCATCTTCAGGGGTTAATATCTAGAATATAAAAGTTAGTTGTGTCAGAAACTAGGTCTCCGGTAGGTCTAGCAGGTTTTTTGTGGCTAACGGCATAGATAACCAGCAAGCCATCCTCTCCCCCAACATCACCGCCACCAGGTCTAGCTTTTAAGAATAACGCAAGTTATGAAAGCTTCTAACAGCTACAAAAAAGGCAAAGATCTACCTGGTTATTGCCAAGTATTGAAATTAAAGCTACAAAAAGTCATGCAAAAATCTAGCTGATAACAGTCCACAGTTAAAACAGCAGTAGCATATTAAAAATGAGCTGACTTCTGCAATAATGACACTCTCAAGGAGCAAATACAAGTTATATATAGAATATAAGAGACAAACAGAACAAAAAATACCAATCAGACTGCACAGCTGAGTAGAACTTTCAGACAATATTTTAACAAAGCAACTTCAGAAAGAAAAAGTATGTAAGTGCATAATGGCAATGAATTTTCATAAAAATGTGTTTCATAGCAAATAGGTATTTTTTTCATGAAAGCAGGCATCAAATTTGGTTACCATAAACAATCTACCATATTTGATCAAAATAACTTTATTGTTAGAAAAAGTACAACATTTTTGCGAAAATAAAATAAAAATGGTCCAGAAAAAACTGGTCCAATTTTTCTGGGCAGAGAACTTCTTCAAGCTATTTACACACCTGCCAAGATATAATTATTAATATAAAGATAATCGACAAAACCTACAAAAAAAATTTCATGAAAATTTGCACAAAATTTTTTCACGAAAGTGCAAAAACATTTTTTATGCGTTTTTTATTATGCAGATGTATATTTTTTAATGAAATCAGGTATCAACATTGGTTACCAGTATAAGCGTATATAGTAGAAACACTACCATATTTCATCAAAATAATTTTATTGTGTAAATATGTACAAACGTTTTCCGTAAATAAACTTAGAAAGTTCGGGACGCAGCAAATGCGTTATCGCAGTAAATTTTCAATAAAAGCTTCAAAATTGAACTCAATTTTCTATAAATTTAGAAATTTGAATTTTGGCACATAGTAAGGCCTTTACCAACGCAATATATCAACCAAATGACCAAACTGACCCCCGATTTGGGTTCTAGAGGTCTAAGTTCGCATTCATTTGAAAAAAAAATTGCAGTCTCACCATCGATACCTCTCTATTAGTAATTTTTTTAAAATAAAAATTCACTAAAACTGGTTCTCTGGCTAACGAATCTTAGGTTAATTTAATGAAAGTTCAGTACTGAAACGCACTCGCTGAGCCCAGAATTCATTTTCTTACCAACACGCTTTATTAGCGATTTTTTTTTAATTCGCTAATGAGGTGATCTGTGTATATATATATATATATATATATATATATATATATATATATATATATATATATATATATATATATATATATATATATATATATATATATATATATATATATATATATATATATATATATATATATATATATATATATCCGACCGATAACTCAAAAAATAATAAACCGATCTTGATCAAATTTGGTGAGTACCTTCCTTTTGCAAGTGGCTTGGATAAGTTCGTTATCCAGGAAAATCGGGCCAAGTTTTCCCGGCTAATGTTGTGTTTTCTTTCTAAAAAAATTAATATCTCCGTAAATAACAAAGTAACGGCAACCAAATAGATACGCGTATTTGTATTATAAAGAGCAAACTCTGTACCAAAATATGGGTCTCTGGATTTAAAGACAACGAAGTTATGGGCAGTTAAAGAAACAAATTTTGGAGTTGTCCTCAAAACGTCAAACTCGCAATTTTAAACGTCAAAATTGGCAATGTTTAGGCAAATAATGTGAAACAAATACCAAATGTGAAAAGAAAATGTTGCAAGAAAAGTGTTCTGCAAACCCTTAAGTTTCAGATTCAACCGTCATTGCCCTTCATTTTACTAAAATATTTACAAAAGACCCATTTCAAATAAACTTTTTCTTTGATGCTTTGGCTGTCAGTTTAGTTAAGTTGGTGCCTTTTTGGGTATTTATTTGTAGGTTTAGTGAAGTTTATGGTTTAACGGTCTATAATTGCTTATTCACACCCCCCAAGGAAGTTACAGGACCAGGAGTGAGTAGGGGTGCATTTTTTTTTTTTTAGCTAAATTTCGTAGAACAAATTCGTTAATGCATTTTTGCATTTTTTATCGAAATATAAGGCGTTTGTGGGAAAAAAATCTAAATGCAGTAAGTGCGTTTTGGTAGCGAATTTTCGATAAATTTGCAGTTTAGTTCCGAACGTTTTTCAAAAAACGGTTTTCACAAACCTACCTAGCAGGTAGTAAAAAGTAGATATGAGCAGAACATTCGAATAAAGCGGGCTTGAAATAAAGCGGGCTTGAAAGCTGTCTTTTTCACATCTTGAAGCCATATCCCCCTTAAACTCTGCCTACCCCGCACAGCACCTCTATTCGCTCCCAGTACCATAATTTCCTTGGGGGGTGTAAACAAGAAATTTTTCTTGTGGTTTGTGCATCCAGGTGGGGTCCTAGTAATGTTTCTGAAAACAACTTGTTGAAAAGCGTTCGGGAGCTAATCTGAAAATTTACCGAATGTTCATTAAATCCTTCAAATTTCAATAACTCAATTTGCTATTAAAGTAAGCTTTGTTGGTTATAAAACCAACATTTAAGTTTATTTTCGGAAATTTTTTGTATATTTTCAAACCATAAGTAATTTTGATAAAATATAGTACATTGTTTCTACCACATAGACTATACCGGTAATCAGATTGATGCTTGCTCGCATTTTCTATTAAAAACATTTTTATGGAAATTCACTTCAATAACACATTTGCTGCATCTAGACTTTTGAAAAATGTTTATATATTTTCAAACAATAAATTTATTTCGATAAAATATGGTACATTGTTTCTACTATATAGGCAACCAAGTTTGATGCCTGCTTTAATTAAAGAAAGACATTTGCTATTAAAAAGATTTTAAAGAAAATTCGCTACCATAACGCACTTGCTGCGTCCAGAGATTTTATTTCGATGGAAAAGGCAAAAATTTAATAATATAAGGCGTGTTCGATTAAAGAACAATAAAAAATTTGTATCATGGACGACTTATGGACTAACTTGTGATTGTAAAAATAATGTTGTAAAATGCAGCTCAAGGCACCCTATAAATAACGTGTACAATTATTTCTCGTATCTTGTATAATAACGGATATATCGAGCTTTACCGTAAAAATCATCTTGTATATATGGAAATAGATCAAAACTGAGACTAACCCCGGATAAGAGTTTTAGGGGGCCTATATCACGCTCATTTTACCGGATATGGGTTCTAGGCGGCCTACATCGCGGTCATTTGAAAAAATATTTTTAATATTAAAAAATCGCGGTCTCCTCATCAGCGAACTTTTTAAGGAAATTCACTAAAATTACAGACTATTAACCGATAAACTCTATAACTAAAACTATTGCTAAGGCATTAAAGAAATGATCTATTTGAAATGGATTTTCTGAAGATGCTAGTAAAATGAAGGACAATGACAGTTAAAATTGCGATATAAAGGTTTGTAAAACACACTTTTTGCCACATTTTTTTCTACCTAACCTGTATTTGTTTCGAGTTCTTTGCCTAAATCTTGCCAATTTTGACGTTTTAAATCGCGACTTTGACATTTTAGGATGAAAATTGCAATTTCTTTTTAAATGTCGATACTTTTTTGTCTTTTAAGTTACAGATTCTAAATTTTAGTACATAGTTCACTTTTTATACAATCAACCCGCTTACAAAATTTGGTAGCCACAACTTATATATACCTGTTATTTCCGGAGATATAACAATTTTTCGGAAGTAAACACAGAATTTTCCTGAAAAAACCAGGCCAATTTTCCTAGCTAAAGACCTTATCCAAGCCACTTGCAGCAGAATGTAAATATATATATATATATATATATATATATATATATATATATATATATATATATATATATATATATATATATATATATATATATATATATATCTATATATGGTCTTTGTATGACGTTTAATTTACGTTATAATTGTTTTTGTTATTATTAATATTGAAAAGAAGCTGTTAAATAACTGTGCATATGTAATATAAATAAGAATGGATGTATATGTACAAGGTTTCTTACCTACCCTTTTTCACTTACTGACTCTTGTCAATGTTTCCCGTTTGAGCGCCATCCATTCTTCCAGCTACTTTCTTTTTTAGTGTACCTAACATATTTTTATATCTATCCTGTTTCAAATAATATGTATCATTTATCAAACTTGAGAAATGAGATTCCCTCTGAGGGGTGTTTCAGAAATAGCCATTAAAATTAACTAGATCAGATTTTGATATTAAACCACATGAGTTTCAAGTACCTAACTGTATTTTCAATCATATGTTATGAACAATTTTATTACATATAAATAATTTTCACTTAGTTTATAAATACCTTATTATTATCAATAGCATTAAATCTAATGCAATGCCTCTCCTTCTTAACTTTTTGTAATTCATAATTAAACGCGGCTATGCGTTGGGTGATGTAGACGCCTTTGTATCGTCTGCTATAAAAGATTGCTGACTGCCTCTGGTTACTCACATTTATTTTTAAAATCACTTTGAATAATTCTTATTTAAAATTTCACTTACTGACTTTTAATTATACTGGGTTTCATTGATTTATTTATACGTTAAAATATTCCATAAACCAAACTGTTTACAATAACATTATATCTATTTCCCAAACAACTGCGCTTGATAATTATTATATAACATCAATCTTATATTTCAGATTTTAAAAACCCATGCTACTCAATAACGACTTTGTTTTGCCCTCCCGACAACGCGATGATGTCTGTTCTGGGAGACCTACCTGACTCTTTAAAGATTCTGTTAATACTGAACTGTTTTTTTTTTGTTGGGTGCAGGAGGGGGAAATGCTCATGCTGACCCCATTCACGGCCCCGTAGGTTCCGTGGGATATCGAGGTACTGTGAGACTGTACTCACTAAAACCCCCTCCCTGGGAGTACCGGACCTTAGTCCATAGCTCCGTCGGAAAGAATTACGCACAATGTCTTTTTAGGGTATGAATGTTTCCATTCTGTTTTTGCCGCGGGGGCGTTAGCGGGTAAGTATAAGCTTTGGACGTTTATGCTTGTGTGGAAGTTGCTTGTCGTAGTCGGTGGCACTACAGAGAAGAGCATTTGGGTGAGAAGCGGCTTTTGCGAACTGGGTTGTGGATAGTTAAGTTATAAACTCAAGTATCGAAGGCATTTCCAGATCAGAGTGAATCTAATTGTTTCGGACAAACCATGGCGCTCCGGTAACCATTCTCAGAATTTTGTTCTGCTAGCCTTTTCTGAATCAGCTTTTCGGCGATTTTGCCGATGACTGGTAGCAGGCTAATGGGCCTGTAGTTCTGAGGGAACAGCGGATCTTTGCTGGGTTTCGGGATGTTGATAATGTCGGCAAGTTTCCACATGGAAGGAAAATGTTGAAATCGCAGCATGGCATTCATAATCGTAACTAGGAATACCATGGCTTTGCGGGGGAGGTTTTTCAGGGCTACGTTGGAGATTCCATCGTATCCCGGAGCTTTCCTATTTTTTATTGCTTTGATTATTTGGGAAACTTCTTCGAAAGTTGTGGGCTCGATAGTTGTGTCTGGGGTGGCGCGAAGCGCACTCTTGACATAGCGGTGCGTTCTTGCTACGTGCGACAGATCAACGTTGCTATAATTCGGGCTGAATTGCAACTCCATGCTTCCTCCTGTTTCTTGGTTATATGGTAATATGTAGAAAAGTGAATCCACCAATCAGAGATCAGTACTCTGTTCGGAAATTCCCCGTCAAACTTGAAACGTCAAATATTGTTATTTTGACAGGATGATAAATTATTTATATTTACATTTCTAAATTCACTATTTCTTACTTAATTTTAATTCGATTCGATTGATGACTACACGTAGCATATTCTCTGTTAAATAGTCTTTCTTTTAGTACCCATTACAGTTACTTCTGAACTCTTTATATAATTCTATTATGTAAATAAAATTGATTGTGTCTTGGGCTTCTTATAAAACTATACTTCTATTTCTTCAATTATTATGATTTTTCAACACTTTTTTCTATTTCCATTTATCTCAAAAATGTTCTTATAAAATTACCTATCTTTTAATATATTTTTATATTAACTTCTCAACCTATTTCATAACCTAATTACTTTCGACACAAATAGTTTATTCTATTTTCCCTTTACTGTCCTATTTTGCCGCTATCATTCTTTAATTTCATCTCACAGACGTCTCTGATTGATCCATTATTATTTATTCACAACTCATGCACCTTATTTTACTAAGCCTACCTAATATATTATGCTAAATTATTCTTTAAAAACTTATTTTTAAAACTCGAACTTTCACAACCTATTTGTTTACTGATTAATTTTGCCGAACTCTTTTACACCAGCTTTAATTATTCTTACATGTTTTTAAAACCCCTTCATGTCTAAGATGTGGAAAATTTTTCCATATATCTTTCTGGTATACATTTTACTGAGAATTATTAACCAGTAAGTGAACTACGGTCTGTTACTTGTGAACCTTTTACATATTTTAAAAGTTGGTAAATAACATTTTTACTTGTTTTAAATATTTTCTACCCCCTTTTTTTCCAATCTTATTTACTTTATACCCAACTAGATGAGCTTACTTGACCTGCATATGGTACGTAAGTTGCTTTTTCACTTTAAATTCTTCAGTATTAAATTACGTTTTATAATTCCCTCTCCTTATATCATTTTACATGTCTTTAGTTTGGGTTCTATTTGGAAAATTTTATTTTAGAAATTATCTATTTATATTCTAAAACTCAATCATACTATATATACTTTAAATAACAATATATATATATATATATATATATATATATATATATATATATATATATATATATATATATATATGTATGTATGTATATATAGACACTGACCCAGGATGTGTGTTCTAAGAGGCCTGGTTCTCGCTCATTTGAAGAAAATTCACGAAAAACCTATCTGGCAGGTAAAACTACATTCTGTTTAGATTACAAGAACTACACTGCATAAGAAACTGTTGAGAGTTGGAATTTCATTTAATGTCTGTAGCTTTTCGGACAAAGCCAACATCAAAGGTCAAAATATCAGCATCTCAAGACTTGACGCAGAAAAAGGATGGATATAAAACGACGCTTATTTAAGGCAGCCAAAATGGATGCCAGTGCAGAGCTAACAAAAAATTTGCAAAGTTTGAAGGATGAATATTAACAGAGTAGACACGTGACAGAAGTGGCAAGTGACACCTAAAAAGCGACATATCAATGACAAGAAAAAGAACGAAAGAGAAACAAGTTACGGGACCTAGGGTTAATAGATGTGCTGAGAGGGAAAATAAATATAGAAGCAAAATCAGCAATCAGCTGTTTTTTTCACTTTTTGCATTACTCTTTGCTTCCTCTTAATACTGTTCTCCTTCCCTCTAGCATGCCTATTTTCTCCAGGTTTTCCAGCTTGTGTGGGGATAATATAACCATGCTGGAGGAAAGAAAGAATATTATTAAAAGGAAGCGGTAATGCAAAATGTGAAAAGGCTGTTACCACCAACGAAATTCGATTATTCTGTTAAAAATGTTTCCAAAAAACTCTAATGACAACAAACTTCAAGCAACTCTGTCAGTTGAACGTTGTATGGCGCTAAAACCAACGAAATCGGATTATTCTGTTTGAAAAGATTTCCAGCAAACTATAATAACCACAACAAACTTCAAACATCTGTCAGTTAAATGTTTTATGTTGATAGAACCAAGGCAATTTGATTTATCCCTTTTAAAAAGGTTTTTGTGATTTTTCAAATATTTTTAGAAGATAACGGTTTAATTATGCTATCAGTCGTAAAAGGAATAATCTTCTTTTTTTATGAAAAAATCTAATATGGCGTCCATTAGAAAAACGAAAGTGAACTATCATATTTCCGATAACAGTAGGCCTAGGTAAAAACTAAAAAGCTAAATAATTATATGCGTTATAAAATGAATTGTTACAAATTTCAAAATAATTATTACAAAAGTCTGGACCCTGCAAGTGCGTTATGGTAGTGAATTTTCATAGAAATGATCTGGTACCAAATATTTTCTATAACTTTTTCCTACAACATAGATATCTAAATTTTCATATATAGTTTCCTTTTAATGCCCTAAACTCGTGTACCAAATTTAATTACCATAGCTTTTTATTTGTGCATATAAAAATTATACACCCAAAATTTTCTCGGATAACCGAGTTAGATTTTACAGGCTAACGAAGTTGTCCAAGCCACTTCAAAAGGAAGGTACATGCAAAAGTTTATCAAAATCGGCCCATTCTTCTTAAGTTATGGGTGTGATAGCTGTCTCTCTCTCTCTCTCTCTCTATATATATATATATATATATATATATATATATATATATATATATATATATATATATATATATATATAGACACAGAACGTGTGCGTGTAGAGCACCTCAAAATATGCTGATTTTTTGAATACATTTTTTCTCTGACGCCCATGGTTGGTGTGATATTGACCTAGAAAGATTATTTTATAATCAAAAGGAACAGCTGTATTGCAGCAAAGCGCCAATATAGAACAACCAAATTTGGTAGATGGTTTTCTTTTATTAATTTCGTTATTTGACAAAACGTTGAAGTGGATATAAACTCAAAGACGGGTGAATTAGGGGTGCGTCACCCTTTAAATAACATAGTTTATTTAAACCCAAAGCTAACTAAAAGTTAAAGTACTTCAGTTTTATAGAAAATTAAATTATGTGCTTTTGTTTCCTTTGTCAATTTTTCTACAAACCACCCTTTTATGAGGAAATTGAGGTTTTTGGAGTTGAGATCAGAAAAAAAAAATGTCGCTGGAAGACTTTATTAAACATTAACATATCTGAAATTTAACAAACGCTATTAAAAACTAATCAGTAAAAAAACACTAAAGATATTGTTCAAAATGACATTTTCTCTTTTTCATAAAAAATGCAGAAATGCGCGTTCATGTGTTTAATAAAGTTTTCAATGGACATAATTTTGTTTTGATCTCAATTCTAAAAATCTCGCTTTCCTCAAAAACGCGTGGTTTGTCGAGAAACTGACAGGAGTAGAGAAAGGTACAAAACTTACTGTCGTGTAAAATTGGTTTACTTTAACATTTAATTAGGTTAGGGTTTTAAAAAACCATGTCATTTAAAGGGTGACCGACCCCTAATATATATATATATATATATATATATATATATATATATATATATATATATATATATATATATATATATATATACATATCCACTTCATTTTTTTCAGATAACCACTTTGTTAAAAGAAAACCATCTGCCAAATTTGATTGTTCTATGTTGGGGCATTGCTTCAATAGAGCTGTTTTTGTAATTAGTAAAGAATCTTGCGAGGTCAATATCTCACGAACCATGGGCGTCAGAGATATTTTTGAAATCAAAAATCTGCATGCTTCGAGGTCCTCTACACGTATACATTCTGTGTCCATTGCGTTACGAGTCACCCTATATATATATATATATATATATATATATATATATATATATATATATATATATATATATATATATATATATATATAGATAAAAATTGAGACTGACCCCGGATGTGGTATCCAGGGGTCCTAGTTCGCGCTTATTTGTAAAATTTTTCAAAATTCAAAAGTCGAGATCTCCCCATTAGTGAACTTTTTCTGTGAAAAATCACTAATAGAGAAAAAGTGACTAAGAGTTTTCAAAGTCAAACTTTTTCAGTTTTTTCAAATTATTTATAAAACATTATTATTTTTTCTTGATTTACATACTAAAAATGGTCGTTAAATTGCGCATTTTTTTTTGTAATTTTACTAACTCCCTATCACTTACCGTAAATCCCAATAGTGCACATTAAAAATAGGGACACCTGTATATGTATCCAACCGATAAAAACTCAGAAAGTAATGAACCAATTTTAATGAAACTCGGAAAGTACCTTTTTTTTTTGTTACTAGCTTGGATGAGCTTGTTAGACAGCCTGATCGGACCAGTCTTTTTGAAAAAAAAATGAAAAAACGATTTTTCCCAAGAAAGACTCGTATCTAAAAAAAAATAATAAAGTCGGTTTGATGAAATTGTCAGATATGTTGCACTAGTAAAGGCCTTACCAAATGTCAGAATTCAACTTTCTAGATATATAGAAAATTGAATTATCCAAATTTGAAGCATTTAATGAGAATTCGCTGCCATAACGCACTTGCTGCGTCCATTTTTTTTTTAAAAGAGCTGTATTTTAATTTATTCCTCGTTTCAAACTTCCACTGTTTATTAAGAAACTGTGTACTTTAAGTTAGCTCATTTCGAAGTTAGATCGATACTTGTGGTTACATTATGTGCACTACAAATGCTGGAGCCGTAAATGCAGCTTTACGATGGTTCGTTCGGTTTTTCGCCATTAGCTTTGATTTTTATTATTATTGCTAACAGAACGTTTCCTTTATGAATCTTTGTTGTGCCAAGTATTGACTTCCTGTAGTTTTATGTACACTCTACAAATGATTGTTTACTCAATTCCATACACTAATTTATCATTTTCAAGGCACTTGCAGGCATTCCCCCAAAAAGCATGCTTCATTGCTAGATTAATACTTCGTAATATGCTTGGCTATATTTATGCAATACTATGATAGACATGACGCCTTAAGCTCGCTACTGAGATTGCGTGCAGCACATAATGTCATCACTAAAATAACTGAGAAAGTTGGAAGACCCTACGACTCGAAACTGTTTTGTAAATCCTTACTCACACGCTAGTGAGGAGATCTGTGTATATTTTGAGGTGCATACTTTAAAATTGAGCTTTGTCTCTTTTTTCATTTTTTAAGCCAAAAATGGCGTTACGTACATCATTCCGTCTCCGATAAAACTAGGTAAGTACGGACAACCAAAACGTGATATGTTTCATTCAAATCTAATGGCAAATTGAAATAGCTCGAAAGAGATGAACCTATAATCTTTTTCTTATAAACACGCATTATAATAAGTACACTTGGAGAACACCCAAATCACCACAACACATATTTCAGAGACCTTACGATCGTTTCGTAGACAATGTTAACATTTTCAGAGGAAGAAAATTCTCAGAATTTTCTTCCTCTGAAGATGTTGACAGTTTTCACATAGTGAATTATGGCTCTCAGGTCAACGGAACTGAATCTATATAGAAATCTAAGTACTAAGACTAGATTTTTAGGTGCTCATATTGCTTTTTTTAAATCATGTAAACAGAAGTAGGTTTTTCCTAATTACATTAATTTCAATGTTAAAATTTCTATCAACACAAACGTTGGTCAAAAAGTTTTAAAGTGTGCTAAGCAAAAACGGTTAGATTTAGAAAGGCAATATCTTTACTCGAAAGGTACTTAATTAGAAATACAAGCTTATAGTTTGTTTAAAAATTAACATTTAATTTAGATAACGTAGAGTATGATGAATTGTGCCATTTTCAGAGGAACATGTTTGTAGTCATAAAAAGTTAAAGTTAATTAAAAAAATCAATATCCAGAATAAAAAACTAAAAAAACTTGTTAACGATCAGATTAAAATTGAAAAATCAGTTCCTCGGAAAATTGACCTTGTTGAAAATCTTTCTTCGCAGTCGTTTAACAAAAATGAGATGGACCTCTTAAACAGAGGGTTAAAATTCGGATTACAGTCACAAAAACAAGCACTTTTAGATGTCATTGCCAGTATAGAAACGGGAATTAAAAAATTACCGGATTCTTCAAAAAACTTTATTCGTGAAGCATGTTAAAAGAAAATCTATAAAAATCTAAAAGAAAACAATCCTACAAAAAACAAAAATTATAATCAAATGAAAATAGTTAAACGATTGCGAGAAAAGGATTGTTTTTACATTAAGGCGGATAAAGGCAATAAAATTGTGATAATGGACAAAAGTGATTATAAAGAGCGAGTCAGTAATGCAATAGAGTCAGGGCCGTATAGAAAATTAGACAAAAATCCTTTACCAAAAATGATTAACGAAGTTAAAAACAGTTAAAAAAAAGGAGAATTCTCTTCCTCTGAAAATGTTGACATTGTCAACGAAACGATCGTAAGGTCTCTGAAATATGTGTTGTGGTGATTTGGGTGTTCTCCAAGTGTACTTATTAGTGCTCATCACAGGTTCCAGTTTTCACATAGTGAATCATGCATTATAATTCGATGGAAAATGCAAAATGTAATAAAATAAGGGGTGTTCCATAAAGAAAAAAGAAAATTTGCATCAACAACAACTTCTGGGCTACCATGTACACATTAAAATATTTTGTAACAGCTCAACACACCCTATAGTTGACTTATGCAATTTTTTCTCGTATTTTGTATAATAACGTGTATATTGAGCTTTACTGTAGAAATGCGCCAGTCTGTATATGTGGGTTCTAGGGGGACAAGCTCCCGTTCATTTGAAGAGATCTTCTCACAATTCAAAAGCCACGGTCTTCTAATAACGAATTTTTTCTACGAGAATTTGTCAAAAATTACAAACTATTAAACCAAACACGCTATAACTAAAAATGCTGCCAAAGTATCGGATAAAGGGTCTATTTGAAAGAATTTTTCTGAGGATGTTTTAGTAAATTGAAGGACAATTATGGTTGTAGCTAGAACTTGAGGCTTTGTTTCTTACGACATTTTCTCTACATAACCCGTATTCGTTTCAGGTTCTTTGCCTAAATGGTGCCAATTTTGACGTCTTAAATCGTGACTTGGACGTTTTAAGAAGAAAACCTATAAAATTTCCAAGTATTTTTCTGAAATTTCTTGACCTTTTGCGCCAAAAAGCTTAATATTGGTATATGGTATAAAATAGATTTTAATATCCACAAAACATATCTTAGTTGTATGCATCTCTCTGATCATCAGTAACACCCATTTTTTAAATGCCTGTAACTTTTTCTGTCTTTTAATTTAGAGATCTAAATTTTGTTACATAGTATCCTTTAATAATATTAACCTGCGTAACAAATTTGATTGCCATAGCTTTGATATTTCCGGAGAAACAAATTTTTTTTCCAAGAAAAACCCAAAATTTTCTAGAAAAAACTGATGCCATTAGCCTGGCTAACGAACTCGTCTAAGCCAATTGAAAAAGGGACGCAGTCACAAATTTAATTAAAATCGGCTCATTATTTTTTTAAGTTATCGGTGTGATACACACACACAGATATGTATATATATATATATATATATATATATATATATATATATATATATATATATATATATATATATATATATCTATATATATATATATATATATATATATATATATATATATATATATATATATATATATATATATATATATATATATATATATATATATATATATATATATATATATGTACATCAGGACTCAAAAAATAGTTAGCCGACTTTGAATAATTTTGGCAGGTACCTTCCTTTTATAAGTGGCTTAGATAAGTTTCTTAATCAGGAAAATCGGACCAGGTTTTCCAGGAAAAATTAAAATTTTCCTCGGATTTTGGTTTATTATTTTCTAAAATAGCAAAGATATGGTAATCAATTTCAGTGCGTAGGTTACCGTTATAAAAGGTAAACCATATACCAAAACCTAAAACTCTACCTTACAAGAAAAAAAGTTATAAGAATTTTATTTAAAAAAATGTTTGGTGCCAGACCATTTCAATGAAAACTCACTACCATAATGCATTTGCTGCGTCCAGACCTTTTCCTGGTATGTCTTGACATTTCTGCGACCATATAACTTATTTATGTCTGCAACATTCAATAGGTTTGTTGATCACACAAAATGTTTTCGACCTGAGCCGTTTTCTGATTACCAGTTCCACCCATATTTTTTTTGGAATGCCTATGACTTTTTTATAACTTAGAGATCTAAATTTTGGTACGCAAAACACGTCTTGTGGTAGACTTGCGTACCATCTTGATTGCTATAGATTTGTCATTTTTAGAGATTTTACAAAGAAAATCAAAAAAAAATTCGGAAAAACTGATTTGATTTTCCTGATAGATAATTATGTCTATGCCACTTGCAGAGGGAACGCACTCATCAAATTTGGTTTAAAGCGGTCAAATAGTTTTTACTTAACAGTGAGAGAGTTTGAAAGTCGTGATCTAATCTTCAGTAATTTTTTTCGACGAAAATTCACTAAAAGCGACGAACTATATCTTTTGTTACTTTAAGATTTAATAAATCTCGGCAGAGAATCGCACCCAAACACAAAACACTCTCGTAAGACCCAAAAACAGATATGTATATGCACTTTCCACAAAAGCATCCTGTAGATACCATAGTTCTATTTCATAAACATCGTAGTATTTTATTCGAAAATTCTAAAGTCGTTCTATTTGATTAGCAAATATTTTTGTAAAATTTGGTAATAACATATAAATTGTCAATAAACCTAGTCAGGATTTAGGTACGCCATTGCAAAACATACGAGGGTTGATCAATAGGTACCCATTTTTAAAGACGCGGTGATGAGGAAAGTTGTCATCACCATCGTATACTGTTTTTTTGTCCCTCAGGGCTCGTCCGCGTCTTCGCCGCCCCAATAGCACTGCAGCCTTTGGCTTATTGCTCATGCCCTTAGCTTTTGTACTCCATCCATTCCAAAATCACCGTGCCTTGAACTAGTCTGCACAGCGATTGGTAGGGTAGGAAGTTTTATATTGCTCTGTCTCCAGTCTAGACTGACCGTAGATCAGTTGTCGTTTGCTGTCCAGAGCTTTACACTCGCGCAAGATGTGCTGGGCTGATTCATCCCCCTCACCGCAGAGTGTGCATGCGAGGTCCTCCTCGGACCGCCCCATTTTATGCATGTGTTTCTTGACGGTCATGTGTCCTGTGAAGAGACCTGTTATGTTTCTGAGCTGCCCTCTGCTAAGATATAGCAGCTCCACAGCTCTCTTTGAATTGGGTTTGTCAATTACTGACTTCGCATGTCTAAGCCCTGGATAGTCTGCACAGTACACCGTGTGTTCGTTTCTGACCCAGGACCTAATGGCTCCCCTAGCCGTGCTCTTTGTCACGCCCAGAACCGGTTCTGGTCCCATAAATGGTTCTGCTGACCCCCTCTTCGCGAGGCTGTCAGCTTCTTCATTGCCTTTGACCCCCGAGTGACCCGACACCCAGATGAGGGTGACCTCATTCTGCCCAACCAGGTCGCTCTTCTCGTCTCGGCACTCACTCAACAGCCTGGAATTTACCCGTGGGCTATTTAGGGCCTTAACGGCTGTCTGTGGCTATGAGGATCTGCTTGTTGGTGTAGCCCCTCCTCTTATTCTCCCGCACACAGTGCAGGATGGCGTACATTTCAGTCTGAAAGATCGTTGTGTGGGCTCCGAGGGAAATACTATGGCTTACGCTCGGTCCTTCCGAATAAACACCTGTCCCGTCCCACGCACCCCGCCGGATCCGTCCGTGAACCAGAAACGCGCGTCCCGTTGTAAGCCCGGCGTCTTCTCTCGCAATGCCTCGCGGTCGGGTATTTCCACTGTATAATTGTTTCCCTGCAGATGCGCAGGCTCGCAGAGTGTGACCTCATTTCAAGCATGTGCTTCTTCACGATCTCCTGAATTTTGCAGTGGCCACTGACACCTGGGTTGATCTTGAGTCTACCGTTAGGCTAGTCTGTATAGTCCTAGCCTGGCCTCACCCATGACAACTAAGTGTAAGGGGGGGAGGGGCAGATACAGCAACACCTCCATGGCGGCTGTTGGGATTGATGTCACGGCTCCTGTGAGCCCAGGCAAACTATCCTTTGGATCTTGCCTAGTTTTTGTTTGGCACTGGATTGTGTCACCTTAGGCCCCCAGACCGGTGCTGCGTGTGTTAAGGATGGTCTGACGACCCTTGTGTGCAGCCAGTGAGCCATACTAGGTCTTAGTCCACACGTTTCTTCATATAGACGCCTAGTGATAGCTAGGGTCCTGACTCCTTACGTAGTGTTTTTTCAGCATGACCATTCCAGGTTAGGTTAGAGTCCAATACGACCCCAAGATATTTTACCTTCCTGGCCATTGGGATGTTTCTACCATATAGAGTGAGAGTTCTATGGCTCTCCCACTTCCTCCTCCTAGTAAACAATATGACGGTTTCTTTCTCGGTGCGCACCCCGAGCCCTTGGCCAACCCTCCACCTTTCCACCACTTTCAGTGCTGACTGCATGCGCTTCCCACACTGACTGAGTAATCTTTCCTCGGACTATGATGACAATGTCGTCCGTATAGCCCTGTACCTCGTACTCCCCTCTCAAGCAAGCTGTCCACGACTAGGCACCAGAGCAGGGGAGACAGAATGTTGCCCTTCCCCGACCCCCGCCAGCAGTATCTCTCCGCGAGTAAGGTGAACCCGCCCTGCCCCTGAGCATGGAACCGATCCACCTGCAGCGGGTCTACTCTATTCCACGCTCCTTGACAGCTGACAGTACCGATCCGAATGAGGTGTTGCTGAAGGCCCCCTCTATGCCTAGTAAGGCCCCAGCGCCACCTCCCTGCTCTCCAGGTTATTCTCCAGTTTTAGCACCAGGTGGTGCACTGCTGTTTCTATTTCGTCTCCTGCTCTGTATGCATATTGTCCTCAGTGTAGGGGATGTGCTTCCAGTACACCGCCCCTAATGTGCCGGTCCAGCAATTTTTCCATTGTTTTTAGCAAGAAGGACATGACACTTATTGGCCTCAGAGGCTTTGCCTGGTCTGTTGGACACCCAGGTTTAGGAATGAATACAACCCTGGCCGGTCTCCATGCCCTCGGAATGTACCCCAGAGCCAGGCTGGTCTTCATAATGAGGGTAAGCGCCGGCGCCAGTATGTCTATACACTGTTGGAGTATTATAGGCATAATTCTATCAAATCCGGGGCATTTGAATGGCTTGATGCCTGAGGTCCTCGTTCCACCACGGGACATTCCCGGTGAACGCCCTCATTTTGAGGGGGCAGTTGGCGTTATAGGCCGAGGTGATTGCGTCTCGCACTTGGGCTGCCGCAATCTCGAGGTATATTAAATTGTCTATGGTACCCTTAACCGCCCGTAGTTGCACTGATGGACCTGCCCTGTAGACCTCCCAGTCCATCTTGCCAGGGTCCCGGTACCATACCGTTTGTTTATCGACTTTGGCGATTTCAAACCGGATGTATCTGTGGTCTGAGCTACTCACTTCGTCAGACACAGACCAGTTCTTAACAAAGTCACCCAGGAACTGGGTGGAAACTGTGAGATCTAAAACTTCCTCACGCGGTGTTGTGACGAAGGTCGGTTTAGTACCTCCATATATGTATGTTTAAATGAAATTTCATAAAGAATTGTAAAAGTGACTCACCCCTAAAGTTTGTGTCCGAGCTTCCCGACGACTCATGGTGCGCGTTCGCATCCATGCCGGTGATGGCCTGCCATCCACCTGCTCTGCTACCCACTATCAGCTGCTCCAATTCCTTGGGTGGAGGAGGGTCCGTGCTGTCCCCTGGCAGATAGATCGATCAAACAGTGATGTCCCTCTGCCTATTCACTCCTCCACATCGGATTTTGATCGTTGCCAGGTCCCCGGAACAGAAATTGATTAACGGCAGAAACTATATTCCTTCTCTGACAGAAATGCAGGCCCTCGGGTTATCGCTGGATCTTCTGTAGATGAGCTTTCCAGCAGCTCCGCCGAGTCCCTTGATTTTCCTTTATAGATGTACGGTTCCTGGATGAGGGCCACGTCCGTATTCCTCAGAGTCATCAGTATTCCGACCGTGGCTGACCTATTGTGAGCGACTGCGAGCCGGCACAGGTTATCCAGAGAATGCTTCCCGCCAGGCGCGGCCGGTGGAACTGAGGCGGGCTCTCCCCTTCCTGAAGGCAGTCCACCGCAGCCTGGATCACGTCCGCCTTCCCCTGGTCTAACGTGGCCTCAGAATGGCATCTGTCAATTACCGCCATCCCGAATCTGCGCCGGTGTTCTGGCCCTGCCCCTTCTGGGACGTCTGTCTGTAGTAGGTGTGCTAGAGCCCGAGCGCGGCCTCTTCTGACTCGCATTCCCTTCTTGCACCTTTACAGGTGCCCTGCAGTGTCCCTACCCCTACAGTAGGGTCCTCACTGGTGGAGGGGCCCCCAGAGTCCGCGGAACTCGTCGCCCTCCGGGACCCAGCCCTCAGATTGGGTATCGGGGACAAGTCTGTGGCCGAAGCTACTCCCCCGTATCTACATCGGTCGTGAGACATCCAGATTCTGCGGACGCGCCCCCTGGCTCGTCTCCGTTTCCGGAATAGACTCAAGGCACGGGTCTGTAGCCGGAGTCACTCCTCGAGCCTTATTGATTTTGGTTTTATTTAAATTTCTCTGTATGGTGCAAGGCGGGTTACTCTGGAGCGTTGCCCGGTACTCCAGAGGTTCCGTTCACGACACTATCACCCTGGTGCCACCCGTCGCTAGCCACGGGTCACGTGACACCGTGGATTGGGGGAGTTTTCGCGACCTCCATGTTTATATCCGTCATGTTTAGTTATAAGCAGAGTCACCTCGTGCAGGATGCGGCTCTTCACCGCGCATGACGGTCTTGGGGAAAGCTTCATGGAAAGCCCATGTTGTTGTTTCCGCTTCGTCAGCTTGCCCCCTGGAGTCCTTTGGTCCCCGACTCCTCGACCGCGTATACTGTTATTTGTCAAACGAAACCATACTAAATTTCAGATCGATTCATTGGTTAGTTTTATTTGCAAGCCAATTGTATCACACGGGTTTCGTGTTTCTTGATAAAATGGAAAAAGTGCAATATCAATGCTTACTTGGCATTTTATTTTTAGGCAAAAACTATTTCTGGACGAAAAAATATACGAACAAATAAAAGCGATGTTGGATGCTGTTTATTGTGACCCTTTACCTCTATAACAGTTCTTGGATATTTGTTCGACAAATTTAAACGCAGTCATACACCTCTTTTTGATGAGGACCGGCCAGGTCGCCCGACAGACGTGGTTCCCGAAAAAAAAAAGGTCTACGACATGATTCTCGCTGAACGCCGAACTAAAGTGTGCAACGTAGCAAAGGCCGTTGGCGTATAAAACGGAACGGAACTATTTTACATAAGTTAAGTATGAGAATGGTGTCGGCTAGATAGGTGCCGCGACTTAACTTAAAGTTAAAACGATTGACTTTTTAAAACAAGTTTTTTTTACTATTATAAAAATACACTAAGTTATACATATAACATACGAATAATAAAACACTGATATCAACCTAAATGTGATATAAAATTACGTCGCACGGAATGGCTCAGACTAAACTGCGACGAGAAGTAGCCGACGAGTTTTCGTGATATGCCTTCTTATAAAGTTATGGATGAGGCGTCTATCTCCGCATTAGCTATTCCATCGTTCATTGATGTCTTAGTTTATTCAGCTCCGTCGTATATCCATCAGAATACTACCTTTGCGGTTTTATTGTCTATTGTCTTACACTGTATCACTATGTCTTAATAATAGGCTATTGTCCCTGAAGCGATTGCACACAGTTGCAGCAAGCGAATACGGATGTCAATGTCAAAGCAGTGTTTGGAGTTTTTAAACAAAATTCTCAGGATCTTTTGGACTGAGCCGACATCGCTGATAAAGCCTGGATACATTGCTATACGCCAGAGATCAATCGAAGCTTAAAACAATGGACTTTTTTTGGTGAATCTCCTCCGAAGAAGACAAAGACGGTCCCCTCGACTAAGAAGATTATAGCCACGATTGATTAGCAGGAAATAATCCTCATCGCCTTTTTTCAGGAAAGGAGAACGATCACTGGGCAGTACTACAGTGAATTATTAGACCGATTCAAGGAATTATAAGACACGGTCCCATTTACCCAGTAAATAAGTATTTTTTCACCATCATAACGTACCAGCACATTCATACGGAATTTTCACGACCAAATTGCATTAGCTGCGTAGCGCACTTTCTGTCGCACCCATCCTACTTAGCCTACCTGGCCTCGTGTGACTTTTTTCTGTTCTCCAACATGAAAACATGGCACGGTGGAGGAAAATTCAGCTTATACGAGGAGATGATGACCGAGGCAGATGCGTATTTTAAAGAGTTTGACAAAACGTATTTTTTAAAGCGTTAAAGAAATGGCAGAAACGCTGGAAAAAGGCTATCGATCTAAGAGGAGATTACCTTGAAATATAAAAAGAAAATTGTAAAAAGCTTGCATCTGCATTCCTAACACGTGTAGTTATTAATCGAGCCTTGTATGCGCTGAAATGTTTTAACATTTTTATTGATTTAAGTACAATGTTTTCACGTTAATTGTACGTACCTACAAGTTTAGCCTATTCTAACAGCTCAACGTTCTGTGTAATTAGAATAAAACTGATAGTAACACAAACACTAAGCAGAAAGTTATTACACCTTTGTGGACTATAAACTTTAAAGGAGTCACGAATGAGAGCTCTGCCACGTAGTTCTGCGTGACAGTTTGTCTCGATATTATTTCAAAGCACTGCAGTGTCGTGTTCTATAATCTCTATTGTATAAAGGTGATTTGGTAGGTGTTAAAAAATTTCTATAATTGACTTGCGGGTTTTGTACTATGGAGTATTAGTAGGTAGGTCCTTTAGATTTTCTTCTAAGATAAAACAGCTAAGGCTATACTTCCAGACTGTGTTTATTGATAAAAGGCCTACGTGTTTCGGTTTATATAACCTAAGCCATCTTTAGGGACTTCCTAAAAAATTACAAAAGCGGTTGTGTCAAAAACAAAGTTTCTGTGAGGTTGGAAAGTATCCCATGAACCAAGCGGTCTAAACAGTCTTACAAGCAAAGCCTACATTAAAAGCAAAGTCAAAAAGTTAAAAAACTGAAAACTTAAAACGCCCAAATGTCAAAGCTTGGTCAAAGCACTTTCATGCAGTAAAAACAACAGTACAAAAGTAATAGGACAAGTCAGAGCCCGTGTAAGTTAGGCTTAAAGTGCACTGACACACTACAATCTAATGTCTTTGAACAAATAGCAACAGGTATAGAAGCTGTTGAGGCAGGCTGCACAAGCAGAGCAGAACTTTCAGAGAATAATACAGAGTTCAACCTATGACACGTATTAAGAATCAAACCAAAATCGCTAAACATATTTACGTTGTGTTCCTTATCACAGGAACTGACCTTTATAAGAAATCTATCATAGTGTACAACAGTCTTACTGTTAGATAAAGATGTCAAAATTTTGGTACTACAGAATAATGTTTTTTTGGTGAAGTTTTGGTTTGAAAGAAGGAATGGTTTTTGTATTAAATTGATTCTAAATATCTATGGTTGCAGCAGGAATGTTGGTGGGAATAGAAATCGCAGCTGAAGAAAAACTTAGTTGAAAATCAAAAAGTGACAAGAGCAAAATAATTTGACATTTATACGTTTAGGGAGACTGTTCAAAATCGTGTCCTAGTGCAAGCACAAGCATAGCTTTTTTGTATGGTATAATGTATAATTTGAATTAATAATAAATAATAATAATAATAATAATAGTAGCTGTTTTCATCGATTGTCTCTTTGTTTCCTTGCCGTATACAGTGTGTCCCAAACTTGATGGGTTTGTGTTTCTATCTCCGTTATTACTAGAGTAAGGAAGACGGTTAAATTACCAATGTTTTGTAGAGCTTCATGCTCATTTCTAATATGACTTGTATTTTACCCTGCCTCTTTGTGTTTTCGAGTTATTTTGAAAAAAAAAATGTCGATATCTTGTTTCTTTAATATCTAAGTAGGCGTAGATATGGCATGTCTAAGACTTGCACATTATCAGAACACTTTTTAGTAATCTTTTTGTGCTATTCTCAACTTCGGATTGTCATTTGTTTTTCAGCTACAGGTATCAACGTTTGTTTTTATTATGGCAGCCATATTGGATTTTTTGCTCGTGTGATAGCCAGTGAAAAGGGCTTTCCAATGTTGTACAACATGGTTGAGAAATCTTGTAGCTGCACTGACAATTTTGAGAAAACCCGTTTTGGGGATAGTAGGCTATGAAATCCAATACCATAAAACAAATGACAAAAAAAGTGTTCAAAAAGCTGTAGGCCATGGAGTCTAACAATAGACTTCTACTTTTAACACAATTTTCCGTAATGATTCAAGACAAATAATATTGAGATTTAATTTACAATACTTAATTAGGTAATAATGCTAGGTAATATTATGTGAAACAGTTTAATAACGAAACCCGGCAATAACAAATAAAAACTTAAACTCCACAAAACAACACAATTAGAAACGGATCTCAACAAATAATAAAATAGAAACTTAGAAATGCATTAAATAGAAAATTGTTCAATATGGCCACCGTTTTCTTCAATACACTTTATACACCTTCTTAAAACATGCCTGCAAACTCTGACAAGGGTGCCTTGGTTAATATGATTTATAGCTTCCGTGATTCTGTTTCGTAATTCATTGATATTTTGTGGTGGACGAATTTATACACATCATTCTTCAGGGTACCCCAAAAATAAAAACCCAGAGGTGTTATATCAGGACTTCGAGCACAACAATGAACCGGCCTATTGTTACAAATGACCCAATTAATAAAACTTTGGTACAAAAACTCTTTGACGATCCTAGCATTGTGAGCTGGACAACCGTCTTGTTTGTACCAAATCTCGTCTAAAGTATCATGAACTCTTAAAATCTGTCTTGCAATCGTCTTTCTTCCTTTAGATGGGATTTTCATTTTCCCAATAATGCCCATTATGGCGATTATATATACCACAATTTGTAAATCTGGATTCATCAGTCCATATTATTTTCAAATGAAAATTTTCATCTTGCTGACATTGTCCTTGGTACCATCTGCAGAATTGAAGTCGCTTAGGGTAATTGTCAACATTTAAGCCTTGTACGACTGTAGGTTTGTATGGATGGTAATGAATTTGTTTTAATACACGGTATACCGTACTTTTTGGAACGTCAATTTGTTCACCATAAAACCGAACTGATTGCAGAGGGTTTTTGTTTTAAACCTGTAAGATGGCATTATTTTTTATTTTTATTTCTAGGCATTGGCAGTTTCTTTGCGTGGAAGCTACCGTCGTTCAATAGATTGGTCACTATCCTGCGAAATATTTTGGTGTTTGGTTCTCGTCTTTCTGGATAGTTGTTTTGATATGAATTTGCAGCTGCCTCAGTATTTCGGTTAGAACGGGTATAACATTCCAACATGTCAAAATATTCTTCGTTACTCAACATATTTTTGAATAATATTTAAAATAAACAGTAAACAAACTATTTAGTACAAAATTTCAAGGAACGCGTTAAATACACCTCAAGTTATTCAGATAATTAAGAATTGCAGTATACTTAATTGTCGCGAAAGTGTTATATACATAGCAACCTTTCTTCTGTTGTTTTTCAGTTGACTTATGCTTAAAAATCAAACAATTTTCAAAGGCATCTTCATAAATCATTAATCTGCTTTTTATTGAGTTCTGTTAGTAAAATTATTTATTTACTAGGTTTACCTATTTAATTAAATTATCACAATTTTTTGGAATAATGTTGTAGTGTAAAATATCATTTGTAATAATGGGCCGATTCATTGGTGTGCTCTAAGTTCCTATTTTTTAGTGTGAATCATTACGGAAAATTATGTTAAAGGTTGAAGTCTATTGTTAGACTCCATGGCCTACTGCTTTTTGAACACTTTTTTTTTGTCACTTGTTTTCTGGTATTGGATTTCATAGCCTACTGTCCCCAAAACGGGTTTTCTCAAAATTGTCAGTGCAGTTACATAATTTCTCAAGCATGTTGTACAACATTGGAAAGCTCTTTTCACTGGCTATCACATGAGCAAAAAATCAAATATGGCTGCAATAATAAAAACAAACGTTGATACCTGTAGCTCAAAAACAAATGACAATCCAAAGTTCAGAATAGCACAAAAAGATTACTCTGTAAAAAGTGTCCTGATAATGTGCAAGGCTTAGACATGTCAGATCAACGCCTACTTAGATATTGAAGAAAAAATAAATCGACAAATTTTAGTTTTTTAAAAATAACTCGAAGACGAAAACAGGAAGAGCAAAATACAAGTAATATTTGGAACGAGCATGAAATTCTACAAAACATTGCTAATTTTGCCGTCTCCCTATATCTAATAATAACGGAGATAGCAATACATTCCCATCCAGTTTGGGACACCCTGTATAGGTGAAGGCAGAATTAGAAGCATAGGCACCTTAAATCACAGCAATAGACACACGGAAATACAAATAAAATATCACAATCGAAATGGAGAACAGTTAAAAGCTGAAAAACAAACGTGAATGGGAAGGCGGAAATGAATGAACTACCACTTTTAGCTAAAACTGAAAAGTGACAGACAGGTGACGTTGACACTTATTGGACTGTTCTGAGTAGCACAGAGCAAGAAACATTTCCGGGCTCGTTGGCATTAGTAATAAACCCGCAATATGTATTGTGGGTCTATTACTAATGCCATCTTCAAAGTCTTGAAGAGAAAGAATGTAAAATTGGCTTAGAAGTCGAAGGATACCTTGAATAAAATGTTAGTTCACAATAAAGACGACATCCCCTCCTAAAGGGGTCACGAGTTTATTGCCTCAGCTGTGGAGATTTTGATTGTAATACTGTCTACATTGGTAGAACTGGGAGTGGTCTAACCACCAGAATCTCCAAACATCTCACAAGCAGAAACAATGCTGATAACGTCACTTCAGCTTTTGGTTGCCACCTCAGAGAAACTGGTCATACCTTCCATAAAGAGAATAAATGTTAAAATCATTCACCCATCCATTTCCGGCACTGAACAGTTCGTCCTTGAAGAGATGGAGATTTACAGATGCACCTACAGCTCCAACAGAACTGTACTCAACGCTTCCAATACCAGTGATGTAAACTTTCCGGCAATCTATAGACATATCCTGAATTTGTGCCATCCAGCATGAAAAACCAAAGTATTCTGTGGAGCCAAGAAGCCCGGAAATGTTTCTTGCTCTGTGCTTCTCAGAACAGTCCAACAAGTGTCAACGTGTCACTTGTCATTTTTAGCTAAAAGTGGTAGTTCGTTCGTTTCCCCCTTCCCATTCACGTCCGTTTTTCAGGTTTTAACTGTTCTCCATTTCGATTGTGATATTTTGTTTGTATTGCCGTGTGTCTATTGTTGTGATTTAAGGTCTGTATGCTTGTAATTCTGCCTTTACCCATGTAGTGCAAGGAAACAAAGACGACAGTCGGTGAAAACAGCTACTATGATGGATTCCTTATAAAGTTCCGTTCTTATTATAAAAAACAGAACGTAAGTATGTTTAGCCATTTTGGTTTGATTCTTAATACGTATCATAAGTTGAACTCTGTATTATTCTCTGAAAGTTCTGCTATGATTGTGCAGCCTACCTCAACAGCTTCTCTACCTGTTGTTATTTGTCCAAAGACATTAGACTGTAGTGTGTCAGTGCACTTTAAGCTTAAGTTACATGCTTTCTGACCCGCTTTATCACTTTTGTACTGTTGTTTTTAATGCATGGAGGTGCTTTGACCAAGATTTGACATTTAAGAGTTTTAACTTTGCAGCTTTTTAACTTTCTAGCTTTAAATTTTACAAATGAAACTGTTACAGAGTATTTTAGACTTTTTTGTAAGACTGTTTAGACTGATGTAACCGCCTGTGTCATCGGATACTTTCCAACCTACCAGAAACTTTGTTTCTGAGACAACCAGTTTTGTAATTTTTCAGGAAGCCCCTGAAGATGACGTAGGTTATATGAGCCGAAACGCGTATGCTCTTTATCAATAAATACAGTCTGGAAGTATAGCCTTGTCTGTTTTACCTTAGAAGTATGTCTGTCCCAGATATCGTGACGTTCAGAAGTAATAACTTTTCGATTTTGACATTGCTTCCAAAAAAGTAGCTTATCAGTGTTGGACAGTCAAATGGAAGAAATTCAGTGTCTCAAATATTTTTCATTATTATAGAAAATCTCAAAAACACGTCAATTTTAGATTAGAAAATGACATACCGTAACGTGAAAGTTACACCCACACATTCAACATCCTTCGATTGACAGTTGCCAGTCCCCAATTGTTCAAGTAAAAGTAGGCTTGTGAAACCTTATCTGAAAGACTTTCCACTCTCTATTTAAAAATAACTAATCACGTTTATTTCTTGATTATGCGAAAAAATTATAACACATTAAACCTCTCGACAGCATCTTATTTGTAAATAAAAATTTCTTCCAACGTTAATCAACATCTGAGGCGTGACCAACCTAATCGGATTCGTTATTCTTTTTAAGTCAGTTAAATGGTTTAATTTTGTATCCACATGTCCCCATAAAGAGTCTAATTGCGTAATATCGAGTGATCGTGCTGATCATTCTAACGATCCTGGAACCGACTTCGAAATTTTAAGTAAGTAAGTAAATTTTAAGTAGGGTAATGCCGGGCGTTGATATAGTAATTTCCTAATGCCCAATCCTGCTGGAACCATATCAGATTCGCTGGAATTTGTGGATTTGCTCGATCAGGATATAAGTTTGCTAAATTCGGCGCGACACTATCTTACAACAGTGCTAAATAATTATCTCCATTCAAATTGCCATCAATGAAAAACGGACCAATGACATGGTTTTATGTGGTATAAGCTGTATACGCACATTCCTTTTAAATCGAAAGGGCGGGAATATCGGGTTCATAAATGTTTGTAGTACTAGATGTGTGATTGAAAAATACTAACTTACGTTAACTTAGCTGTATGTAATAGAAACAGCCATGACATTTATTATATGTACTATGTTATTGAATAACAAAATCTCACGCAAAACATTTCCCTACTCTAATTTTTTATACAAATAATTTGCTAATGACGAGATCTGTGTTTATAATATATGTCTTATGTTGATATATATATATATATATATATATATATATATATATATATATATATATATATATATATATATATATATATATATATATATATAAGAGAAGGCCGGTAATCATTTCTCAGTTTAGCAATTCTGGCAGCGCTCTCGTGGTAGACGGATACGTAAGCGGTAATACGACCCAGATGGTCGTCGACACAGGCGCACCTAGGACGATTATTCGCCGCAACATGGTTCGAAGACAAGATGGCGAGTAAGAAAACCAGACAGGGTGTACAGAGTAAATGCAGCCGGTGGTGATCGGATCCAGGTATTTGGCGAAACTGCCGTGGAGCTGCAAATGGGGACATGGAAGGCAAAGGAGAGAGCTACAGTCGCGGCCATATCAGACCCGATTATAATCGGTTTGTACACACTTTAGGGTCACTGCGCTAAACTTGATCTTGGCACTAACATCCTGACTATCGGCGGTAAAAAAATAATAATGTCACCTGGCAGTAACTTGCAGTGCGAAAAATCACCATAGAGGGAAATAGCAACGTCTGCCGTGAAAGTGTCATTCTAGTGAAAAGAGCTGTGAGAGGAAGAGACTCAGCCAGAAGCAAGTGGACAAGATATGATAAGAGAAGTACAATACGAAGAGTGTAAAGACCATGTATATGTGAAGCCAACCCAGAAAAAGGTCAGTAAACACATTTGTTGGAACAGAGCCGATGTCGACAGGATGAATAGGGCCCGTCGAGATATTTGTGCAAGTAGAAAAACCTGAACAAGAGCAACTACAAGGAAGAGCCAGTACCAAGTAAGAACTTCGCTTGAAGAAAGCCCCGACGTATTGACGAGAAGGAAAATCATCCACTCTGCTGTCGGAATGCATATACGAGTAGAAAGAGACCGCATGAAGACCCATTATGACGTGCGAGCTAATTCAGCTGGCTTTAAAGAAGGAGATCGTGTGTGGTTCTAAAATCCAGTACGACGCAAGGGACGGTCACCGAAACTACATAAATTATGAGAAGATCCTTATAAGGTGGTCAAAAGAACCAATGACATTGTCTATCGCATTCAGAGGAGCCCGAAGAGCAAGATGAAAGTGGTGAATATGCACAGACTTACGCCATACCAAGAGATGTCAGAATTCGACCGGGACGATCGAAGATAAGAGGGGGGCAGTGTCACATTTGTCTATGAGAATTGAGTTTATGGACTTTGTTACTTTTATGGTCAGTTGTAGTGTGTTGGTAACAGCGAACACTTTGGAATGATATTTCTAGAAGGGACCAGAAGTGACTGGTGTAGAACAGTGTAGAAGGTCCAGAATTTCTACGGACAGTATAAATAGGCGAGCGGTACACAGAGTAAGTTAGTCCAGTATTGAATTAGTGTGGTGTAGAATAAGTGATCATAGAGTATAAAGCAAGTCAGCAATAAGTGTTGGTGTATAAGAAGCAATCATATGAGGCGAATAGTGGAATATAGTTCTATGGACATCTGGTAAGAGAAAATTATTTTAGTTGATACTGGTGTTGGAAAATAGTTGGTTATAATAAATTAGTGGTTTTAAAAAGCTGTGTTTTGTTAGTCAACAAATCCAAAACCCCGTAGAACGTAACAGTATATATATATATATATATATATATATATATATATATATATATATATATATATATATATATATATATATATATATATATTACAAAACTTATAAAAATAAATTTTCTAGTTTAATAAAAATTACCAAGAGTAAGTACTATAAAGGTAGGATTGTAATGCAGGAAAAGATATAAAGAAATTAGGAAATGTTATTTCAGATGTTGCACTGGGCAGAGGTGGAGACCAATAAGTGACAACAAAGCAGTAGGAGATAAGAAACAAATAGCATAAATTTTAAATAGGTGTTGTGTAAATAGTTGTTGAGAGCTTTAAAGTTGTTACACAAATGGCGCCTTATCAGACTGCAGTCAAACTCCAATTCGTTTCTCTTGCGCCCTGTTTCTGGTAGCGTGATTATTACTGTAACTGGAAATTTAAAGGCAAGATCTGTACCTGACAAAGATGGATTAGCTGATAGGATTTTCAGGTTGGTCATCTCTTTTTAGTTGAACCAGTTGTTCACATAATAAACAGAAATTTTGAAACAGGTTTATTACCTGATCAGTTTAAGACATCTGTAGTTTCGCCTATATCCCAAACGGAAAGCCGAGTTGATCCCGTCAACTATCGTCTCATAAGCGTACTTAACACGTTAGCCAAGATATTTGAGAGAGCTCTTTATGTGCGACTTACTAAGTATTTTAGTAAAAACAACTTAATATCTATTAATCGGTTTGGATTCAGAGAAAATTGTTCTACTGAACAGGCCTTAGATAAGCTTTGCTCGCGGGTATTGACTAATTTTGATAGAGATTTGAAAACGATTGGAATCTTTTTAGACCCTTGCCAAGCATTTGATACGGTTTATCATGACATACTGATACAAAAGCTGGACCGGATGAGTGTAAGGGGTATAGGCCTGACTTAAAGTGGGAATTATTTTAACAGCAGACAGCAGGTAGTAAAAAATTTCGGTACGCAGCAAGTGCCTTATAATAGCCAAACTTCATAATAATTCTACACTTAGTACGTCATATTACTAAAAGTAATACTTTTAATTTAAACAGATGTTGAATATCTGGTATTTAGGTCGTACTACAAGCTCATTTAAAGGATTTCTCCCGTTCTATTATCATAAAAAATATTAAAATTTTGTTTTCCAGCTCATTTTAAGAAAAAACTTAGAATGCCCAAAACTCAAGTTTCTGTAACGCTAGAAAATTTAAATTTGGTAAATCTAGGTACTGTAAGTCTCTTAAAAGAGACTTCTAATACAAATGTCATTAAAGTTACAAAAGCATATCAGAAGGAACAAGAAGTGAATTCATTATTTAAATCACTTACCTACTTGAACAAATAATCAAGGAATATTAACCTTAATATTCTTATTCTTTGATTTCCATAGAATGCGCGTAAAACGCGCATGCTGTATCATCTTGTTGCTTTGATCCATCTGTATGTATGCAGTAAGGATTTTTGTACTTGTCCAGCTCGAGTTTTAGCATTACATTTCTAGTGTGTGTTGGAAATGGCAGCAAGTTTTCGATAAATTTCGTGTTTAATTCTGACAGGTTTGAAGTTATTTCAAAAATCGGGTTTAGCCCATCTATGTGAATATGGGTTTTTATATTTGGAAGGTCACTGTATACTTCTGCCAGCAATACTGATTTTTTGGTCCAGTACTTTTTTGTAAGGTTATTTATAAGCAAGTGGTGAATTTTGCCTATAAGATGGCTGTCCTTAGCATACCATTTGATAATCATTCGGCTTGCTAGAATTTTTCTTATATATTGAAGAGGAATTTCTCCACATTATGTTAGCATGTTGTTTGTTGGTGTGCCATTTAGAGCTCCGCTTGTCCTATTTTGTCTAAGTGTGTTTTTTGTGTTTCTAAACAAATAATTTTTTGAAGATTTTTTGTGAAGTGTTGGTAATAAAAAAAATTCGCAAGAAAACATAATTTTCGTGTAACATTACTTTAACAAATTTTAGTAAAAAAAATTTCACTTTTCATTAAAGAGATTTAATTTTTATGAAAAAGCTTTTTGTGGATAATTATGTTTTAGCAGGTGTGTAAATAGCTTTTTAGCAACCTTTTTCTCAAACTACCCAAACGCAGCAACCGATTTTTATTTATAGTTGTTATGAATGCGTATATATAAATGTAATTTACTCCTGTCTGGCGATGCTGTAAAAATCAAGACCGGTTACAGAAAATAAAAAGCCTGGACGCAGCAAGTGCGTTATAGTAGTGAATTTTTACAAAAATGATCTGGCACAATATATTTTGTTGTTGCGTTTTAGCCGGGTTCTGGATAAGTGAGACTTTAAATTTTAACAAAACACCTTTATTTACTCTCTAAATATGGATACAATAAAAGTTCTGGAATGTCTCTTTCACAAAACACTTAGTCTATCTGGCTTTACAATCACTAATCTGGAGAAAAGTCACTACACTGAAACTACAGTCGCTACTCTCTAACACTTTACACTGGTTACTGCTTCTTCGAGTCACTTCAACATTCTCTAACTGAACTGAACTGGCTTACTTCCACCTTTGTATACCCGTCGTACCTTCCACCTCGTTTCTGGGGTGTTCCGTTCCAAAATGTTCCAGGACTTTCTTTTGCTAGAAGGTTCTGTGAATACAGAACGGTTCCGTGTGTATACAGGGGGATGTATATACAGGTGATCCAAATGTTGTCATCACTCATATGTTACACAAGAGCTGTTTCTCATACTATAAGATATCTCTGCGTATACAGGCTGTATATAAAGGGTGCTCGGAATGCGCAGACCTCGGTTATACGTTCCGACGGGGTACAAGTTGGTAACTTCGTTATTTTTGGTCCTAGAGGGTTGAGACTTCTGGGGTGGGGAGGCAGTGTTGTCATATTGTGCAAGAATTACCAGGTGTTGGGGAAGTTTTGGAGATGGGGGGCAACACCGCACCTACATCTATTGAAGTGCTTTGTAACATTATTATAACTTTTCTACTTGTAACATAGAAATATAAATTTTGGAGTATAGTTTAATTTTTATATCGTAAACCTACCTAACAAATTTGGTTATCATAGCTTTTTTATTTTCCTGACTAACGAACTTATCTAACCCATTTACAAAAGGAAGGTACATGCCAAATTTTATCAAAATCGGCCTATTATTTTTTGAGTTATCGGTGTAATACACACACACACACACAAATATATATATATATATATATATATATATATATATATATATATATATATATATATATATATATATATATATATATATATATATATATATATATATATATATATATATATATATATATATATATATATATATATATAAATTGAAACTGACCCCGGATATGGGTTCTAGGGGTCCTAGTTCGCGCTTATTTGCAAAAAAAATTTCAAAATTCAAAAGTCGTGATCTCCCCATTAGTGAATTTTTTCTACGAAAATTCACTAAAACAAACATTTGTGAAACCAGAGTGAAAGTATCTACACATGTATTCATTCTATTAGCACTGAGAGATGTTACCTAAACGAGAAGAGTACACGATACGGAGGGGGTGAATCTGTGAACAAAACCATGAAGTAAACTAATTATACATTTTTAACGCATCCGAATCTGAATCGTGCTAGTTGGAATCCCTACATGTACTCCAAAAACTTAGTAGTTGCGGCCAAAATCTCGAATGTAATTAATTTATAGTCCGTAATAACAGCCTAGGGCTTGACATTCTCTCAAGTCCACTAATGAAACCATCTCTTCATTTAACTGGGACGTTACTTAATTATTGTTTTTAGTATTGTACCTCGTCAGAAAACTATTCCTTGTTGCATCCTACTGGAAGTGTCCCGGCATTATCCTTGCTCCAGGAGTTGCGCCGTCGCATCACCAAGGGTGGGGGCTTCACCCGGGCGCAGCCGTTCGTCGACAGTCCTTATCGCGCCCTTGTGAACTTTACTTCTCGCGTACTCGATTTCAAATACCGCGTGCTCATCTTTTTTGACGTGATACGTGATTATGTGCTGTCAAATCCTGACTGTAGCGGTGACCGCCGTGTGACCTAGTGCAGTAACAGTTTACGTTCTGGAACTGGCATATATTTTACTGTTGAAGTGCGTTTGTGTGTGCTGATATCCTCTGGAGTGAGTTATTAGTTGTGCAACCTGTCAGTGTGTCATGATTTTATCTGCTGTCAACACTTCCTGGGGACATCTGATATGTAAATGTCTCCTTTGAACATTTTTCGGCTTAACAGTACGTACCATTGAGAATATGTTGATATTAAATTACCCATTAAAAATATATAAAAAATAGTGTGGTACAAAAAAATTACAAAAATAACTATTTAAAATATGTTATGAGATGACTTACAAATATTAGCAAGAAATAAAATTTTCTTATTTAAGGTAATCAGCGTATTCAACTTAATAGGAAATCGACAATTATAATATTAATAGTAATAATGATAATACTAATATATTTGACCAATGTGATACAAAATATATACACAATAAATATACACAATATATGGCATGCCAAAAACAACATACAAAAGTAAACTCACAGAAACTTTACCAAAAAAAAGAACGCTTATACACATACAGCGTGGTCCAACCGTGCGTTCAAGTTTAATATCTCCTTTATTATTTAATAATAAATAAAAAAAAGTTTGGGCGCAGTAAGTGCGTTATGGTAGTGAATTTTCATAGAAATGATCTGGCACGAAATATTTTTTTTGTTACTTTTTTTTCTTTTAACATAGAAACAAAAGTTTTGGTATAGGATGTCCTTTTAATAACGTAAACTTACTTACGAAATTTGGTTACCATAGCCTTTCTATTTTTTGAGATAAAATTTTTTTTCGAAAGAAAACTCAAAATTTTCCCGGAAAACCTTATTAGATTTTCTTGACTAACGAACTTATCCAAGCCACTTACAAAAGGAAGGCACATGCTAAATTTTATCAAAATCGCTCTATTATTTTTTGAGGTATCGGTGTGATACATATATATATATATATATATATATATATATATATATATATATATATATATATATATATATATATATATATATATATATATATATATATATATATATATAGATATATATATATATATATATATATATATATATATATATATATATATATATATATATGAGAGAAAATGAACATCCTGTGTAAATTTAAATATTTTTGGATTACCAAGCTGATTGATAGGAACAACTTTCAGTTGAAACTTTTTTGATAAAACTGAGTTTAATATGGAAAACTGGGCTTTTTCCGCGAAGTGGACCATCCTGTATGTATATATATATATATATATATATATATATATATATATATATATATATATATATATATACAGTGCACGGCGTATCGAGCGTCCATTAGAAGTATCTACAAAACTATACCGATTTTTAATCTGAAAATTTGGTCACTTGGGTTTTCTGGATAGCTGAATTTAACAAAAATATACACGTCATCATACCACTTCCGGTTATACCGGAAGTGGTTACTAACTTTGTTTTTTCAAATGAAACATGACATTTTTGAGTAGAGTTTTGGATTTATCGTAAAATTTTAGGTTGACTTTTGATAACATACCATATGTAAAAAATCAGCCGTTTTGGAGTTATATCGATTTTTTTAAAACTTAAAAAAAAATTATGTATGTATATTGAGTGGTATATCTCCGGCAAATATGATGTCAGCGATTTGCAATTTCGTCTGTGGTTTTTCAAGATACAAGAGTATCGTGAAAATAGGCAAATGCGTTGATAGCATATACAGGGTGGAAGAAATTCACATACCAACTTGGACAATTTCGGACCCCTATAACTTGCTTACTTCAAATGGAACACCCTGTATATTTTTATCTTATTGCTTAGAGATTTGCATTATCTTTCGATTTATATCAGCATGTCCTATACCTAAATGCAACAGTTATCCAGATATTGGAACATTTGTATAATGATAATGTTATAAGGTGCACAATATTTCAGTAGAGTGCCTTGACGGAAATGTTATTCTTAGCAACGCCATTACTTCATGACAGTTGTTTATAACAATCAACAAATATGTCGCGTTTGGGGTTTTCTAATGAAGATTTTCTAAATTTATTAGTTACATACGGCGAATGCAATCGCATTATGAGTAGAACCTGCCGAGTTTTCGCTGAAAGGTATCAAGATCGCCCCAGACCGAATAAACATACCATCAAACGTCTGCTTAATAATTGTATAAAGTTTGGTTCCTTTCAACCAATTGTTAGCAGGCAAAACCGTTATACCGAAGACGATGAAGCCATGGTACTAGGATACTTCCATTCGTATCCTGAAAATTCCCTACAAGAGGCTGAAAGGGATCTTAGAATATCAACCAGGTCTATCCACAGAATCTTAAGAAAGTATAATTGGCGACCTTTTAAGCTCCATTTGGTTCAGAATTTGAAAACTGAAGATTTATTGTGTCGTGTGAATTACTGTGAGTGGTTGCTGACAAGAATTCAAGAAGACGATAACTTTGTCAAAAGTATAATATGGACTGATGAAACAAAGTTTACAAAAAACGGCGTGTTTAACCGCCATAACAGTCATTACTGGGCTGCAGAAAATCCGCATATCTGCAGAGAAAGAAATTACCAAAACCGGTGGAGCTTTAATGTGTTCTGTGCCGTCAAAGACTCTCGTATTTTGTGTGTGTATTTTTATAACGAAAACTTAACAGGGGATCGATATGTGTGGTTGTTAAAAAACGTAGTGAGAGATGCTTTAGAAACTTTAGAAATTAGGGAAAGATCAAACGCTTTTTATCAAATGGACGGTGCTCCACCACATACTACTCATCAAGTCAGTGCGACATTAGAAGAAATGTTCAGTGGGAAGTGGATTGCGAACAATGGGCCCTGCAAATTTCCACCACGCTCCCCTGACTTAACTCCATTAGATTTTTTCATATGGGGCTTTATTAAAAATAAAGTTTATAAAGACCCTATAACCACAAAGGAGAATATGCAAGAAAGAGTACGTGCCGCCTTCAATGAAATAAGCAGAGAAAGTATAAAACGTGCTACGAGCAATGAAATTTTAAGGCGAATTAATTGCTGTTTGCTAAAAAATGGAGCTACTTTTGAACATCTTTCTTGAACACCCATTGTTTATATACATGTTACTTATTAGATTGTTCCTTATCATTCCAGTTGCCACATTTTTTCTCACTTTCATTGGTTTAGTTGTGTAGTACTTAATAAATTGTTTATCTAGTTGCCTAAACAGATTATTATTATGGTATTCTCATTTATAATTTTGTTCTATGGGGTGTCCAACAATTAATAATTATTGAAGTTCATGAAGAATAACATTTCCGTCAAGGCACTCTACTGAAATATTGTGCACCCTTAGCCTTATAACATTATCATTATACAAATGTTCCAGTATCTGGATAACTGTTGCATTTAGGTATAGGACATGCTGATATAAATCGAAAGATAATGCTAATATCTAAGCAATAAGATAAAAATATACAGGGTGTTCCATTTGAAGTAAGCCAGTTATAGGGGTCCGAAATTGTCCAAGTTGGTATGTGAATTTCTTCCACCCTGTATATGCTATCAACGCATTTGCCTATTTTCACGATACTCTTGTATCTTGAAAAACCACAGACGAAATTGCAAATCGCTGACATCATATTTGCCGGAGATATACCACTCAATATACATACATAATTTTTTTTTAAGTTTTAAAAAAATCGATATAACTCCAAAACGGCTGATTTTTTACATATGGTATGTTATCAAAAGTCAACCTAAAATTTTACGATAAATCCAAAACTCTACTCAAAAATGTCATGTTTCATTTGAAAAAACAAAGTTAGTAACCACTTCCGGTATAACCGGAAGTGGTATGATGACGTGTATATTTTTGTTAAATTCAGCTATCCAGAAAACCCAAGTGACCAAATTTTCAGATTAAAAATCGGTATAGTTTTGTAGATACTTCTAATGGACGCTCGATACGCCGTGCACTGTATATATATATATATATATATATATATATATATATATATATATATATATATATATATATATATATATATATATATATACATACAGGATGGTCCACTTCGCGAAAAAAGCCCAGTTTTCCATATTAAACTCAGTTTTATCAAAAAAGTTTCAACTGAAAGTTGTTCCTATCAATCAGCTGGGTAATCCAAAAATATTTAAATTTACACAGGATGTTCATTTTCTCCGTGGCAGACCAAACTTACCTTTTTTTAAATACGACACCCTATATCTTATATCATTTTTAAAAAGCTGGTATCGCGACAAGCAAATTGATACCCCACTTGATGGGTCTAGGCCCAACCGTTTCAGAGTTCTTCATTTGTTTATTAAAAATATTGGTCTAGTTTGGTGCGTAAATACTTCGTTTCTGCACAATGTTTTGGCTGCATATTCAATGGAGTCAATTTTATACACACCTCACTATAATAAAGTGCGACATGGTAATTCTTAATATAACCTGACTATACAGAGTGTTAAATTTCAGAAAACTTAAATTTTCTCGAGAATTTCAAATAGAACGCCCTATATATTAGAACGTTGTCAGATGCGCGCTTTCATGGCCTTTTCAGCAATACTATATTTGATAACATTATTTTCAACGGTTTCAAAGATATAACGCATTAATTACAAAATTTACCAGTTTCCAATATTTATGAAACTTATCTCAAAATCTAAGGGCGGCTTTGACAACGCTACTTGACATTTGAAAAATTTACTAAAGTATTGACAGGTAGCCTTATTAGTTACCCGCTTTATTCTTGATTTTATCATGTTTTTTACGGAATAACTTATGTCAGTGCTGTATGTGATTGCTGAAAGTAATAAAAAATTTGCCTTAGCAAAGGGAATCTATAGGCAGAAATATCCTAATCGACAACAACCTCGGTTGAAAGCATTTAGATGCATTTTAATGCATATGACAGTGTACAATATCAGGCTCCCGTAAGAAACAAAAGTGTTCTAAATGAAGGTACGTCTGTAAACGTCATAGCCTCAGTCATTGAAAATCCACATATCAGCGAACGACAATTAGCTTCAAATTTAAATATCAGTAAAATTCCTGTCCAAAGATATTTCAAAGAAAACAAATATCACTCATACCATGTTAGAAAAGTTCAAGAGCTCTCTGCAAGCGATAAGCAGCAGATATTGAATTTTTGTATTTGGGCTCTACAGAAGGACAACCAGGAACCAGGATTTCTTGCAAAAGTGCTATTTACAAATGAAGCAAATTTTTCAAACTGTGGAGGAATTAACATGCACAATTTGCATTATTATGCTGATATAAATCCATATTTTTTGGCCAGTGGATCGTCAGCATAGGTGGTCCATAAATTTGTGGGCTGGATTTTTGGGTCCGTATTTAATCAGACGGTATTTTTTCGATTGGACTCTCACTGGTGAGCGTTATCTAAATTTCTTGAAAAATGATCTACCAGAGCCGTTAGAAGAAATCCCTCTGCAACTCCGGGGTGAAATGTGGTATCAACACGATGGAGCGCCTCCACATTCAACAGGAGTTGTTAGAGCATTTTAAGCCATAATTTTGAAGAACGATGGATAGGTCGACCTGGACCAACCCCTTAGTCAGCAAGATCTCCTGATCTTTCCAAAATAGATTTATTTTTGTGGGGTGACATTAAAGGTAAAGTGTATGCGACTTCACCAACAACCAAGGAGGACATGCGCGCAAGGATTTCAGAGGCTTTCAAGTCTGTACGCGAAGCAACATTGTTGAACATGCAAAACAATTTAAGACGGAAATTACAAATTTGTATCGATAATGACGGCTCCCAACTTGAACATTTGCTGCGTTGAATTTTTGTTGTTTATTTTGTGAATTTAGATTTAGTGTTGTTCTTGTTGATTTAAACTTTGTTAATATATGCATTAAATGTTTTGCTCTTTTACATCACACACTTTAGTTTTTTTATGCAGTACGAATTAAGAAAAATCACGTAAACTATTTGAAAATGAGATAAAATACAGGGTGTTGCATATTAGCGTGAAATATTTACTTGAATTTATATAAAAATGGCTAATTTCGTAATTGAGCCTTAATATTTTTGAAACCGTTGAAAATAATGTCATAAAAGGTGGTATTCTTAAAAAGGCCATGAAAATGCGCATCTAATAACGTTCTAATATACAGGCTGTTCCATTTGAAATTTTCGAGAGAATTTAAGTTTCGCTAAATTTAACACTCTGGATAGTCAGGTTACATTAAGAATTACCATGTCGCATTTTATTATAGTGAGGAGTGTATAAAATTAACTCCATTGAATATGCAGCCAACACATTGTGCAGAATCGAAGTATTTATGCACCAAACTAGACCAATATTTTTAATAAACAAATGAATAACTCTGAAACGGTTGGGCCTAGACCCATCATGTGGGGCATACATTTGCTTGCTACGATACCATCTTTTTAGAAATGATATAAAATACAGGGTGTTGAATTAAAAAAAGGTAAGTTTGGTCTGCCACGGAGAAAATGAACACCCTGTGTAAATAAAAATATTTTTGAATTACGCAGATTGATAAAAACAACTTTCAGTAGAAACTTTCTTTACAAAACTGAGTTTAATATGGAAAACTGGCCTTTTTCCGCGAAGTGGACCATCCTATATATATATATATATATATATATATATATATATATATATATATATATATATATATATATATATATATATATATATATATATATATATAAACATATAAAAATTGAAACTGGCCCCGGATACGGGGGCTAGAAATCCTAGATCGCGCTCATTTGAAGAAATTTTTTCAAAATGCAAAAGTCGGGATCTTTTTCTAAGAAAATTCACTAAAAAATGCAACAAAAATAGCAGGTATCAACGTGAGCTACAAACTAAAATTATTTGTGCTTTTAACAAGGTGTTGCATAAGTTAGATACAAACCAAACTTCCCTTTTTTTAAATGATACACGCTGTATATTGTTTTATTTTTGAAGTCTTCTTGTTTTGCCGATTCATCCAGTGTATAGTCGTTGGGGTCTATACAGAATCATTCAAATGTAATGGCCACTTTTCTAAAACATTAGAGGCACATTTGACGGTCTGTATCTTCATTGATATGCCAGCATGCAACACTCGATTATGCCAAAAATCTGCAAAAGTGTTATTTTTACAAGTTCAATCAATACAGAAAAAAATTCTTAAAAATTATACACAGGGTAAATAAAAACACTGGAGTCAAGTTTTTTAGAGAAACTAAAATGGAAGATCCTGTATATTATAATCAATTTCGATACATCGACAAATATTCTTTCAGTTTCGTAAACTATTCCCTATACCTAAAATCAGTCTTTACTGAGATATTGGGTGTTTTTTTTAAGAAAAAAGGTCAAACATTAACTTATCTCTCGAGTAGTTATTTTCTCCTATTTGAATTATAACAAGACGCTAAAATGAACTTCTCTCGCTAAGTGAAGATTGGAACCTGTGATGAGCACTGATAAGTACACTTGGAGAAGCCAAATCACCACAATACATTTTAAAAGACCTGACGATCGTTCACTAACCAAGCTAGCGTCATCAGAGGATGAAAAATTCTAACTACTTAAAAAAACTAACATCAACTTATATACCGGATTTTAGGTAAAGAGACCGAACTGAGATGGGAAACTAGTCGCAGGCAAATTCTACAGTGTATTGTATTTTTATCGCCGGATAAGGTCTTTGCACTGTCCCTACTAACTTATCTAAAAGGTGTCCATCTCTAATAGTTTTGGGAAGGTTCAACGATAGCTAACTTAACATAGATTCCTTTGGCGGAAATATATGTATACTTATGTTATGTTTAAGACGTGCCGAAACGTGGGAATTTTATTTAACAAAGCAATCTATCAGGTGAATCGTGATTGGCGGTGGTGAAGCGTTCATACATTTTTTTGTTGTAACTATATTTCGCAATATATACACATTCGAACGCGTTTAGCTGTCTTGGTTGTCTAACATTTTTTATTAATTGCAGATTATCTTTATTAACGTAATTATTATCATCCCAAATATGTCGGGCGACGAAATATTTATCTATAGTACCGTAACGTAATTGGGCTAAGTGTTCTTTGAATCCAATTAGGTCTTTAAAAATGTGTTGTGGTGATTTGGGTTGTCCAAGTGTACTGATAAGAATTTCTCTTTACAAGAAATGATTCATATGATTTATGTGTTAGGAGCAAGTAACAAAAACAGTTTATTTCCGACAAGATTCTATAACGAGAAATGTCCCAATAGAAGACAACCACACAGAAGCGCTTTTGAAAGACTGATGCTAGGTTTTGACGAAACGGGAATACAGGATACAAAAAGGCTGAGGGAAGCATGCCTGTTTTGAACGAAGAGAAAGAGTTGATAGTAAATTCCGAAGTGATAGAAGACGCTCATATCAGCTCAAGAAAAATGGCAAGGGAAATTTATATCAGTAAGACATCTGTTTAACGAATTTCACGTAAAAACAAATATTACCCATACCATATTCAGCCAAGAACTCTGTACAACATTGATCATCAAAGGCGAGCATCATTTTGTCACTGGACACAACAAATCTAAAGAGATACAATATTCTTCAACTTTGTGTCCTTCACTAATGAAACAACGTTTCATAAGAACGGACATGTCAACTGACATAACTTTCACTACTATTCTACTGAAAACACTCACTTTACTCACACGACTAGTCAAAATAGGGGGTCTCTTAACGTCTGGGTGGAATTATTGGAAATTTTGTTATCGGACCGCATTTCTTTAAAGAACGGCGATATCTTCAGTTTCTAAGAGTAGACCTTGGATCATTATTAGACAAACTGCCTGTTATGTATGACGGTGTCCCAGTTCATCATACAGCTAACATTCATGCTTTTCTTACCCAACATTTTCCATAACGCTGAATTGGGAGAGGAGTGCCAAATGCATAGCCCACTAGGTTATTTGATCTAACAAAAATGGACTTCTTTTTATGGGGTTATGTAAAAAATTTAGTTTATCAGACACAGCCGTCGACAAAAGAAGATATGAAGGCAAGAATCTGTGGTGTATTTGATAATAATAATTTAAGTGCATTACGAGACGCTAACTATTCTTCTGAAACTCCCTTAAAATTATGTGCTGAGCAAAATGGTGGTCATGTCGAACACTTACTTAACTAGTTTTCATTGTTTATTGTAGTGTTTATATAATTTTTATCAAAATTTTCCGTGATTTTGATATATTCTAATTTCAGCTTTAAGTTTTATTTCAATATCACTAAATCGAATAGTCTTTAATTTATGGTTAAAGGAAATTAAAGGCTTTTACTACCAGACAAACTGATTTATTCTCAAAACCCTACGCGTTTCAGCACATTAACGTGCCATCTTCAGGGGTTTACACAAATTTCCTGACTCAATTACAGAAAGATGCTGTATGAAATGTTGTCAACGTTTGGTTTTTCATCTATTGTACTCAGGATACCAAACAGAAATTGCCGAAAACAGGAAGGCAGGAACATAAGAAGACTTGAAGAAACCAGAGGATGAATGCAAAAGACGCTTATTTTTTACCTTAATTTTATCAAACGAAGAAAATGGAGTCCCACGGATCTCTAGATATTAAACTCCCCTGAGTTTAATTTAACTTCCTTTAACCATTATGTAAAAACTGGAACCTGTGATGAGCACTAATAAGTACACTTGGAGAACATCCAAATCACCACAACACATATTTGAGAGACCTTACGATCGTTTCGTTGACAAAGTCAACATCTTCAGAGGAAGAAAATTCTGAATTTTCTTCCTCTGAAGATGTTGACTTTGTCAACGAAACGATTGTAAGGTCTCTGAAATATGTGTTGGGTGTTCTCCAATTGTACTTATTCCTTTAAGCATGTCAAACCCAGACCTTATGACGTTGAGAAATAATGTCTTTAATTTATACTTGTTAAATTTTTCCATATTTTTTTTTCCGGGTATAATTTATATTTGAGGTTTTCTCCATGCTTTTGTATATTGGTTATAATATATTCTTACAGTAATATGTCACAGTTGAAACAAACCGACATTTGTAAGCTTTCTGAAATAATAAAACCAGTTCCGAAGAAGTACTAGGTTTTGAGAAGTAGTGACCATAAATCTTTATATAATTCTTTATATGCCCCAACAGACGATTAATAATCAAACTGAGACTAGACAGGAAACTGTAGACAGGTGTTTCAAAAATAATACACTAATTTGGCCCTGTGTATAAACGTACTTTTTTCTTAAAAAAGCCCAATATCTCAGTAGATAGTAGCTTTTGGGATAGGGAATACATACTTTATGAAATTGAAAGACAATTTGTTGATGTATCGAAATTGATTACAATATACAGCGTGAATACATATACTTTCGAATTTCTCAAGAAAACTTGACTCTAGTGTTTTTACTCACCCTGCATATGGTTTCCAATGAATTATTTCTGTATTGATTGGTTCTTTTTCATATTTGTGGTATGCTGACATATTAGTGAAGATATACACAGACTGCCAAATGTGCCTCTGATCTTTTAGAAAAGTGTCGGTAACTTTTGAGCGACTCTGTATAGAATCCCAACATTTATACAACGGATGAATCGCCAAAACAAAAGGAATTCAGAAATAAAACAACATACAGAGTATATACAACATACAACAATATATACAAAACACATTGCATCTAACTTATGCACCCAGTATATGCAAAAATAATTTTAGTTTGTAGTCAGCGTTAGTACCAGCAATTTTTGTCACAACTTTTTTTGTATAATTGAATAATAAAGAAGATATTGAACTTGAACGCGCACTGTTGGACCAGCCTGCATATATATATATATATATATATATATATATATATATATATATATATATATATATATATATATATATATATATATATATATACAGGCTGGCGCACTGAAAACGAAACAGACCGATTTGCGTTCACAGAAATTTGTTTTTTAAGAAACTCTGAAACACGTCAATTTTAATAATGAGGGGGACATGTTTTTACATAAAACTCTACTTTGTCACATCAACCCCTTAAGGGTGGTGATAACAACCCTCATATTTTAAATAGGGAACATGGGTCGAGTGTTACATCATCTGAAAGCTCTTTTTTTGAATTCAGCACACTAATCTTTTTGTAAGTTTTATCAACTCGTTTAAAAATTATTCACAGTTGGAGTTTCAAGAACGTATTTCATTCATTGTGATAATGAATGCACTAATTAGTCAATATTTCGTTAAAAAACTAAAAAACAAAACCAAACGTTAAAAAAATGTTTATTCAGTTAAGTAAGTGTTCAAATTGTTGACCACCAGCTTCCATACAAAAGTACAGATTTTGTTCAAAACGAGGTCTGACATTCTGGAGCGATTGTGGAGTTATTAGACGGCATTCTTTAACAATGCGTCGTCGTAATTCTTCCAGAGACTTCGGTTTTGTTGCGTACATTCTACTCTTTAAATGCCCCATAGAAATAAGTCTGAATGAGTTAAATCCGGTGATCTAGGGGGCCGCTCAATAGCACTTCTATGCCCAATCCATTGCTCTGGAAACTACGTTCAAAAACTCCCTAACACATTCTGAAAAATGCGAAGGAGCTCCATCTTGTTGAAACACTAATTGATTTTCTTGACAGCGATCATCATTTTCAACAATGTCAATTAGTAGATAGTAAACGATATCTTCTAGTAACTCCAAATACGTTTCGCCACTCAAATTGCCATTAAAAAAATTGGTCCGATTAAACCGTCTCCAAAAATGCCAGTCCCGGCATTAAATTTCTGTGGAGTTTGAGTGTGGACTTCGTGAAAATTTCTTGGATTATTATCTGCCCAATAACGACAATTATGACGATTGACTGTAGAGTTAAATAAAAACATACACTCGTCTGAAAAATAGATATTGAACAGAAAGTTCCCGTTATTAGCTATTCGTGCAGTCATAACTTTACAAAACTCCAGCCGTCGATCAAAATCATCTTCATTCAGTTGTTGTATAAGATGAATTTTAAACGGGTGAAATTTATGATACTTCAATATTCGCTGAATAGTACTTCTTTTGATGTTTGAAACAGTGGCCGATTTTCTCGCGCTCAAAGTTGGGTCTGCAGCAATTTGTCCTAACACTTCAATCTCATTAGTCTCATTTCTAACCGGAAATTCACGTTCAGGATCCCGTGTTTTTGTGGGCTACTGAACCACTTTGTCGAAATTTTGCAACTAACTTCAAAATGTATTTTCTGTTAAGATGTCTGTTCGGATGTCGCTCATTAAACAAATTTGCGGTACGGTTGGCACAGTCATCGTTTTTGAAAAAAAAAGAGTAATTATTTAAACTCTTTCTTCTACAGAATACACCATTTTAAAATTAATTTTTGGTAATACTATCAAGTATCAAACCGACCGATAAACTGAAATAATAAACAGCATTTCTCTCATTCCGATAAGAAATGTTCTGACAGTCAAATTTTTGTTTACAAACCAACAAAACATTGACTATCAGCACATATCTTATCGGAATGAGTGAAATGCGTTTTTGCATTTTCAACTGTAAAAAGTTTTTAAACGAGATAAAACTTCCAAAAAATAAGTCTGCTGAATTCAGAAAAGAAAGAGCTTCCAAATGATGTAACACTCGATCCATGTTCCCTATTTAAAATATAAGGGTTGTTATCACCACCCTTAAGGAGGTGATGTGACAAAGTTGAGTTTTATATCAAAACATGTCCCCCTTCATATATTAAAATTGTCGGGTTTCAGCGTTTCTTAAAAAAAATATTTCTGGACGCAAATCGGTCTGTTTCGCTTTTAATGCGCCAGCTTATATATATATATATATATATATATATATATATATATATATATATATATATATATTATATATATATAATCTTAAATAAATAAAATTGGCCCCTAAAATGTAATATGGCTTAAAATAACTCATATGAGATAGTGCATGGACTAAATAAAAAGACTGACAACAATAAAACATCAAATATCATCTTTTAAAAATTGTTCAATGCTATAGTAATATTTTGTTTTTAAAAATGCTTCAATTTCATTTTTAAAGCTACGTATGCCCATAGTTTTAAAAACGTCAATTTATTGAAATATTTTATTCCGCTACAATAGGGAGACTTTTCAGATCTAGCAGTCGATTGTTAACGACGCCTCAGTTTTAAACGATTTTTGATAGGGTAAGAATGAATGTCAGTATTTCGCTCAACTAAAGAAATATTATTGTAAATAAGCAACAAACGCTTGTAAATACATATACATGGTAGTGGCATTATATTATATTACATAAAAACAGTCGACAAGACTCGGTTAGTTTAAGACCAAATATTAATCTTAGGACGTTTTCTTCTGTTATAAATATTCGGCCAGACTGGAGTGCGCGATCCCAGAAAGCTACATGATGTGACAACACAGAGTAAACAAGAGCGTAATGGACATTAATAAGGTTATTTTCTCTTAAAAGATCAGCTCTTGTAAAAAATTGAATACACACTGTCTTTTTATAATTAATGTTCCAACTACTCACAGAACACCATCAGCAAATTCACTCCATACTCTATTAAAGCTAACAGCTAATTCCTCACTTGTGTCAGCTGAAGTGACTACAGATGTGTCATCCCCATATAGGATAGTGCAACCATAGCTAATATGCTTTGGCAAATCATTATTAAAATCAGAAGCATCACTGGGCCCAAAACTTATCCCTGTGGAATACCGAAATTAATTTTATGCTTATCTGAAGCAATCTTGTTTACCTCCACACACACATAACTTACCACGTGCCTTAGCCAGGTGAAGAGTATCAGCTCTTGGCAGATCAAAGAGAAAAGCCCCTGCATATTTATTCTTTTTGACTTCTTTACTAATATATTTCACAAATTCAAAGGCAGCACCTTCCGTTGTGCTACCTCAACGAAACCCATGCTGGCTGTATGCAAAAATGTCGTCCTTATCGTAAAGCCCAAAGTACGATTATACATCACTCTTATAATTACTTTTGTATATATTTAATATTGTGATGGATCTATACTTTTTAATTAGAAATGGGTCAACAGCTTTAAACAGCAAAATTACCTTGCCTATCTTTACTGCGTTTGGACATTGGCACTACTTAAGAGATTTTTTTTAATAAAGGCTAATGGCTCAGCTATCTGTTCAGCAACTGCCTTTAAAATCCTAATAGGTATACAGCCCACCCCGATCAAACCAGTTTACTTTAACCCAAATATTATAGTTTTTATTTCAGTGGCGCTTACTGGAATTTACTAATATAAGTTTAAGAGCATGCCAGGGGATACACGAGCAAAATTACTACTATCTATGCTACTGTGATAATTTAAAAATCTCTTTTCAAGCAACTGTTTTGAATAAAAAGAAGCATATTCATTATCAATCACTTAAAGATCTTTAACAAGTTCATGGTTAATTTTAAGTTGAATGTCGCCAGTTCGAATCGCAGTCGAAGTTTTCTCCTTTCCCGTTATTTGCCTAACCAACTACAATTTTTTTGGCGTACGTTGGAGACCATCATTTTTCATAAGGTTGTTAAAATGTAGTTCTTTGCTCTATTAAATGATGCTTTTAATTTGTTATTTGATAAACTTCTAGTTCTTGTAAGAAGCCAACATTGGTTTTTCAGTTTTCTACCCCTTTCAGTGATATCCTTATTTGTCATCCATGAACTAGACTTGAAGTTGTTCTTTTTAATACAGCTTTTATACATTTTCGGACATATTTTGTCTACGCAATTAGCTAATTTAATCAAAATTTTATAATAAGCTACACTTACATCGCTGGCCGTATAAAATAAGTCAAAACTGCAAGTGTCAAGAGAATTAGCAAGTTGCTGAAGTTTAAAATCAGATATGCTATTTATACATAGTCGGTTTATCCGAATACAATTTAGTTTCTTTCGCTGGTACATTTGGGTCAAAACAAATACCGAGGTGATCGCTCAAACAGAAATACCTGACGGAGCTTGATAACAAGGGTTTTTGTAATTTCATAATAATATAGTTTAACTTAAGGACACTTTCAGCTTTTATTAGTAATTATTATTGTTGGTTTATCTGCTACCACAGAGTGCAAATTAATATCGAAATATTACTTATCCGAAACACGTCTCATACTTTATTACATATTATATGTGGTGGACCAGAAATGAAATATATGATTCAAGCAAGTATATTGTCATTTGCAGTTTGAATGGCAAAATTAAACTTATATGTAATAGTGTTATAATTTGGCTACGACACAAAAATTCTCCACTTCTAGGCAGCTGAAAACTATTGGATATGCAACAACTTAAAAATAAGTCAGATCTCTGATGTCATGCCGGCCCGAAGTCGATGTTGTTTGTAAACCTCTTCGATTTATAAGTCTGTAGAAAAAAGCTAATATGTAATTTACAACTCATAAAATAAATTACAAAACACTATTTAAATAGAAAACAAAATACGAGGAGCAGTAGTAATTAGTATCTAGGGTGGCGCATTGAAAACGAAACAGACCGATTTGCGTCCAGAGAATATTTTTTTAAGAAACGCTGAAACAGGTCAATTTTAATATTGAGGGGGACATGTTTTGACACAAAACTCAACTTTGTCACATCAACCCCTTAAGGGTGGTAATAACAACCTTTATATTTGAAATGGTGAACATGTGTCGAGTGTTGCATTATTTGAAAGGTCTTTTTTTTCTGAATTCAGCACACAAATTTTTTTGCAAATTTTATCAACTCGTTTAAAAAATATTCACAGTTGTAGATGCAAAAACGCATTTCACTCATTCCGATAAGAAATGTGTTGATAGTCAACGTTTTGTTGGTTTGTAAACAAAAAATTGACTATCAAAACATTTCCAATCGGAATGAGAGAAATGCAGTTTATTATTTCAGTTTATCGCTCGGTTTGATACTTGATAGTACTACCGAAAATTAATTTCACAATGGTGTATTCTGTAGAAGAAAGAGTTTAAATAATTACTCTTTTTTTCAAAAACGATGACTGTGTCAACCGTACCGCAAATTTGTTTAATGAACGACATCCGAACAGAAATGTTAACAGAAAATACATTTTGGAGTTAGTTGCAAAGTTTCGACAAAGTGGTTCGGTAGCCAACAAAAAACGGGATCCTGAACGTGAATTTCCGGTAAGAAATGAGACTGCTGAGATTGAAGTTTTAGAAAAAAATGCTGCAGACCCAACTTTGAGCACGAAAAATTGGCCACTGCTTCAAACATCAAAAGAAGAACTATACAGCGAATATTGAAGCCTCATAAATTTTACTCGTATAAAATTCATCTTGTACAACAACTGAATGAAGATGATTTTGATCGACGGCTGGAGTTTTGTGAAGTTATGTCTGCACGAATACCTGATAACGGGAACTTTCTGTTCAATATCTGTTTTTCAGACGAGTGTATGTTTTTATTGAACTCTACAGTCAATAGTCATAATTGTCGTTATTGTGCAGATAATAATCCAAGAAATTTTCACGAGGTCCACACTCAAATTCCACAGAAATTGAATGTCTGGACTGGCATTTTTGGAGACCGTTTAATCGGACCAATTTTTCTTGATGGCAATTTGAGTGGCGAAACGTATTTGGAGTTACTATAAGATATCGTTTACCCTCTACTAATTGACATTGTTGAAATTGATGATCGCTATCAAGAAAATCAATTATTGTTTCAACAAGATGAAGCTTTTCTACATTTTTCACAACGTGTTAAAGAGTTTTTGAACAGATAGTTTCCAGATCAATAGATTGGGCGTAGAGGTGCTATTGAGTGGCCCCCTAGATCACCGGATTTAACTCCTTTAGACTTCTTTCTATGGGGCCATTTAAAGAGTAAAATTTTCGCCACAGAACTGGAGTCTCTAGAAGATTTACGACGACGCATTGTTGAAGAATGCCGTCTAATAACTCCAGAATGTCAGAGCTCGTTTTGAACAAAATTTGTACTTTTGTATGGAAGCTGGTGGTCAACAATTTGAACACTTACTTAACTGAATAAACATTTTTGAACGTTTGGTTTTGTTTTTTAGTTTTGTGTTAACGAAAAATTTACTAATTAGTGCATTTCTTATCACAATGAATGAAATACGTTCTTGAAAATACAACTGTGAATAATTTTTAAACGAGTTGATAAAACTTCCAAAAAAATTAGTGTGCGGAATTTAGAAAAGAAAGAGCTTTCAAATGATGTAACACTCATGCCCCCCTCAATATTAAAATTGACGTGTTTCAGCGTTTCTTAAAAAAAATTCTCTGGACGCAAATCGGTCTGTTTCGTTTTCGATACGCCATCCTGTATAGTAGTTCCATATTTTTTTTATTATTCAATAATAGGCTTTCCAGATACTTAACACTATAAAATTTGTACATATAATTATGCAATAAAAAAAACGATGCTTACCTCTAAATCTTCCAAGAAGATACCTAAAACTCCAGTGAAAAACTGTTTTATTTCACTAAAAACATGGCGGCCTTATTTCACTATAACGTAACGCAGGTAATGACTTTAGACAGTGTTAAACTCTCCTAACAGTTAACCAATATCAGCAAAACAGCTTATATAATTTGTACTTACTATCGTACGGAGAATGCGAATATTAAACTGATTTGAATCGTATCTGCATTCTGCATATTATATCAAATACAAATGCAACATTTATTACTTATTTATTATTTTTTTATTTATTTTTTTATAACAATATAACCTTTCTGCTGGACGATCGGCGAACGACCGACTTGTAACCGAACATTCTAGATAAAATGGTAACGGTGGCTTATAAAAAATACAGCAGCATTAGGGCAAAAGAGACTGATTTTAAAGCTATCATACCTTTATTGGAAATTAGTCATTACATTCTCAAAGAAATAGTTTATTTGTCAGAAAAAAGGATCCATTTTAGACAAAGAGCTTCAAAATTACCAGGAAATAAACTTAAAGCAAATCAAACAAATAGAATTTTGATTGACATCATTTCTATGACTGCTTCCAGAATTATGTGGTTTAAATAAAATATTCAACCAATCAATGAAAATAAATAACGTTAGGGTATTGCATGACTTTAATTTTTTAAAGCGAAATAAATTTATGTTTGAGGCAAGGTATAGGTTTCTTTGGAGCAAGCAATTATTCTAAATTAATTTAAAGAAGTTGATAAACAATTTCAAGAAAAGCATATCCTTTGTTTCAATTTTTAAAAAAATCGCAGGAAAATAAAATTCTTTATTTCAGGAAAATAGTGGTCAAGTAAAGCAAATTACTAAACTCAAAGGAACTGTTTTCTCTGTCTTTGTTGGGTGGTAACTGGATACCAAATTTGAAGATGATATCTCAATTCCTTCAAATGTTATTAGTCCTGCTAACAGACAGACGTACCGACCGACAGAGAAAACAAATTTTGTTCCAGAATCAAGTTTTCTATATGTTCTGGGACCTTTTACCCGGTTTTAACACAAAAAATCTAAATTTCAGTCGTATTCAATTATTATTGGATATTCCATCCCCACACATTCAACCGCTAATTTAATTTCATTGTGGCGACAGCCGGACAGACATTCACACCGACAGACCTACAGACACACAAAAATTGTTCCCAAATTAGGTTTTCTATATATTTAGATACATTTACTTCCACATCGTCACAACGTATCCCATCGGCGACAAAACATTCGAAAAAAAATTTTTTTCGCTTAAATGTCATAAAAAGTATCCAAACATATAAAACATGATTTGGGAACGAAAATTTTTTGTCTGTATGTCTGTCTGTTTGTAGCCACGATAACCTTAGAACGAATTGAGGTAGCGTCTTTAAACTTGGTATACAGTTAGCGGTCGGCAAACTATCGGTGCGGATTGTTTTTGGGTAAAATCGCTTCAGCAGGTAGGGGATGAGTGGGGGGTGATTTGATGAAAATTGAAAATTTTTCGTTAAAACTCGAGTAATATAACGTTTTAGGGTTTATTTATTAGAACACTTTTAATTTCATGAAACATCTAGTATTCTGTGCTGAAATTTAATTAGAGGCGGAATGTTTTATTTAGATCCGCACAAAATCAAAACATTTTGTGTGGATAATATAATATATATTGCAGACAAAGATTAATTTTTTGGAGCAAGAATGTCCAGAAATACGAAAAATTACTTTCAAATTGGATAGTTTTTCTTCTTAAAACATCAACGTCATGATTTAAAAAGGCATACTCGGCAATATTTAGGCAAAGAGCTTGAAAAAATACGCGTAAACTAGGGAAAGGTTGCAAGAAACGTATTTTGCAGACACTTTCTCTGATAATGTGGCAGTAGTTTTAGTTATAGAGTTTATGGTTTTATAGTCTCTAATTTTTAGCGAATTTTCATAGAAAAAATTATCTACTGAAGAGACTGGGACTTTCAAATTGTGAGAGGTTTCTTTAATAAAGCGCAAACTTGGCCTCCTGTAATCAACATCTACAGGGTGACGTAATCCTGCGGTAAAGCTCAATATATCCGTCATTATAAAAAATACGAGAAAAAATGTATACTTTAATTATAGGGTGTCTTGAGCTGCATCTAACAAAATTATTTTAATAATCACAGGATGGCCCATATGGTGATATTGTTTTTATCGAACACTCCTTATTTTATTGCATTTTTGTATTTTCAATCGAATATATATAATGCATGTTTGTAAGGAAGAACAATGTATAATTTTCATCATTTTCGAGTTATTCCAATTGTTTCGCAAATTTTCATATTTTTGGCGCATATCAAAAATTATGGTACGGCGGTTTTAATAATAGATAGCGGATCCCATGAAAATGACGATTTAATGGATGATTTCGTTTATATTATTTGTTATTTTTATACTTTTTCAAACCTACAATAAAGTTAATTTGATAAAATGTGGTACATTGTTACTACTATATAAGTTATACTGGTAACCAAATTTGGTGCTGCTCTCATTAAAAAAAAGTTTGGACGCAGCACGTGCGTTAGGGTAGTGAATTTTCGTAAAAATACTTTTAATAGCGAATTTATTTTCTTACAAACGCATTATATTTCTATGGAAAATTAAAAAATGCAATAAGAAAACGTGTGTTCAATTAACACAAAAAAAACTTATATCACCAGCGACTTATGGGCGAACCTGTGTGTAAAAATAATTTTATAAGATACAGCTCCAGGCACCGTATAATTAACGTATACAATTTTTTTCTTGTATCTTGTGTAATAATGGATATATTGAGCTTTACCGTAGAAATGCGTCACCCTGTATATAATAAAACAGATAAAAACTGAAACTAACACGGAAATTGGTTCTATGGGTCTAGCTCGCGCTTATTTGAAGAAACCTTTTTGAAATTCAAGTCCCTAAAATTATATCCAACTCTATATGTAAAATTGTGATGGTCAAAAACGAAAATAAATGTAAGAAGACAAGCATGCCCATATAATTGTATAAGACATGCCAGAAAAGAAAATGTTTATTTACATGTCACTTTGAAAGTAGACTCGACATTTGTCAAAGTCATTAGTCAGCTGAATATGACATACACTGTTGCCATGGGCTTTTATATTACGCCTTATAAAAATTTTGTTTTAGTGAATTTTATTAAAAAAATTCAGTTTATATATATATATATATATATATATATATATATATATATATATATATATATATATATATATATATATATATATATATGTATGTATGTATGTATCACACCGATAACTCAAAAAATAATGGTGGGATTTTGATACAGTTTTGCAGATACTTTCCTTTTGCAAGTGGCTTGGACAAGTTCGTTAGTCAGGAAAATCGGTCCAGGTTTTCCCCGAAAATTTTGTATTTTCTTTCGAAAAAAGATATCTCTGGAAATAACAAAGCGAGGGCAACCGAATTTGGAACTCTGGTTTCTGTCATCAAGGGTATCCTATGTACCAAAATTCATATCACTATCTTAAAAGGCAAAAAAGTTATAGGTAAATTATTTTTTAATTAATTAAATCTGATTCAAGAAAGTTAAAAACGTAAAAATTAATTGAACAGAATGTGAGTGAAAAATATTACAAGAAATAACGAGCAATCTCATATATATGTGTCTAAGTCGTCATTTTTCTTGACTTCGTTAAAATATAAGCAAAAAATCCATTGTAAAACAAAATGGTTTTATGTAAATTGTAAAACCTTGAACTAGAGGATATTGCTGGTAAATGCATATAGTGCGTAGCTCAGTGGGCTAAGTGTATAGTGGTCACTTTACATCGTATAATCGACTTTCAGGTGACGAGTTCTAATCCTGGTTAATGACTTTGCTTTTTATCAATTTTTTTAGTCTCATTTCACTTTACAATCTGTTTATTGTTATTCCGATGAATTTTTTAGCGAGTTTTCGTATCATAAATAATTTAATAAAGAGGAGATGAAAGTTTTGAGAGTTAGTTCAATTTGAATAGCATATCTGGTTGTTTGTTCTTGCCCTAACTTAGTGAAACCGTTCCACATTTAATACAGTCGTAGGCTCTTCCCGTGGCTTCACAAGTGCTTGTTTTAGCAAATTTTCACCAACGAGTAGATCCCGACTTTTGAATTTAGAAAAAATTTCTTCAAATGAGCGCGAACTAGGCCCCCTAGAACCCTCATTCAGGGTCAATTTCAATTATATATATATATATATATATATATATATATATATATATATATATATATATATATATATATATATATATATATATATATATATGTATATATATAAAGGGTATATAACTTATCAAAATTTAGGTCTATAAGTTTAAAGACAAAAAAGTTAGAGGCATTTAAAGAAAAAAAAATGGGGTTTTCCTCAAAACGTAAAAAGTCGCGATTTTAAACGTCAAAATTTGCAACATTTAGGCAAAGAACCTGAAAAAAATACGGATTATGTTAAGAGTGCTCTGCAAACGCTTAATTTTTAGCTTAAACCATCATTGCCCATCATTTTAATAAAATATTTCCAAAAACTTCATTTCAAATAGACACCTTCTCTGATGCTTTGGAAGTAGTTTTAGTTAAATTTATGGTTTAATGGTCTATAATTTTTAGCTAATTTTCATTGAAAAAATTCGTTTATGAGGAGACCGCGGTTTTTGAATTCTAAAAAAAATTCTTCAAATGAGCGCAAACTAGGCCCCTTAGAATCCATATCCGGGTTTACTTTCGGTTTACATATATACAGTGTGATTCATTTCTACGGCAAAACTCAATATAATTGTTATTATGCAAGATACGAGAAAAATTTTTATACGTTACCTATAGGGTGTTTTGAGTTGCATCTTATAAAATTATTTTGACAACCACAGGATGGCCCATAAACTGATAGGCCATCCTATGGTTGTCACCAACGAATGTTGGTGATACATACATTTCTTTTGAACCTTCCTTATTGCATTTTTCTTAGAAATATGATGCGCTTGTAAAAAAAAATCTAGACGCAGTAAGTGCGTTTTAGTAGCGAATTTTCATTTAACACTTTAAAATTAAATAACGCAATTTGCTATTAACCTGACGTTTATCAGCTAAGAAACGAGTTTTCCCGGAAATGTTATAAGTATATTTTTGGAAAAAATGTTTTAAGAAAATTCACTTTCATAACGCACTTGCTGCGCCCAAACTTTTTTTTTTGGGGTACGAAAGCTTATTTCAGTGTTTTAATATATTTCGATCCCTTAACCCGAAATTGTTTTTTTTTTGTCTATAAAATTACATCAGTTGTGCTGATCATACAAAAATGTTTAGTATTGTGCCCTCATTTGGCATCCAAAGTAACCGAATTTTTTTGCACTAAATGCCTATAACTTTTTTCATTTTAACTCAGAAATTTAAATTTCGGTACATAGTTAACTTTAATGATGTAACCCCGCGTACACAAAATTTTCCGGGAAAAACAGGTCCGATTTTCTTGGATAACGAAGTTGTCCAAGCCATTTGCAAAAGGAAGGTAACCACCAAATTTTATCAAAATCGGTACAGTATTTAGTAAGTTACCAATGTGCCACACAAATGTATTCATATGCATATATATATATATATATATATATATATATATATATATATATATATATATATATATATATATATATATATATATATATATATATATATACATAAATTGAAACTCACCGTGGATATGTGTTCTAGGAGGCCTATCTCGCGCTCATTAAAATATATTTTTTTTAAATTCGAAAGTCTCTATCTCCTCATTAGTGTTAAAAAATTCAATAAAAGGCATACCCATTTAGTAGTTATTGAAACATTTTGATGAAAATTGACTACCATAACGCATTTGCTGTGTCCAGCCTTTTGTTTTACGATTGAAACAGATACACGAGTTTGACTTACATAGAAACCCACTTCAAGTACCTTCTACTTGTCTGATGCCACATTAATGGCTACAGCATGTAGCCACTTTTATGTGGCACAAAAAACACAAGATTTTCACAAAAATGATTTAAAACGGTAAACACAACAACGATCACTAACAACAGGTAAGCAAATTTTCATATTCAGCAAGGTTTTTGAACATTCACTATATCGGTATAACAAAAATATGTGGAGGTCTCATTAAACATTGTGTTATTGAGAAACTCGGCTACCAACAAAACAAACACTTTGTTGAGACACAATCTTGGAATGAAAAAGAACATAATTTTTTGAGTTAAGTCGCCAGGACAATCCAAACTTTATTAGAGCCCTTTGTTAAAACTACTTCTTAGCTCTAGTAAATAAAAAAGTCAATTCTATACTTCTTAAAATTACTTATATTACAATTTCATAATAAAAAATAATATAGGAAGACAGTCACCAATTTTGACTAAAACAATTACTACAAACTGTCTTTTACAATATACATTTTAAGACAGTTTTATTAAATCCCGTGCAAATAATAAGCATTTTGGCACTAAAAAATAAAAAAGTTATCAATTGCACAAAATGCAAGAACGATTTCTTAAGTATCAAAAATTTGCAATTACTAGATATCACACTGTAAAATGTTTTTTCAAATTAATTCGCTGGTAGTTTAAATATCGTTATCCACCACCTAGCTTTGTTGCTTTATTGCTGCCAGGCCTTTAATGTGTGGCGGCACCAAATCTTTTCTTTCTTCTCTCCAGTTTCTCTTGTTTTTCCAATGTGGCTGTGAGGGATGAGAGGCTGCAACCAAATCTCTGAGACCTTTTCTTAAGTAGATCTATATGTACATTCTAAAAAAAAACAGTGCAAGTTTAGCAAATCTAAAAGCTATATAACGTTGTTAAGAAAAATACACCCTTTATAAAAAGTAAGTACTGTCATTATTAAAATAAACCATATTATTATGCAAAATATGCTCACCCTTGTTCTTATATAAGAAGTAGAACTATTTGATGCAGTATTTTTTCTAATTTTTGAAATCATTTCTGGTTTGGATGACAATGCAGATACACCAAACTTTTTGGCTCGCAACTCCAGTCTCTGCAAAATAAACAGAAATATACAACTGATTTTCGTGAATAGATTTATGTTTTCTATAGCTAATAGTGAAGGAGTATAAAAGACACTAATAATTGTACAAAAAAGTGTGAAGCATTGTGCCAAATACTCACATCTTTATTAGTAAGTTGAGATAATTTGATAGCCTTAATTTCTTTATTTGATTTCTTGGAATTAATACTGTCAGATAATGATGATTTTTTAGTTATGGTAGCAGAAAGCGTATTCCCTTTCGGGGTGACTTTTCTAAGGGAACTGCGCTGCTTTTCGGAAGACGTAGGTGATGTACATTCAGACCACTGATTTTTGAGCGGCTGTGTGGATAATTCTTCCAGAGCTCTATCAATATCACTTATCAACGGATCATTGGTTTCTAAATATGTATCATTTTTATTCTGTAAAATTTTAAAATATGTAAAGAAAGTAAAAATACATTGCTATATTAATAAGACAAAATGAAAAATATTTATTTTAAAATATGACTAAGCTACGGCCAAATCAGCAAAGACTAATTGATTTTATAAAGCATATTTGCTAACTTAGAATATTTATGAAGGATGGTTATATACTTACATTTAGCAGTTCGTCATCGTGGCCATCCACTATATAAATTGGTGAGTTGTCCAGTTTCAATGCATCCTGAAGCCTCTCTTTTAGTTCACGCTTATTTCCAGATGTACTTAAACCTCTGCGTTTTAGTTGCTCTTTTATATCTGGAATCTTAAAAAAAAATATTTTCTAACCTATAGTTTACACAATATATTGCATTATCTGAGTGGCATCATAAAGGTGATATTGAGCCAAAGGCGGTGTCTAGATTTAAAACCAAATTAATTTTCTTTTCACAAATCGCATTTTAAAAAAACAACAGTTCCAATATATATATATATATATATATATATATATATATATATATATATATATATATATATATATATATATATATATATATAGGTGTCACACCGGTACCTCAAAAAATACTCGGCAGATTTCGATCTAATTTGGTAAATGCCTTTCCTTTGCAAATTGTTTGGACGAGTTCGTTATCCAGGGGCAAATAAGCGCAGTTTTTCCCGGATAATTTTGTGGTTTATTTCGAATTTTTTTATATGCCCGGTAAACTATGCGGGAAAATCTAGACCTATAGGTAAGAAGAAAAAAAAGTTATAGGAATTTAAAAAAATGGATGCCACTGATGACCAGAGAAATGAGCAAACAAAATATGTTATGTGCATAACAAAATATATTGTATACTACAGACAAAGGTTAAGTTTTCCCGAAACTGTCAAAAAATCCCAGAAAAATTACTTTGGAAATTTTATAATTTTTGAAACGTCAAAATTGGCAACTTTTAGCCAAATAATCTAGAGCCACTACGGCCTATGTAGAGAAAATTTTGCAAGAAGTGGGTTTTACAAACCCTTAAGTTTCAGCTTCAACCGCCATTGTCCTTCATTTTAATAAAAGATTCCCAGAAAATTTATTTGAAATAAATTCTTTCTCTTATGCTTTGGTAATAGTTTTTGTTATATAGTTAATGGTTTATGAGTATATATATATATATATATATATATATATATATATATATATATATATATATATATATATATATATATATATATATATATATATATATGGTGAGAATTTTGTTAAAACTCGCGTAATATAACGTTTCAAGGTTTGTTTATTATAAAACATCAATTTCATCAAATATCTGCTATTCTGTGCTGAAATTAAATTAAAGGTTGAATGTGTGGGGGTGGAATACCGGTGACTGAAATTTAGAAATGTTTAAGTTTTGTGTAACACTCCCTAGACATATAGATTCTAGTTTTGGTAATATATACATTTATAATTGCCTACGATTCTAAGAGCCAATCAGATTATGTGATTTTTCAGTGGATTTTCGAAGAAAAATTCTAAAATATTCAAATAAGCTTTGGTACAAAAAAGGAAATTATATATAGAAATAATTAATTTAGGAGAATTGTCTACGTTTACATTTTTATAATATATAAGTAGTTGATAAATAATTGTTTTCACAAATGTCAAATCATGTTTTTAAGGGACAGACGACTTAAGTCATGTTTTTATTTCTGACAGCTTCTGGCATGAAAATATGAGCTTTACCGCTAACAATCTTTTTTTATTCCACTGTTCCAAATTCCGTGAAAAGTTAAAAAAATATATATACATTATATTTTTTTTCAAACTAAATTACAAATAAAGTATATAATTTGTATCTTATGTATTCTTTTAGCAAAAAAATAGTTAGTTTACACTAAGTTAAGAATGCAACCTGTGATTAGCACTGACAGGTACACTTGGAGAACCCAAATCAACGCGACACAGTTTTTAAAGATCTGACGATCCCTTCACTTTTGTTAGTGAAACGATTGCCAGGTTCTTAACAAATATATTGTGGTGATTCCGGTTTTTCAGTTGTACTTACTAATCAGTTTCCGTGGAATTTTGTTCTCTTTTCGCACAAATTATTATTGTTTGTAAGATTCTTTGACATTTTGGTAATTAGTAATAAGTAACTGTTTAATAAGTTATTGCAAAAAATGTTTCCCGATTTTCGTGAAAAACATGTTCGCAAATTTTTATGATTTTTTTTATGTTTCCTCGAAAAGATTTTTGTAGATAATTATATCTTGGCAGGTGGGTAAATAGATTGAAGGAATTCGTTGGTCAGGTAAGTCAGTCCAGTTTTGTCGGGAAGATTCTAAGTTTATTTTCGGAAAATATGTGTACTTTTTCAAACAATAAAGGTATTTTGATGAAATATGGTACATTGTTTCTACTATAGATATAGGTTATACTGCTAAAAAAATTCATGCCTGCTTTCTTTAAAAAAAGACACATTTGTCATTAAAACCATTTTATGAAAATGCACTACCGTAACGCACTTGCTGCTTCCAGACTTTTTTAATATTTAAAATTGAGTAACTTACCACCAAAGTTTCATCTAAGGAAAGAAAAAATAATTCCACTTCTTCAGAATATCGTTTGCTCTCCATGACGAAATCAAGTAACACACACAAGAACTATGAATATATTAGCACCCTTACAGCTATGCAAGTGAAAACGAAATGAATACGACAGTGTTGATACCTCCCATATATGCAGTTTTACCTGAAGATTTTGGTAACTACTTCTTAGTAGGATGGGTAGTAAATTCCAAAAACCTCATAATCTTCAATATTTTAGAATAACAAAAGAGCCTAATGTTATAACGGTATATTGTAAAATACTTCTCGGAGCTTAGTCATTAGGTCGTAATAGGTACAAACAGATTTAGATACGGTTTGCGGTTCTTCGTGTCAGAGATAACATCATAAGTGTTTTCAGAAGTAATGTAAAAATGGCAGAAAGATAAAAAGCCTGGGCGCCGCAAGTGCGTTATGGTAGTGAATTTTCATAAAAATATTTTTCATAGCAAATGTGTGTTTTTTCTAAAGAGGTTACCAGTGTAATAGCCTATATAGTAGAAATAATGAGCCATTATGTCTCATGAAAATAAATTTATTGTTGTAAATGTATAAAAATTTCTGAAAGTAAACTTAAAATGTGCCGAAAAATGGCTCCTTGGCCAACAAACCTTATAGGGTGATAGGAAATTGAGCTATACAAATTTAAAGCATTTAATCAACATTAGCTACCATAACGCATTTGGCGCGTCCGCAATTTCTTTTCTTACAAACGTGCATTATATTTCGATGGAAAATGCAATAACCTAAAGCGTGTTCGATTAAAAAAAAGAGTTGTATCACCTGTGATTGTGGAAATAATTTTTTAAGATGTAGCTCAAGACACCCTATAAATAATGTGTACAATTTTTCTTCATATCTTGTACAATAAGGGATGTATTGAGGTTTATTGATTTATCACGAAAATTCGCTTAAAAACACCTATCATTAAAAGAAATCTAAAACTACTTTCAAAGGACAAGAGAAAGGGTCTACTTGAAATGATTTTTTTGGAAACATTTTAGTAAAATGAAGGACAATGACGATTAAAGCTAAGATTTCAGGAATTGTAAAACATTCTTTTTGTGACATTTTCTTTACATAACCTGTATTAGTTTCAAGTTCGTTGCCTTAATATTTCCAATTTTGACGTTTTATATCGCGACTTTGACGTTATGAGGAGAACGCCAATTGTTTTTCTTTAAATGCCTATAGCTTTTTGATATTTTAACTTACAGAGCTAAATTTTGGAAGATAATTTACACTTAATGGTGTAAATTCGCGCAAATTAGGTTGCTTTTACTTTCTTATTGCCAGATATATCAAAATTTTCCGAAAGAAAATACAAAATTGTCCGGGAAAAATCAGGCTGATTTTCCTGGCTAATGAACTTATCCAAGCCACTTACAAAGGGGAGGCACTAACCAAATTTGATCAAAATCGGCCCATTATTTTTTGGGTTATGGGTGTAACAATATTCATGACATATTTGATTCCCTCATTATCTTCGATCAACGTTTAATTACTTGTGAGTATATGTGCAATATTCCTAGCCGTATGTAACTATTCCTAGCCGTATCAGAAGAATTTGCAACTTCATCGACAATAATCGATGAGAAGAAGTAGAGAATATAGTAATACTGCTAACACGAAATGAACTCGTGACAGTTTTATTTATTAGCTTACAATGAATGTAGAAAAGCGGAAAATCCTGTACTTCATTTTCAGCCTTATTGGTAATATTGTCGGAAATAATAATTGGTTTGTTCAAAAATCTAGATCCAATCAATACATAAATAAATGCCAATATCAGATATTTACATCATATTAATCATAATCATATGGGGAAAAAACAGACAAAAAACCCAGAATAAACTAAAAAATAATCCCACTGAAACTAGAAGTTTATAAGCAGAAAAAAATTTAAATGTACTCAATACTATCCTAAGCCAGATCCACAACTTTCAAGTTATGGTTACCAGGAAGTCTACTGATTCATTTAGTTTTGCATCGTCACTTTTTTCCATTATTTCCAATATTGTACTTAAAATTAATGCGCTATGTGTTAGATGCATTTTCAGAAAGATTTCTTATCTTTCAAAAAACCTTGTAAAATCCGGTATGTGCTATTTTTCTTAACAGTGTGGCTTAAGAAAAAAAAGTTCGGGACGCCGTAAGTTCGTTATGGTACTGAATTTTTATTAAATGTTTCAAACTTGGATAACTCAATTTTCGAAAAACTTACAAAGTTCAATTTTGGTACAGAGTAAGGCCTTTCCCAAGGTAACATATCAACCAAATAAAATTAAAATAGCTTTGTTATTTTCAGAGACAAAAAATTTTTTCGAAAGAAAATTTCAAATTTGAAAAACTCAATTTTGTATAAACTTAGAAAGTTATATTTTAGTGTGTAGTAAGGCCTTTTCCAAGGAAACGTATTTACTAAATAATTTTAAAATATCTCTGTAATTTTCTGAGAAAAATTTTTTTTTTGAAAGAACACTCAAAATTTTCTCGGAAGACTTTGTCCGATTTTCCTGGCTAACGAGCTCATCCAAGCCATTAATAAAGTAAACCTGCTTGCCAAGTGTCATCGAAACCTCTTAATTATTTTTTGAGTTATCGGTTAGATATATATATATATATATATATATATATATATATATATATATATATATATATATATATATATATATATATATATATATATATATATATATATATATATAATTAAAATTGACCCAGTGTATGGGTTCTAGGGGTCCTAGTTTGCGGTCATTTGAAAAAAAAAATTGCTCTCACCATCGATACCTCTCTATTAGTGAATTTTTTAAAATAAAAATTCACTAATAAATATAATTTCTGAAGCTCTCATAACATTAAAGTCTCATATGTATCCACTGAATTTGATGCAGTGAAAACATTCAATAGTAGCACAGAACATTTTTGCCATGGTTAATAACAACAATGTGGCAACACTTTTCTAGCAACTTGATCGATGACAACATTTTCAACAATGGTAAATTTCAGATTTTTTGACATTCTTCACAGACTACGAAGAATTTAGACAGTTAATGATATTATGAAAGATATAAGTCAGGTTACAAACTATTGACTTGGTTTTGTTATTTATTTCCTACCAATTTTGGAAAGTAAATTTCAATAATTACGCAAATAGCATTTAATAATGGCTACTCTGTTAAAATAGTAGATAAAATAAGAGAGAAAACAATACAAATTAGCGCTTGATTTAATTTATCTAAACATTAGAGGCAAAATGTAACAAATATGTTTTGATAACTTCCTTTGGAAACATTTCAGCAAACGTTTAAAAAAAATGAAATGCCTGTACAGATACTAAGGTTGCTTTTAAATCTTACAACACAACGCATGATTTGTTATTTTACACGAAAGAAAAACCATATTTCTTGACAAAAGCTGGAATTTATAAATTAGCTTTTACACACACACACACATTGGTGAAACTTCTAGACATATAATACCAGATACAAAGAACATATTTCTGCACTTAGAGATAACCACGCTAACAAATGTACATTTGCAAAACATACTATTGATAATCAACATGGTACGGTCAATAAGCGCATAGAGCCATCACATTTCTGTAACAACACGCCCAATCTTGCCTTTTTTTAATGTTTAGCAGTAAAAGCACACACACGACAATAGTTACCTTGCCTTAAATAAGCAAACCGATTTGATGGATTTCCCTTTCTTGGAAGCTCTTCTTTCTAATTAATTACTTGAAACAAAATAAGTCTAATTAAATTAAAATAGTGCTGAAAATTGAATCATCACTTCCACATAGCTGCGATAATTTACTCTCCTGAGAAATACATTGTCATGAGATGAACTTAGATGGTCACTCTCCCTAAAGCGATGTTACTCAATAACAATTCGAAGAGTTCCTTTGTTGAGTGCTAACTGTATACCAAATTTAAAGATGATATCTCAATTCGTTCTAAAGTTATTGCACCTACCAACAGATAGACGTACAGGCCGACAGAACGACCAACTGGCAGACCGACAGACAACAAAATTTCGTTACAGAATTAAATTTTATATGTATTTTGAGACTTTTTATTAGCAAAAAAATTAGAAATTTCTGTCACTGATATTCCACCCCATTTCTTATAAACAAACCCTTAAACGTTATATAACCTTAGTTTTAACGAAAAAAATTAAATTTTTGCCAAGTGACCCCCATTCATTCCGTATTTCCTGGAGCGATTTTACTTAAAAAACAATCCGCCGTCGCTTCTCGGATGCTAACTGTGTACTACATTTGAAAACGATATCTCAATTTGTTCTAAAGTTATCATCGCTGCTAACAGAAAGGCATACAGACCGACAGACAAAAAAAAATCGTTCCAGAATCAAGTTTTCTATATGTTTTGAGACTTTTTACGCCGTTTTAGCAAAAAAAATTAAATTTCTGTCACCGATATTCCACCCCTCACACATTCAACCCCTAATTTAATTTCAGCACAGAATACCAGATGTTTGATAGAATTAAAAGTTTTATAATGAACAAACGCTAAACCGTTATATTGCTAGTTAAAAAAAAAAAAGATTTCACCAAATACACCCCCCCCCTCAATTCACCGCCCACCTCTAGAGCGATTTTATCCAAACACAATCCAAATCGTTCGCTTGTCGGGTGCTAACCGGCTACCAAATTTGAAGACGATATATCAATTCGTTCTAAAATTATTGTAAATAATCTCGGGACCATATAAAAAATACTATAATTCGTTATTGGGGCGTTAAAAGAAGTTAGCTAAACTTAAGACTTTATTATCGATTAAAGTGTACAGTAAAAATTAATATTGCATTCTTTAAGGCTTAATACGAATAATAAGATATAAATGAATCGCGGTCGCGTGAATGTTCTTCAGCTACTCTGCATACCGTTACTTGTTTCTGGCTCGACTCGATTGCTGCTACTCAACTAAGGGAGTTTGGCTGTTCTAGCGGCGCTGCAGTACCTGTCGTCCTTGATCCTGTGTGCGTCGACGCTGACGTTGGACCGTACCTGGTGCACGCTCTTTGCCTTTAATATATTTTCTACAGTTATCGTGGCTACCAACAGACATACAGACAAACATGTTTCGTTCCCAAATCATGTTTTCTGTGTTTACCTTACTTCCACACCTATTGACGATGAAGTTTATGCTGTTACATCAAAATGCTAAAATGCTTATTCCACATATTTGAGGAAGTTGGTTTAAGCTATTTTCCCTCAAAGAAATTTGTAATAAAAATTTAATTGAGTTACAAGCAAGCCATTAGAATTCTAACATTATATCTAAAATTTAAAAGAATACACGTGGATGACATTTCCAAAAAAATTGAATATATCAAATTGTGAATAGCTAACACCAGTTGGATATTATATGAAAGTAGCAACGTCAAATTCTAGTGTCATTTTTGGTCTTAAATAAAATTGATTATCTTGGCAAAAATATGGATATGTTAGGATGAATTGTAAATGGAAAAGTATAATAAAGATATGAAGATTTGTTGTAAATAATGGTTAAGGCATCAGATGGAAAAAACTTGAAGCAAAAAGAAATTTTATTTGGTATGTCAAAATTTGAAGTGCGAAGTTTGGATTCTCACTGACAACAATTTTGGATATAATATTATATATTAAATTACGTTACTGTACAGCACCAGCCTTTGAGTTATTGTATTAGCGTACTGTATAATTTACACAAATAAACAAATAAAAAATTATCAAACTATGTAGTAAATAATCTGGAACGGCTGCTATTAACACTTTCTCAAAACGGATTGTACCAATGGTTCGTGAAACTGTATAAGTGCGTAGACTGTACTATTAGGAATATTACTGTATCTTGGAAGGCAAATGTACAAAACATATTATTTGACTGTGAACCTAAACAGATCTCAAAATCACTCTGTACATCTGTTCTTAAATAGGAGTAGCAATTTCATGTACGAGACTGATTCTACACATCCCATTTAATTCACTATTAACGAAAAGCTTTATATTCATTACGATTTTTCACTGTTTAATTATTTCATTACTCGTAAATACAGTTTTAATGTTTTCATTACTTGTAAATCCTGTTTAAAAATTGAAACTTAGGAAGCGCCTTTCTTTTATTAATAGCTTGGATGAATTCGTTAGCTAGGAAAATCGGACAAGGTTTTCCGGGAAAATTTTGAGGTTTCTTACGAAAAAAAAATTTCTTCGAAAATTACGAAGCTATTTTAATGATATTTGGCGGATACGTTGCCTTTGGAAAGGCCTTACTACGCACCAAAATTAAATTTTAAAAGTTTATAGAAAATTGAGTTTTTCAAATTTTGAGTTTCCTTTCGAAAAAAATTTTTCTTCAAAAATTACAAAGCCGTTTTAATGACATATGACGGACATGTTGCCTTGGAAAAGGCCTGGCTACATACCAAAATTGAACTTTCGAATTTTATCGAAAATTGAATTATCCAAGTTTTAAGCATTTAATAAAAATTCACTACCATAACGCACTCGCTGCGTCCCGAACTTTTAGCGAATTTTCGTAAAAAAAATCACAAATTTCCAGGATAGTGAGGTGAAACTGCTCCCTGGCGTCGGTGATTAGCCATAGTCTCCGAAATAGGTCGTTAACGAAATAAAAACACACACAACAAACCCCTATGCAGCGTTAGTTTCAGTTTTTATCTGTTTACATATATCAGGGTGACGCATTTCTACGCTAAAGCTCAATATAATTGTTATTACACAAGATACGAGAAAAAAATGTATACGTTAATTATAGGGTACCTTGAGCTGCATCTTATAAAATTATTTCGACAACTACAAGTGGCCCGTAAGTCGTTGGTGATACAAATTTGCTTTTTTCTAATTGAGCACCTCTTATTTTGGCATTTTCCATCCATGCTTGTAAACAAAAATTTGATATCGTTCATCGTTTTCTAGTTATTTGAATAGTTTGACATTTTTGCACATACTAAAAATTATGATACAGCGTATTTACCAATATATAGCTGAGGCCCATGAAAACGACGCATTCAGAGGGGTTTCGTTTATATTATTCGTGAAAAAAAAATCGAGGTCCCTTATACAATTTTTTTGTGTTTCTGTAGAAATCATTGTAAAATTTTTGTATTTAATTAATTTTTTGTAATTAATAAAATAAAACTTATTGACCATTTATTATTCATTTTGGTAGTTAATAATTAATGTTTAATAAGTTATTGTAAAGAAAGTGTTTTCGGATTTTTGTGAAAAAATTGCAAAATTTCATGAAAAAAAATTGTAGTAACTTTTGTCGAAAAGCTTTTTGAGAATAATTATATTTTGCTAGGTCGGTAAATAGTTTGTTCGCCAGGAAAATCGAACCAGTTTTTTCGGGAACATTTTAAGTCTATTTTCGGAAAATTTTTGTACCATATCAACCAATAAATTTATTTTGAGGATAATGGTACATGGTTTCCACTATGAAGGTTATACTGGTAAGTAATTTGGATGCTTGCTCTTATTCCAAAACGACATATTATCTATTATTTTTAGGAACTCGGTGGTTCAGGGGTAAGAACGTGTGCCTCTGAACCGAAGGGTACTGGGTTCGACCCCAGGGCACTCCTTCCACTTTTGCAGTACAAACAGTAAAATTAACATCAACCAAGGTTCTGGCATTGTATTTGAGCAAGTTAAATGTCTGCACGTTCCGCCCTTCGGAGGGGGCGTAAAGCCGTCGGTCCCGTGTCCATGCGATGTTGGGCACGTTAAAGATCCCTACCCTCCTTACAGAAAGGTAGGGGTTCGGCAAAATTTCCAGGATAGTGAGGTGAAACTGCTCCCTGGCGTCGGTGATTGGCCATAGTCGCGGAAATAGGCCGACCTTAAAGAAACAAGACACACATCTATTTTTTTTTAATGAAACTTCACTAACATAACGCACTTGCGTCTAGACTTTTGCTTAATACTCTATAATTCTTAACGAATTTTCGTAGAAAAAATTCGCTATTAAGAGGACCGCACCTTTTGGATTTTGAAAATATTTTTTCAAACGCGCGCGAAATAGGACCCTTAGAACCCATATAGTTTAAGTTTTTATCTGGTTACATAATACTGACTGCCGCTCTACGGTAGTGCTCAATATTGCCGTTACTAGAAAAAAATGTATACGTTAATTATAGTGTGTCTTGAGATGCATCTTATAAAATTATTTCGACAAACACAGGTTGGACCATAAGTCGTTGGATAAACAAATGTTTTTTTAGTGAATTTTCTTTTAAAAAAATCACTAATGAGGATATACCGAGTTGTGAATTTTGAAAAAATTTCTTTAAATGAGCGCAAACTAGGACACCTAAAACCCATATCCGAGGTCAGTTCAAATTTATATATATATATATATATATATATATATATATATATATATATATATATATATATATATATATATATATATATATATATATATATATATATATATATATATATATATATATATATATATACAAAGAAATTACAAGCCTCTGTTTAAAAAAATGTTGAAACGCCAAATTGATAATTCTGGTAGTCGTACATTAGTACGCATTAGCGTTTAATGAGTTAAAAATACGGCTCGAAACGACTAACAAGCTCCTAAACCTGTGTGTCTGTTTTTTCTGTCTGTTTTGTTTCTTTAAAGTCAGCCTATTTCCTCGACGCCAGGGAGCAGTTTCACCCACTATCTTGGAAATTTTGCGAAACCCCTGCCTTTCTGTAAGGAAGGTAGGGATTTTTAACGTGCCCAACATCACATCGAAATAATTCCGACGGCTTTACGCCCCCTCTGAAGGGGACATTCAACTTGCTCAAATACAAAAGCTGTGCTGATCATGTAAAAATGTTTCGTATTGTGCCCTCATTTGGACTTCAGAGTAACCGAAATTTTTTGCACTAAAGGCCTATAACTTTTTTCCTTTTAACTCAGAAATTTAAATTTCTGTACATAGTTCAGCTTTAATGATGTAAACCCGCGTACACAAAAATTTCCGGAAAAAACTGCTCCGATTTTCTTGGATAACGAAGTTACCTAAGCCAGAAGGTATCCACCAAATTTTATCAAAGTCGGTCCAGTATTTTGTAAGTTATCGGTGTGCCACATAAAAACATGAATATATATATATATATATATATATATATATATATATATATATATATATATATATATATATATATATATATATATATATATATATATATATATATATATATATATATATATATTACGATTGAAACAGATACACGAATTTGACTCACATAGAAACCCACTTCAAGTACTTTCTACTTGTAAATTCACACATTGATGGCTACAGCATGTAGCGACTTTTATGTGACACAAAAAATACAAGATTATCACAAAACTGGTATAAAACGGTAAACACAACAACGATCACTAACAACAGATAAGCAAATTTTCATATGCAGCAAAGTTTTTGAACATTTACTATATCGGTATAACAAAAATACGTGGAGGTCTCACTAAACATTGTGTAATTGAGAAACTCGAATACCAACAAAACAAACACTTTGTTAAATAACGATTTGGAATGAAAAAGATCATAATTTTTTAAGTTCAATCGCCAGGACAATCCAAACTTTATTCGTAAAGTACTTAGCTCTAGTAAATAAAAAAGTCAATTCTATACTTCTTAAAATTACTTATATTACAATTTTATAATATAAAAATAATATAGGAAACAATCAACAATTTTGACTAAAACAATTACTACAAACTTTCTTTTACAATATACATTTTAAGACACTTTTATTAAATCCCGTGCAAATAATGAGCATTTTGACACTAAAAAATTTAAAAATAATCATTTGCACAAAATGCAAGAATGATTTCTTAGGTACTAAAAATATGCAATTACTAGATATCACACTGTAGATGTTTTTTCAAATTAATTCACTGGTTGCTTAGACATCGTTATCCACAACATAGCGTTGTTGCTTTATTGATGCCAGTCCTTTAATATGTGGCGGCACCAAATCTTTCTTTTCTTCTCTCCAGTTTCTCTTGGATTTCTAATTTGGCTGTGAGGGATGATAGGCTGCAACCAAATCTTTGAGCCCTTTGCTTAAGTATATCTGTATGCACATTCTACAAAAACAGTGCAACTTTAGCAAATCTAAATGCTATATAACATTGTTAAGGAAAAATACTCAATTTGTAAAAATTAAGTACTGCCATTATTTAAGTAAACCATATTATTATGCAAAAAATGCTTACCCGTGTTCTTATATAAGAAGTAGAACCATTTGAGGCAGTAATTTTTCTAATTTTTGAAAGCATTTCTGGTTTGGATGACAATGTAGATACACCAAACTTTTTGGCTCGCAACTCCAGTCTCTGCAAAATAAACAAAAATGTATTAACTGATTTTCTCGAATAGATTTATGTTTTTTATAGCTAATAGTGAAGGAGTATAAAAGCCACTAAGAATTATACAAGAAAATTGTAAAGCATTGTGCCAAATACTCACATCTTTATTAGTAAGTTGAGATAATTTGATAGCCTTAATTTGTTTATTCGATTTCTTGGAATTAATACTGTCAGATGGTGATGATTTCTTAGTTATGGTAACAAAAAGCGTATTCCCTTTCGGGGTGACTTTTCTAAGAGAACTGCGCTGATTTTCGGAAGATGTAGGTGATGTACACTCAGACGAGTGGTTTTTGAGCGGATGTGTGGATATTTCTTCCAGAGCTCTATCAATATCACTTATCAACGGATCATTGGTTTCTAAATATGTATCATTTTTATTCTGTAAAATTTTAAAATATGTAAAGAAAGTAAAAATACATTGCTATATTAATAAGACAAAATGAAAAATATTTATTTTAAAATATGATTAAGCTACGGCCAAATCAGCAAGGACTAATTGATTTTATAAAGCATATTTGCTATCTTAGAATATTTATGAAGGATGGGTATATACTTACATTTAGCAGTTCGTCATCGTGGCCATCCACTATATAAATTGGTGAGTTGTTTAGTTTCGGTCCATTCTGAAGCCGCTCCAGCAACTCACGCTTATTTCCAGATGTACTTAAACCTCTGCGTTTTAGTTGCTCTTTTATATCTGGAATCTAAAAAAAAAAAAATCGAACCTATAAATTACAAACAAAAGTTATTGCATTATCTGAGAATCATAAATGTGATCCAAATTTACAACCACAATAATTTTCTTTTCACAAGTCGCCTTTTAAAAAAAACAACAGTTCCGATATATATATATATATATATATATATATATATATATATATATATATATATATATATATATATATATATATATATATATATATATATATATATATATATATGGTGTCCCACCAATACCTCAAAAAATACTGCGCAGATTTCGATCAAATTTGGTAAGTGCTTTCCCTTTGCAAATGGTTTGGACGAGTTCGTTATCCAGAGGCAAATAAGCCCAGTTTTTAATTTTGTGTTTTATTTCGAATTTTTTATATATCCGGAAATAACAGTTATGGTAGCCAAATTTTGTACGCGGGTTGATATTGTAAAAAGTAAACTATGCGTGAAAATCTAGACCTATAAGTTTGAAGAAGAAAAATTTTCAGGGATTAAAAAAATGGCTGCCACTGATGACCAGAGAAATGAACAAACAAAATATGTTATGTGCATAACAAAATATATTGTATACTGCAGACAAAGGTTAAGTTTTACCAAAACTGTCAATAAATCCCAGAAAAATTACTTTGGAAATTTTTTACTTTTTGAGGCGTCAAAATTGGCAACTTATAGGCAAATAATCTGAAGCCAATACGGCTTATGTAGAGAAAATTTCGCAAGAAGTGGGTTTCACAGACCCTTAAGTTTCAGCTTCAACCGTTATTGTCCTTCATTTTAATAAAAGGTTCCCAGAAAATTTATTTGAAATAAATAATTTCTCTGTAGCTTTGGTAATAGTTTTCGTTATATAGTTAATGGTTTATGAGTATATCATTTTATAATTTCATTAATGAGAAGATTTTTGAGTTTTGAAAAGATATCTTTAATGAACTAGGCCCGCTAGAGCCCACACTCGGGGTTAGTTTCAGTTTTTATCTGTTCTCATATATATATAGGGTGACGCATTTCTACGCTAAAATTCAATATAGCCGTTACTAATGCAAGATACGGGAAAAAATTGTATCTGCTAATTATCGGATGTCTTGAGCTGCATCTGATAAAATTGTTTTGACAGTCACAGCCGGGCCCATAAGTCGCTGGTGATAAAAATTTTATTTCTTTTCTCAAACCCGCCTTATATTTTTGGATTTTTCATCAAATTATAATGCATGTTTGTTGGGAAAAAACTTTGAGGGTATTTATCGCTTTCGAGTTATTTATATGATACCGCGCTTTTACCAATAATTAGCAGAGTCCCATCAAAACAGCTCATTCAAAGAGGTTCTCGTTTATATTATCTTTTGAAAAAGTCGACATGCCGTACACACTATGGTATCAGCGAAAAAAATTTCAAATTTTCTTCCGAACGATCATTTTTGTGTCTGTCGGTCGTATGTCTCTCTTTTTGTAGCCAGGATAACTTTAAATTTTTAAAATTTGTACAGTTAGCACCCGCGCAAATGAACGGTTTGGAATGTTTTGGGGTAGAACCATTCCAGGGGTAGGGGATGAATGGGGGGGCTGGTGAAAATGTTGTTAAAACTCGCGTAATATAACGTTTTAAGGTTTGTTTATTATAAAACATTCAATTTCATCAAACATCTGGTATTCTTTGCTGAAATTAAATTAGAAGTTGAATGTGTGGGGCTGGAATATCGGTGACAGAAATTTCGAAATGTCCAAGTTTTGTGTAACACTCCGTAGACATAGAGACTCTTGTTTTGGAAATATTAACATTTATAATCGCCTACAATTATAAGAGCCGATCAGATTATGTGATTGTTTAGTGGATTTTCGAAGAAAAATACATTTTCATAATATATAATTGTTTTCACAAATGTCAAATCACATTTTAAAGGGACAGGCTTAAGTCATGTTTTTATTTCTGACAGCTTGTGGCATGAAAGTATGAGCTTTTCCGCTAACAATCTTTTTTTACTTCCACTGTTCCAAATTCCGTAAAAAGTTAAAAAAGTATATACTTTATCTTTTTTACAAACTAAATTTCAAATAAGGTATATAATTTGAATCTTATGTATTCTTTTAGCAAAAAAAATTATAGTTAGTCAGTTTTGACTGAGTTAAGATTGCAACCTGTGATTAGCACTGATAGGTACACTTGGAGAACCCAAATCACCGCGACACATTTTTTAAAGATCTGACGATCGCTTCACTGTTGTTAGTGAAACGATTGCCAGGTCTTTAAAAACTATATTGTGGTAATTTCGGGTTTTCAATTGTACTTACTAATCCGTTTTCCGTAGATTTTTTTTGGGTTTCCGCACTAATTATTATTGTTTCTAAGATTTTTTGACATTTTGGTAATTAGTCATAAGTAACTGTGTAATAAGTTATTGCAAAAAATGTTTCCGAATTTTCGTGAAAAAAATATATGCAAATTTTTATGTTTTTTTAATGTTTCCTCGAAAAGCTTTTTGTCGATAATTATATCTTGGCAGGTAAATAGCTTGAAGAAATTCGTTGGTCACGTAAGTGAGACCAGTTTTGTCGGGCACATTTAGTTTATTTTCGAAAAATATTTGTACTTTTTCAAACAATAAAGTTTTTTATGAAATATGGTACATTGTTTCTACTATAGGTAAAGGTTATACTAATAAAAAAAATCATGCCTGCTTTCATTAAAAAAAGACACATTTACGATTAAAACAATTTTATCAAACTTCACTACCGAAACGCACACGCTGCGTCCAGACTTTTTTAATATATAAAGTTGAGTAACTTACCACCAAAGTTTCATCTAAGGAAAGAAAAAATAATTCCACTTCTTCACAATATCGTTTGCTCTCCATAACGAAATCAAGTAACACACACAAGAACTATGAATATATTAGCACCCTTACAGCTATGCAACTGAAAACGAAATGCATACGACAGTGTCGATACCTCCCTTATATGAAGTTTTACCTGAAGATTTTGGTAACTACTTTTTAATGCTATAGGTGGCAGTAAATTCCAGACACCTCATCATCTTCAATATTTTAGAATAACAAAAGAGCTTAACGTTATAACGGTATATCAGAAAGTACTTCTGGGAGCTTGAAAAGTCATTAGGTGGTAACAGGTACAAACAGACTTAGATAAGGTTTGCGGTTCTTCGTGTCAGAGATAACATCATAAATGTTTTCAGTAGTAATGTAAAAATAGCAGAAATATAAAAAGCCTGGACGCAGCAAGTGCGTTATCGTGGTGAATTTTCATAAAAATGTTTGTCATAGCAAATGTGTGCTTTTTTCTAAACAGGTTACCAGTGTAATAGCCTATATAGTAGAAATAATGAGCCATTATGTCTCATAGGAATAACTGTATTGTTGTAAATGTATAAAAATTTCTGAAAGTAAACTTAAAATGTGCCAAAAAAAGGATTTCTTGGCCAACGAACCTTATAGGGTGATAGGAAATTGAGCTATACAAATTTAAACCATTTAATCAACATTAGCTACCATAACGCACTTGGTGCGTCCCGAATTTCTTTTCTTACAAACGTGCATTATATTTCAATGGAAAATGCAATAACTTAAGGCGTGTTCAATTAAAAAACTCTGGACGCAGCAAGTGCGTTATGGTAGTGAATTTTCATTAAATTGTTTTTATTGTAAATATGTGTTCTGGAAACATTTTAATAAAATGAAGGACAATGACGGTTGAAACTAAGACTTCAGGGTTTTAAATCGCAACTTTGACGTTTTGAGGAAAACCCCAATTTATTTTTCTTTAAGCGCCTATAAGTGTTTTGCCTTTTGACCTACATAGCTAAATTTTGGTAGGTAACTTACCTATAAGGATATAAACCCGCGTACCATTGGTTGCCCTTACTTTGTTAATTCCGGAGATATAAATTTTTTTCGAAAGAAAACAACATTTTCCGGGAACACCTGGGCAGATTTTTCTGGCTAACGAACTTATCCAAGCCATTTGCAAAAGGAATTTAATCACCATATTAAACAAAATCGGCCCATTATTTTTTGAGTTATCGGTGTGATATATATATATATATATATATATATATATATATATATATATATATATATATATATATATATATATATATATATATATATATATATATATATATTATATAAACATATAAAAATTGAAAGTGACACCGGATATGTGTTCTGGGGGGCCTAATTAGCGCTCATTTCAAGAAACTTTTTTAAAATTCAAAAGTCGGGATCTCCTCATTAGTGATTTTTTTTAAAGGAAATTCACTAAAAAAAAATAAGAGTTGTATCACCTGTGATTGTAGAAATAACTTTTTAAGATGTAGCCCAAGACACCCCATAATTAATGTGTACAATTTTTCTTTGAATCTTGTACAATAACGAATGTATTGAGGTTTATTGATTTTTCACGAAAATTCGCTAAAAATTATACACTTATTAGAAGATAGCTAAAACTACTTTCAAAGGAGAAGAGAAAGAGTCTATTTGAAATGAATTTTCTGGAAACATTTTAGTAAAATGAAGGACAATGACGGTTGAAACTAAGATTTCAGGGTTTGTAAAACATTCTTCTTGTGACATTTTCTTTACATAACTCGTATTAGTTTCAGGTTCGTTGCCTAAATATGTCCAACTTTGACGTTTTATATCCCGACTTTGCCGATATGAGGAGAACCCTATTTTTTTTTCTTTAAATGGCTATAGCTTTTTGATCTTCTAACTTACAGCGCTAAATTTTGGTAGATGATTTACACTTCATGATGTAAATCCGCGCAAATTTGGTTGCTCTTACTTTCTTATTTCCAGAGATATAAGAATTTTCCGAAAGGAAATACAAAATTGTCGGGGAAATCTTAGGCCGGTTTTCCTGGATAATGAACTTATCCAAGCTACATACAAAGGGGAGGCACTAACCAAATTTGATCAAAATCGGCCCATTATTTTTGGGTTATGGGTGTAACAATATTCATTACATATTTCATTCCCTCATTATTAAGAACCTCGGTGGTTCAGGGGTAAGAACGTGTGCCCCTGAACCGAAGGGTACTAGGTTCGAACCCAGGGTGCTCCTTTCACTTTTTCAGTACAAAATGTAACATTAACATCAACCGAGGTTCTGGCATTGTATTTGAGCAAGTTGAATGTCTGCACGTTCCGCCCTTCGGAGGGGGCGTAAGGCCGTCGGTCCCGTGCCCATGCAGTGTTGGGCATGTTAAAGATCCCTACTCTCCCTACAGAAAGGCAGGGGTTCGGCAAAATTTCCAGGATAGTGAGGTGAAACTGCTCTCTGACGTCGGTGATTGGCCATAGTCGCGGAAATAGGCCGACGTTAAAGAAACAAAAACACATTCCCTCATTATCTTCGAACAACGTTTAATTACTTGTGAGTATATGTGTAATATATGTAACTATTCCTAGCCGTATCACAAGAATTTGCAACTTCATCGACAATAATCGATGACAAGAAGTAGATAACATAGTAATACTGCTAACACGATATATTATAATGAACTCATGTCAGTTTTATTTATTAGCTTACAATAAATGTAGGAAGGCGGAAATTCCTGTACTTCCTTTTCAGCCTTCTTGGTAATATTGTTGGAAATAATAATTGGTTTGTTCAAAAATCTAGATCCAATCAATACATAAATAAATGCTAATATCAGATATTTACATCATATTAATCATAATCATATGGGAAAAAAAAACAGACAAAAAATTGAGAATAAACTAAAAAATAATCCCACCGAAACTAGAAGTTTATAATCAGAAAAAAAATTAAACGTACTTAATACTATCCTAAGCCAGATCCACAACTTTCGAATTATGGTTACCAGGAAGTCTATTGATTCATTTAATTTTGGATGGCCACTTTTTTCCATTATTTCAAATATTGTACTTAAAACTAATGCGCCATGTGTTAGATGCATTTTCAGAAATATTTGTTATCTTTCAAAAAACCTTGTAAAATCCGGTATGTGCTATTTTTCTTAAAAGTGTGGCTTAAGAAAAAAAGTTCGGGATGCAGCAAGTTCGTTATGGTAGTGAATTTTTATTAAATGTTTCAAACTTGGATAACTCAATTTCGAAAAACTTAAAAAGTTGAGTTTTGGTATGTAGTAAGGCCTTTCCCAAGGCAACAGGTCTGCCAAATTTCATTAAAATAGCTTTGTACTTTGCAGAGAAAAAATTTTTTTCGAAAGAAAATTCCAAATTTGAAAAACTCAAGTTTATATGAACTTAGAGAACTTAAAATTTTCTCGAAAGGCCTTGTCCGATTTTTCTGGCTAACGAACTCGTCCAAGCCATTAATAAAATAAGGGCACTTGCCGAGTTTCATCGAAATCGGTTAATTATTTTTTGAGTTATCGGTTGGATATATATACATACATACATATATATATATATATATATATATATATATATATATATATATATATATATATATATATATATATATATATATATATATACAAAGAAATTACAAGCCTCTGATTTAAAAAAAGTTGAAACGCCATATTGATAATTCTGGTAGTCGTACATTAGTACGCATTAGCACTTAATGAGTTAAAAATACGGCTCGAAATGACTAACAAACTCTTAAATCTATGTGTCCGTTTTTTCTGTCTGTTTTGTTTATTTAACGTCGGCCTATTTCCGCGACGCCAGGGAGCAGTTTCACCTCACTATCTTGAAAATTTTGCGAAACCCCTGCCTTTCTGTAAGGAGGGTAGAGTGTTTTAACGTGCCCAACATCACATCGAAATGGTTCCGATGGCTTTACGCCCCCTCCGAAGGGCGAAACGTGCAGACATTCAACTTGCTCAAATACAAAAGCTGTGCTGATCATATAAAAATGTTTTGTATTATGCCCTCATTTGGACTCCAGAGTAACCGAAATTTTTTGTACTAAATGCCTATAAATTTTTTCCTTTTAACTCAGAAATTTAAATTTCGGTACATAGTTCAGCTTTAATGATGTAACCCCGCGTACACAAAAATTTTCGGAAAAAAGTGCTCCGATTTTCTTGGATAACGAAGTTACCCAAGCCATTTGAAAAAGAAAGGTATCCACCAAATTTTGTCAAAGTCGGTCCAGTATTTTGTAAGTTATCGGTGTCCCACATAATAATATGAATATATATATATATATATATATATATATATATATATATATATATATATATATATATATATATATATATATATATATATATATATATATATATATATAAAGTACTTAGCTTTAGTAAATAAAAAAGTCAATTCTATACTTCTTAAAATTACTTATATTACAATTTTATAATATAAAAATAATATAGGAAAACAATCAAAAATTTTGACTAAAACAATTACTACAAACTTTCTTTTACAATATACATTTTAAGACACTTTTATTCAATCCCGTGCAAATAATGAGCATTTTGACACTAAAAAATTTAAAAATAATCATTTGCACAAAATGCAAGAACGATTTCTTAGGTACTAAAAATATGCAATTACTAGATATCACACTGTAGATGTTTTTTCAAATTAATTCACTGGTTGCTTAGACATCGTTATCCACAACATAGCGTTGTTGCTTTATTAATGCCAGGCCTTTAATATGTGGCGGCACCAAATCTTTCTTTTCTTCTCTCCAGTTTCTCTTGGATTTCTAATGTGGCTGTGAGGGATGATAGGCTGCAACCAAATCTTTGAGCCCTTTGCTCAAGTATATCTGTATGCACATTCTACAAAAACAGTGCAACTTTAGCAAATCTAAATGCTATATAACCTTGTTAAGAAAAAATACTCAATTTGTAAAAATTAAGTACTGCCATTATTTAAGTAAACCATATTATTATGCAAAAAATGCTTACCCGTGTTCTTATATAAGAAGTAGAACCATTTGAGGCAGTAATTTTACTAATTTTTGAAAGCATTTCTGGTTTGGATGACAATGTAGATACACCAAATTTTTTGGCACGCAACTCCAGTCTCTGCAAAATAAACAAAAATGTATTAACTGATTTTCTCGAATAGATTTATGTTTTTTATAGCTAATAGTGAAGGAGTATAAAAGCCACTAAGAATTGTACAAGAAAATTGTAAAGCATTGTGCCAAATACTCACATCTTTATTAGTAAGTTGAGATAATTTGATAGCCTTAATTTCTTTATTCGATTTCTTGGAATTAATACTGTCAGATGGTGATGATTTCTTAGTTATGGTAACAAAAAGCGTATTCCCTTTCGGGGTGACTTTTCTAAGAGAACTGCGCTGATTTTCGGAAGATGTAGGTGATGTACGTTCAGACCACTGATTTTTGAGCGGCTGTGTGGATAAGTCTTCCAGAGCTCTATCAATATCACTTATCAACGGATCATTGGTTTCTAAATATGTATCATTTGTATTCTGTAAAATTTTAAAATATGTAAAGAAAGTAAAAATACATTGCTATATTAAAAAAGCAAAATGAAAAATATTTATTTTAAAATATGACTAAGCTACGACTAAATCAGCAAAGACTAATTGATTTAAAAAGCATATTTGCTATCTTAAAATGTTTATGAAGGATGGGTGTATACTTACATTTAGCAGTTCGTCATCGTGGCCATCCACTATATAAATTGGTGAGTTGTTTAGTTTTGGTCCATTCTGAAGCCGCTCCAGTAGCTCACGCTTATTTCCAGATGTACTTAAACCTCTGCGTTTTAGTTGCTCTTTTATATCTGGAATCTTAAAAAAAAATCTAATTTATAAATTACAAACAAAGGTTATTGCATTATCTGAGTGGCATCATAAATGTGATACTGAGCCAAAGGCGGTGTCCAGATTTAAAAGCATTATAATTTTCTTGTCACAAGTCGCCTTTAAAAAAACAACAGTTTCGATATATATATATATATATATATATATATATATATATATATATATATATATATTTATGTTATGTGCGTAACAAAATATATTGTATACTACAGACAAAGGTTAAGTTTTTCCAAAACTGTCAAGAAATCCTAGAAAAATTACTTTGGAAATGGTGAAAATGTTGTAAAAACTCGCGTAATATAAGGTTTTAGGGTTTGTTTATTATAAAAGATTAAATTTCATCAAACATCTGGTATTCTGTGCTTAAATTAAATTAGAAGTTGAATGTGTGGGGCTGGAATATCGGTGACAGAAATTTCGAAATGTTCAAGTTTTGTGTAACACTCCCTAGACATAGAGACTTTAGTTTTGGAAATATTTACATTTATAATCGCCTACAAGTATAAGAGCCGATCAGATTATGTGATTGTTTAGTGGATTTTCGAAGAAAAATACTAAAATATTTAAATAAACTTTGGTAAAAAGAAGGACATTATAAATAGAAATAATTAATTCGGTAGGATTACCTACGTTTACATTTTCATAATATATATATATATATATATATATATATATATATATATATATATATATATATATATATATATATATATATATATATATATATATATAAATCACATTTTAAAGGGAAAGACTTAAGTCATGTTTTTATTTCTGACAGCTTGTGACATGAAAATATGAGCTTTTCCGCTAACAATCTTTTTTTACTTCCACTGTTCCAAATTCCGTAAAAAGTTAAAAAAATATATACATTATCTTTTTTTTCAAACTAAATTAAAAATAAGGTATATAATTTGAATCTTATGTATTCTTTTAGCAACAAAAAATAGTTAGTCTGTTTTGACTACGTTAGGATTGCAACTTGTGATTAGCACTGATAGGTACACTTCGAGAACCCAAATCACCGCGACACATTTTTTAAAGATCTGACAATCGGTTCACATTTAGTGAAACGATTGCCAGGTCTTTAAAAACTATATTGTGGTATTTTCGGGTTTTCAATTTGTACTTACTAATCAGTTACCGTAGATTTTTTTGTGTTTCCGCACAAATTATTATTGTTTCTAAGTTTTTTTGACATTTTGGTAATTAGTAATAAGTAACTGTTTAAAAAGTTATTGCAAAAAATGTTTCCGAATTTTCGTGAAAAAAATGTATGCAAATTTTTTTGATTTTTTTTTAATGTTACCTCGAAAAGCTTTTTGTTGATAATTATATCTTGGCAGGTAAATAACTTGAAGAAATTCGTTGGTCAGGTAAGTGAGACCAGTTTTGTCGGGAACATTTAGTTTATTTTCGGAAAATATTTGTACTTTCTCAAACAATAAAGTTTTTTGATGAAATATGGTACATTGCTTCTAGTATAGATACAGGTTATACTAATAAGAAAATATCATGCCTGCTTTCATTAAAAAAACACATTTACGATTAAAACAATTTTATGTAATTTCACTACCGAAACGCACATGCTGCGTCCAGACTTTTTTAATATTTAAAGTTGAGTAACTTACCACCAAAGTTTCATCTAAGGAAAGAAAAAATAATTCCACTTCTTCAGAATATCGTTTGCTCTCCATGACGAATTCAAGTAACACACACAAGAACTATGAATATATTAGCACCCTTACAGCTATGACAGTGAAAACATAATGCATACGACAGTGTCGATACCTCCCTTATAGCCAGTTTTACCTGAAGATTTTGGTAACTACTTCTTAATGCGATAGGTGGCAGTAAATTCCAGACACCTCATTATCTTCAATATTTTAATATAACAAAAGAGCTTAACGTTATAACGGTATATTGATAAGTACTTCTGGGAGCTTGAAAAGTCATTAGGTGATAATAGGTACAAACAGACTTAGATACGGTTTGCGGTTCTTCGTGTCAGAGATAACATCATAAATGTTTTCAGAAGTAATGTAAAAATAGCAGAAATATAAAAATCCGGGGGCAGCAAGTGCGTTATGGTAGTGAATTTTCATAAAAATATTTTTAATTGCAAATATGTGTGGTTTTTTTTCTTCAGAAAGCAGTTATCAAATGTGATTACTAGTATAACATAAATATATAGTAAAAACAACGTGCCATGTTTCATCAAAATAACTTTATTGTTTAAAAACGTACAAAAATTTCGGAAAGTAAACTTAAAGTGTAACCGAAGAAATCCGTTTCTTGGTCAACCTTATAGGGTAATAGCAAATTGAGCTTTTCAAATATGAGCCTTTAATCAAAATTCGCTACCATAACGCACTTGCTGCGTCCAGAATTTTTTTTGCTTACAAACATGCATTATATTTCGATAGAAAATGCAAAAACATAAGGCGTTTTGGATTAAAAAAAATATTTGTATTACCAACGACTTATGGGCCACCCTGTGATTGTAGAAATATTACTTTTAAGATGTAGCTCAAGACACCCTATAATTAATGTATACTTTTTTTTTTTCATATCTTGTAGCGTAACGGATATATTGAGCTTTATTGATTTTTTACGAAAATTCGACAAAAGTTATATACCATTAACCGATAAACTCTATAGCTAAGACAACTGCCAAGCATCACAGAAAGGGTCTATTTGAAATGAATTTTCTGGAAACATTTTAGTAAAATGAAGGACAATGACGGTTGAAACTAAGACTTCAGGTTTGTAAAACATTCTTCTTGACACATTTTCTTTCCATAGCCCGTATTAGATTCAAATTCTTTGCCTAAATGTTGCGAATTTTGACGTTTTAAATTGTTACTTTGACGTTTTGAGGAAAACCCCAATTTATTTTTCTTTAAATGCCCATATCTTTTTTGTCTTTTGACCTACAGCGCTAAATTTTGGCAGATAATTTACCTATAGTGACATAAAACGATGCGCCCTTACTTTGTTATTTCCGGAGATACGATTTTTTTTTTAAAGAAAACACAACATCCGGGAAAACCTCGGCCGATTTTCCTGGATAACGAACTTATCCACGCCACTTACAAAAGGAAGGTATGCACCAAACTTTGTCAAAATCGGCCCATTATTTTTTGAGTTATCCGTTATATATATATATATATATATATATATATATATATATATATATATATATATATATATATATATATATATATATATATATATATATATATATATTCATCACCGATAACTCAAAAAATAATGGGCCGATTTTGATAAAATTTGGCAAGCACCTTCCTTTTGTAAATGACTTGGACAAGTTCGTTAGTCAGGAAAACACAACATCCGGGAAAACCTCGGCCGATTTTCCTGGATAACGAACTTATCCACGCCACTTACAAAAGGAAGGTATGCACCAAACTTTGTCAAAATCGGCCCATTATTTTTTGAGTTATCCGTTATATATATGTATATATATATATATATATATATATATATATATATATATATATATATATATATATATATATATATATATATATATATATATATATATATATATATATATATATATATATATATTTATATTTATATTTATCACCGATAACTCAAAAAATAATGGGCAGATTTTGATAAAATTTGGCAAGCACCTTCCTTTTGTAAATGACTTGGATAAGTTCGTTAGTCAGGAAAATCGGACGAGGTTTTCCGGAAAATTAGGTGTTTCCATTCGAAAAAAATTGTTATCTCAAAAAATTAAAAATCTATGATAACCAAATTTGGTAGGTAGCTTTACGATATAAAAGGTAAGCTACACAGCAAAATTTAGATTTCTATGTTACAAGTAAAAAAAGTTATAATAAAATATTTTGTTGCGGATCATTTGTATTTTGCTTACAACTCGCATCGTTTTTAGACTATTGTTATTATTAAAAGTCAATAGTTTTTTCCTAAAATTTGCTCCTGCCGAACAAACGTGGCTTCCATTGACTTCTACTTCTGCCCCTGTTACAGCCTTTACTCTTGACATGACGCTTTGCTTACTATTACTGCTATACTATTTTACATACGTATAACCCTACAAAAAACTACTTGTATTCCACCGCATAAGACGTTCCTGTAGCTTCACTTTCGGTATATTTTCCTCTCTTTCTTCTTTATGATTCATTTGCAAAGCTCATTAGTCTGTTCTATTGAGAATGAAAATTGTACAAGCATCCTCTTACTAGGCATCGTGTGTCCATTTGCTCTGATTGTACCATTTATTTACACTGTTAGTCAATGCGCGCTTTCTATGTAACTTTTATTTATGTGACCTAACAAATTACTTGAAATTTCCATGCAACATTTCTTTTTACGTGCCTTAGGTGGTCTCCCCCTACATTCATCACCTTTATAATGTGAGGCCACTTACCACTACATTTTCTGTTTCCTAGCTTAATTATCATAACGAGCAGATTTTGTCTTTGTAAATAGCTATTAGTCAATGATACCTTCTGCAGATAACGTACCATTTCTGCCTAACATACACGGTTTCGACCGCCCTGTCTGCTTTGTCGTTTTAATTGTTAGTCAATGCTCGCTATTCAATTTCTTTTTAGTGAATTTTTGTAGAATATATATATATATATATATATATATATATATATATATATATATATATATATATATATATATATATATATATATATATATATACATATGTGTGTATCACACCGATAACTCAAAAAATAATGGTCCGATTTTAAAAAAAGTTGGCATGTACCTTCCTTTTGTAAATGGCTTGGATAATTTTGTTAGTCAGGAAGATCCGACGAGGTTTTCTGGGAAAATTTTTAGTTTTTATTCGAAAAAAAATTTTATCTCAAAAAATCAAAAGGCTATGATAACCAAATTTGGTAGGTACGTTAACGATATAAAAAGTAAACTATACACCAAAATTTAGATTTATATGTTACAAGAAAAAAAGTTACTATAAAATATTTTGTGCCAGACCATTTGTATGAAAATATTCACTACCATAACACACTTGCTGCGTCCAGGCTTTTTTTAATGTTTAGAAGTAAAAGCACATACACGCCAATAGTTACCTTGATTTACATGAGCAAACCGATATCCCCTTTCTTGGAAGTTCTGCTTTCTAATTAATTATTTGAAACAAAATAAGTCGACCTTTGCTAAAATAGTGCCGGAAATTGAATCATCACTTCCACGTAGCTGTGATAATTTTTACTCTCCTCAGAAATACATTTTCATGAGATGAAATTAGATGGTCACTCTCCCTAAAGCGATGTTATCCAATAACAATTCGAAGAGTTCTTTTGTTAAGTGCTAACTGTATACCAAATTTGAAGATGGTATATCAATTGGTTCGAAAGCTATTGCACCTACTAACGGACAGACGTGACATACAGGCCGACAGAACGACAGACTGCCAGACCGACAGACAAAAAAATTTCGTTCCAGAATTAAGTTTTCTATGTATTTTAAGACTTTTATTAGCAAAAATATTTGAAATTTTGTCACTGATATTGCACCCCATACATTCAACCTCTAATTAAATTACAGCACAGAGTACCAGATGTTTGATGAAATTGAAAGTTTTCTAATAAACAAACTCTAAAACGTTATATTACATTAGCTTTAACAAAAAAAATTACGTTTTCTCCAAATCACTCCCCATTCATTCCGTACTCCCTGGAGCCATTTTACCCAAAAACAACCCGATCCGTTCGCTTCTCGGGTGCTAACTGGCTACCAAATTTGAAAATAATATATCAATTTGTTCTAAGGTTATCGTCGCTACTAACAGAAATAGACCGACAGACAAAAAAAATCATTCCAGAATCAAGTTTTCTATATGTTTTGAGAGTTTCTAAACCGTTTTAGAAACAAAAATTAAATTTCTGTCACCGATATTCCACCCACCACACATCCAACCCCAAATATAATTTCAGCACAGAATACTAGATGTTTGATGAAATAGAAAGTTTTCTAATGAACAAACGCTAAAACGTTATATTGCTAGTTCTAAATAAAAAATGCCGATTTTTACCACATCACCCCCTCCCTTTATTCGTCCCCACCTCTAGAGCGATTTTATCCAAAAACAATCCAAACCGTTCGTTTGTCGGGTGCTAACTGGATACCACATTTGAAGACGATATATCAATTCGTTCTAAAGTTATCGTGGCTACCAACAGACATACAGACACACAAGTTTCGTCTACAAATCATGTTTTCTGTGTTTTGGCACTTTTTACGACGTTTGCGCGAAAATTTGTTTTTTAAAATCTTGTCGCCGATACCTTACTTCCACACGTATTGGCGATGAGGAAGTAAAATTTGTAATATGATAATATATTAATGTGTGTGTCGATATTTTCTTTGTATAGAGTCTGAGTTATTGCTGTTATTGTCTACTTATTTTATTGTTGTAATTGTTGTTATAATTATTATTGCTATAGTTTAAATCCATTCTCATGTTAAATATTGACACACATCATATAGACATTTTGAGAACGTCATTTGTCTTTTTTGTATGTTTAAGGAATTGTTTGATCAAAACATCATAACTTAGTAACGGATTTTTATTTATAGTTGTAATGAATACATATAAATCAACTCTCTTTTCTCTTGTATAATGAAATCGGCGAAACCAGTTAAACAGCAAAAAATACACATTTTTGAAGCCAGTGAAACACTCTACGTCTGTGTTTAACTAAAATATTGTTTATGATGATGACACTGATTATTCTCCAAATAATTAAAATGCGGAAGAAAATACCACAGAAGTCATTGACAAGCAGAACAGTATGATGTTGCTTACAGAGGTAATTGCTATATTGAGCAGTCTAAATAATATCAATAAACACAATAAGGCGCGTAAAATTCCTCAAATTTGGTTTGTATAGATATGTGACCAAAAAATGACAATATCCAATCATCGATAACTGTTGCATAATAAAAGGACCTCTTACACTTATGAATAACAGCCCGTTTTTTCTAAAGAGGTGTTATAAAATATGTGTTGAGAAAGTGTATAAGGAAATAAGAAAGAACTCAATTTGGTAAAGGTGAGATTAAAAGACCTGGTAAAAGTATAAACGCACATGTTTCACCAAATAGTAGATATATTTTGATAGTATCTATAATAAAATTCGAGACATGTATTTATTAACTTTGTAATACAAAACTTTTTGAATTTGTTTGATTATATATTGCTATATTTTTAAACTACTCGATAAATCCTCGAAATTTAATTTACTGTTATGTTAGACATAATTTGAGGGAATTTGGTTTCAGCCCCAAAGAAATTTAAAATTAAAATTGAATTGAGTTACAAGCAAAAAATTAGAATTAAAGCATTGCATCTAAAATTTAAAAGAATGCAATGACGTGGATGAGATTTTCACAAAATAGAGCATATTAAAATGAAATAGCTAACACCTGTTGGATTTTATAATTAATTATCAAACTATGTAATGAATAATTTTAAATGGCTGGTACTAACACTTTCTCAAAACGAATTGTAGCAATGTTTCGTAAAACTGTATAAGTGTGTAGACTGTACTATTAGGAATATAACTGGATCTCGGAAGGCAAATATACAAAACATATTATTTGACTGTAAACCTAAACAGATCTCGAAATCAGTCTGTACATCTATTCTAAAATAGAAGTAGCAACTTCAGGTGCGAGACTGATTCTACACATCACATTTAATTCAGTATTAATGAAAACTTCACCTTTATTTTTTGATTCAATACAAATACGTTTATATTGTTACAAAGCACTCCAATAGATGTAGGTGCGGTGTTGCCACGTTTCCAGAACTTCCCCAACATCTGGAAATTTTTGCACAATCTGTCAACACCGCCTCCCCCGGGGGTTCCTGGGGTGACCCCCCACAGGCGAAGTCTCAACCCTCTAGGACCAAAAATAACGAAGTTACCCACTTGTACCCCGTCGGAACGGATAACTGAGGTCTGCGCATTGCAAACAGCATGTATACGCAGAGAACCCTTACACCCTGTATAAGCAGAGAGATCTTATGGTGCGAGAAACACCTCTTGTGTTACATAGGAGTGATGACCACATTTGAACGACAGGTATATAAAGGCGAAAGCAAGCCAGCCCCGCCGAGTTCAGTTCAGTTCAGTGCAGTTTAGTAAAAGAATGTTGAAGTGACTTGAAGAGGCAGTAACCAGTGTAAAAGTGTTAAGTGAGTAGCTACTGTAGTACCAGTGTACAGACTTGTGTGCAGATTAGTAATTGTAAGGCCAGTAAATTAAGTGTTTTGTGAGAGAGACTTTCTAGAAATTTTATTGTATCCATATTTAGAGTGTAAATAAAGTTGTTTTGTTAAAATTTAAAGTCTCACTTATCCATAACCCGGCGAAAACGCAACAATATTCATTACGATTTTTCACTGTTTAATTATTTTATTACGCATTAATACAGTTTCAGTATTTTCATTACTTGTAAATCGTGTTTGAAAAGGTCCAGAAATGCCAGAGAAATTACATTGAAAATGTTGTAGTTTTTCTTCTTAAAACCTCAAAGTCGCGATTTAAAACGACCAAATTGGCCACTTTCAAACAAAGAACCTGAAACGAATAAGGCGTTATATAGAAGAGGTGTCGTGAGAAATGTGTTTTACAAGTCCTTAAAAGCTTTAGCTTTAGCCGGCATTGTTGTTTATCTTACTAAATTTTTTCCAGAAAAATCATTTCAAGCAGAACCTTTTTTTGTTGATTTGGCAGTAGTTTTAGTTACAGAGTGAAGAAAAAACTTTGTACCCCTTTCTAGGCGAATTTCGCGCACGAAGGTTTATATTTGGTACAGTTAAAGCTCATATGACAGAAAGATAAAATGTATGTATAATATGTGTTACAAATAGATTAAACAATTTGTTTTAATTTGACGGTCGGATTCCCCGTTCCCAGCTGAGCGTTAATTAATACGTGAAATGTCAAACACATAAAACTCTATGGTCAAACAGTCACAGTAAAATTATAGAGGCATACTCTATGACAGAAGAACATTAATAACATCCAGACTGAGAAAACAAAGGAATTACGGTCGAATTTACCACTGTACAGGTTCACTAGCATTAGTTAATTTTCTTAAAAAAAAAATCACCAATGAGGAGATCGAGACTTTTGAATAAAAAAAATATACTTCAAATGAGCCCAAACTAGGACCCCTAGAGCCCATATCCGGGGTCAGTTTCAATTTATATATATATACATACATACATACATACATATATATATATATATATATATATATATATATATATATATATATATATATATATATATATATATATATATATATATATATATATACATATATATATATACATATATATATATATATATATATATATATATATATATATATATATATATATATATATATATATATATATATATATATATATATATATATATATGTATGTATCACACCGATAACTGATCAAATTTGGTGAAAAGTTTTGTGCTGTCTTTTGGAAAATGTTTATATCTCCAGAAATAACAAAGTTATGACAACCAAATTTGGTACGCGGATCAAAGTAATTAAAGGTGAATTAGGTACCAAAATTAAGATATGTTGACCAGAAAAACGCACAGTAACAAAATATTCTTTGTATATTTCAAAGATGAAGTTTTTCTGGCGCAAAAAGGTCAAGTAGTGCCAGAACAATTACTTTGAAAATTTTATAGTTTTTTCTCCTAAAAAGTCAAAGTCGCGATTCAAAACGCCAAAATTGGAAACTGTTAGGCAAAGGACCTGAAAGAAATACGGGTTATGTAGAGAAAATGTGTTTTACAAACCTAAAGTTTGATCTTTGTTGGAGAAACATAATTGGTACGCCTCTGTCTCTTTACTTTTATTAGGTTTCACTATCCTTTAAGTTTCTACCTGGAATTATTTATCTCTGGATTTCACAATCTTTTCCAATTTGCTGGTAATCCTTATCCTCTAGACGTCTGTATCGCATTAGGTTTACCATACAAAGAATACTTATATACCGTTGAGTCGTTTATTGTAAATAGCTTTAGCTGTCTTTGACATATTCTTTATATGTGGATTTTCTTCACTAGAAATAATACTTCTACCTAGTTGGCCATTCGGTATTACTGACATTATATTATGTCAACTACCTCACCTAGCGTTACGCGAAAGCTCGATAAAAGCAAGTCTTTCGCAAGGTACAAGTCAGTTATACGTTCGATCTCTTCTTAAATTCTTGGGACTGCGAGTTCCCAATTTTCTAGTTAAACACCGCTCGCGTGTTTAAGCCAGTTCAGTGCTACAGTTCTACGCCAGATTTCATCTACTTCGCTCCTTCTTCGCTCCTTGGAACCCTGAGTTACAAATCTTCCACTTAAACATCGCTCGTGTGTTTAAGCCAGTTCAATTCTACAGTGCCGTTCTACAAAGAATCTCATCTTCATCGCTTTTTGTGACTTCTCAGATCCCGATCTTCTACCTAAACATCGTTAGTGTGATTACGCCACTTCAGTTCAAGCTCCAATCTTCCTACAGAAATTCCGTTCGTACAGTATTACAGTGAAAAGTCAGTGTTTTCTTCGAAATTAGAAAGTATACGCGCAGTTAAATGCAATAGCAAGTAGCTAATAAGATTGTGAAATCTCCTGAGTAACCCATTAAATCAAGTGTAAAACCGCAAATTGTAAATAAATGTAAGTTGAAAGCGTATATAGTAACAATACAACATATATAATTATAAAAAAGTGTATTATTGAAATCTTTTGGAATCCAGCGCACCTAGAGTTATAAATACAGTCCACATACAGTCCACATCTTCAACATATTCTTCTTCCAACGCTAATTAGCAAAGCCCACTAGTTAGCGAGGCTGGGATCAATCCACCTGCAAAACATTGGGGAAAGAAAACAAGCTCTTTCTCCCCCAATCATCAACCGTCATTTTACTAAAATATTTCCAGAGAATTCATTTCAAATATAATTTTTCTCTGATCCGTTGTTAGTAGTTTTTGTTATATAGGATAGAGATAACTTTGTATCACTTTCTAAGAGCATTGCGCGCCCGAAGGAGTGTGAGATTTGGCATAGTCATATGGAGGAGGAATGCAGAATAATAAAAATTCGGGACGCAGCAAGTGCGTTATGGTAGTGAATTTTTTTTAATGTTACAAACTTGAATAACTTAATTTTCTATAAGTTTAGAAAGTTTAGTTTTGGTATGTAGTAAGGTATGTAGTAAGGCAAGATATCCACCAAACTTCATTAAAATCACTTTGCGGAGAAAAAAAATTTTTCGAAAGAAAATTAAAAATTTGAATAACTCAATTTTCTATCAAGTTAGAAAGTTGAATTTTGGTACGTAGTAAGTTTTGTTCCAAGGCAACACATCTACTAAATTTAATTAAAACAGCTTTATAATTTTCGCAGAAAATTTTTTTTTTCGAAAGAAAACTCAAAATTTGCCCGGAAAACCCTGTTAATTATTTTTTGACTTATCGGTTGGATATATATATATATATATATATATATATATATATATATATATATATATATATATATATATATATATATATATATATATATATATATATATATATATATTGAAACTGACCCCGGATATCGGGTCTAGCGGTCCTAGTTCGTGCTCATTTGAAAAAAAAGAAGCTAAGTCTCACCATCGACACCTCTCTATAAATGAATTTTTTTAAATAAAAATTCACTAAAAGATATATCCCATATCTCTTTTAATGTTGACTTTTGGACTGAGGTAAATTTGGTTGAATTTCCACTGCTGCTCTGTGTACAATTACTTCTAGACCACACTCTATACAAACTAGCAACATAATTTGTCTTGATATGTGCAGCAAAGAAGAAATAAAAAAAGTAAATGGAGTGTACACAAACTAAAAGGTACTACACTATTTATACTTAAACTGGCAACACTGGCTGCATGAGTTGTTACAACTGGACCTCTAAAAAGACTGTAACAGCGGCAGGAGCAGAAGTCAATGGAAGCCGTGTATGTTCGGGAAGAAACTATTGACTATTAATAACAAAAATTGACTAAAAACGATGCGAGTTGTAAGGAAAAAAATAGTTATACTACAGAGGTGTTAAATGATGATAAATTACAATAGAGTTATATATAATCGTAAATGCTGCCAATGATTAACAGTCAGTGAATTCAGTATTATTGACATTTCTCTAAAACTTAAAAATGAATTTCATGAGTCAATGACATTAATAGCAGCTGTCATTGACCAACCAACAGCAACCACATACTTCATCTATGATTTAAACATAAATGTTTCAAATTTGAATAGCTCAATTTTCTGTAACCCTAGAAAGCTGAATTTTGGCACATAGTTAGGTCTTTTCCAAAGCAATATGTAGACCAAAGTTTAACAAAATTTTCGGGAAAATTTTTTTTTTTAAGAAAACTCAAAATTTTCCCGGAAAATTTTGAGATTTTCCTGGCCAACGAACTCATCCAAGCCATTAATAAAAGAAAGGCACTTGCCGAGTTTTATCGAAATCGGTTAATTATTTTTTCAGTTATCAGACGGACACACACACACACACGCATATATATATATATATATATATATATATATATATATATATATATATATATATATATATATATATATATATATATATATATATATATATATATATATATATATATATATATATATATATATATACATATAACAGTTCAAACTGACCCCGGATATGGGTTCTAGGGGTCCTAATTTGCGCTCATTTGAAAAAATTTGTGCAGTCTCACCATCGATACCTCTCTATTAGTGAATTTTTTTAAATAAAAATTTACTAAAATATATCTACAATATGTGTTACAAATAGATTAAACAATGCTTTGTTTTGATTAGACTGTTGGGTTCCCCCGGCCTGAGATGACCGTTAATTAATACGTGAAATGTCAAGCACATAGCACTAAGATTATAAAGGTATACTGTATGACAGAAGAACATCAATAACGTTAAATCTCAAAAATTTAATGAATGACAGGCGAATTTCAAACACCGCACAGGTCCACTAGTATGGTTTAATACTCTATAATTTTAGCGAATTTTCGTAGAAAAAAATCGCTCATGACGAAACCGCGACTTTAGGATTTTGAAAAGATTTCTTCAAATGAGCGCGAACTAGGACCCCTAGAACCCATTTGCAAGAGCCTCGGTGGTTCAGTAATAAGAACGTGTGCCTCTGAACCGAAGGGTACTGGGTTCGATCCCAGGGTACTCATTTCACTTTTTCAGTACATACTGTACAATTAACATCAACCGAGGTTGTGGCATTGTATTTCAGCAAGTTGAATGTATGCACGTTCTGCCCTTCGGAGGGGGCGTAAAGCCGTCGGTCCCGTGTACATGCGATGTTAGATATCCCCACTGTTCTTATAGAAAGGCAGAGGTTCGGCAAAATTTCCAGAATAGTGAGGTGAAACTGCTCCCTGGCGTCGGTGATTGGCCATAGTCGCGGAAATAGGCCGAAGCTAAAGAAATAAGAACACACACAACAAACCTCCATGCAGTGTTAGTTTTAGTTTTTATCTGCTTACATATATCAGGGTGACGTATTTCTACGGTAAAGCTCAATATAATTGTTATTACACAAGATACGAGAAAAAATTGTATACGTTAATTATAGGGTTCCTTGAGCTGCATCTTATAAAATTATTTCGACAACCACAGAGTGGCCCGTAAGTCTTTGGTGATAAAAATTTTCTTTTTTCTAATTGATAACCTCTTATTTCGGCATTTTCCATCCATGTTTGTAAACAAAAATTTGATATCGTTCATCGTTTTCGAGTTATTTCAATCGTTTGACATTTTTGCACATATCAAAAATTATGATACAGCGTTTTTACCAATATGCAGCTGAGTCCCATGAAAATGACGCATTCAAAGGGGTTTCGTTTATATAATTCTTGAAAAAAAAAAATCGAGGTCCCTTATACAATTTTTTTGTGTTTCTGTAGAAATCATTGTTTGTAAATTTTTTGTATTTAATAAATAAATAAAAAATTAATAAAATAAAACTTATTAACCATTTATTATTAATTTTGGTAGTTAATAATAAATGTTTAATAAGTTATTGTAAAGAAAATGTTTTCGGATCTTCGTGAAAAAATTGCAAAATTTCATGAAAAAAATTTGTTGTAACTTTTTCCGAAAGCTTTTTGTGAATAATTATATCTTGCTAGGTGGGTAAATTGCTTGAAGTTCGTTCGCCAGGAAAATTGAACCAGTTTTTTCGTGAACATTTTTGTACCTTTTCAACCAATAAATTAATGTGAGGATAATGGTACATTGTTTCCACTATAAAGGTTATACTGGTAAGTATTTTGGATGCTTGCTCTTATTGCAAAACGACGTCTTTTCTATTTTTTTTTAATGAAAATTCACTAACATAACGCACTTGCTGCGTCTGGACTTTTGTTTAATACTTTATAATTCTTAGCGAATTTTCGTAGAAAAAATTCGCTATTAAGGGTACCGCGACTTTTGGATTTTGAAAATATTTCTTCAAACGACCGGGAAATAGGACCCCTAGAACCCACACGCAGTGTTAGTTTCAGTTTTGGTCTGGTTACATATATACAGGCTGACGCATTTCTACGGTAATGCTCAATAGTGCCGTTACTAGAAAAAAATGTATACGATAATTATATTGTGTCTTGAGATGCATCTTATAAAATTATTTCGACAAACACAGGTTGGACCATAAGTCGTTGGTTATACGAATGTTCTTTAAGTGAATTTTCTTTAAAAAAAAAAACAGTAATGAGGATATACCGAGTTGTGAATTTTGAAAAAATTTCTTTAAACGAGCGCAACTACGACACCTAAAACCCATATCCGGGATCAGTTTCAATTTATGTGTGTATATATATATATATATATATATATATATATATATATATATATATATATATATATATATATATATATATATATATATATATATATATATATAAGTTTAAACGCCAAATTGATAATTCTGGTAGTCGTACATTAGTACGCTTCAGCGCTTAATAAGTTAAAAATACGGCTTGAAATGACTAACAAGCTCCTAAATCTGTGTCTTGTTTCTTTAACGTCGGCCTATTTCCGCGACTATGGCCAATCGTCTACGCCAGGGAGGAGTTTCACCTCACTATCTTGGAAATTTTGCCGAACCCCTGCCTTTCTGTAAGAATGGACGGGATATATCACGTGTCCAACATCGCATGGACACGGAACCGACGGATTTACGCCCCCTCCGAAGGGCGGAACGTGCAGACATTAAACTTTCTCAAATACAAAAGCTGTGTTGATCATACAAACATGTTTCGTATCGTGTCTTCATTTGGCCTCCAGAGTAATCGAATTTTTTGCACTAAATGCCTATAACTTGTTTCCTTTTAACTCAGAAATTTAAATTTCGGTACATTGTTTAGCTTTAATGATGTAACACCGCGTACACAAAAATTTCCGGGAAAAAACCGGTCAAATTTTCTTGGATAACGAAGTTATCCAAGCCATTTGCAAGAGGAAGGTATCCACCAAATTTTATCAAAATCTGTCCATTATTTTGTAAGTTATCGGTGTGCCACATAAATATATTCATATATATATATATATATATATATATATATATATATATATATATATATATATATATATATATACTGAAACATTTTTATGAAAATTCATTGCCATGACGCATTTGCTGCGTCCAGACTTTTACGATAGAAACAGATACACGAATTTGACTCACATAGAAACCCACTTTAAGTACCCTCTACTTGCCTGAATTGACACATTGATGGCTACAGCATGTAGCAACTTTTATGTGGCATAAAAAATACAAATTTTCACAAAAATTGTATAAAACGGTAAACACAACAACGATCACTAACAACAGAGAAGCAAATTTTCATATGCAGCAAGGTTTTTGAAGGTTCACTATATCGGTATAACAAAAAATATGTGGAGGTCTCATTAAACATTGTGTAATTGAGAAACTCGGCTACCAACAAAACAAACACTTTGTTAAAACACGATCTTGGAATGAAAAAGATCATAATTTTTTGACTTCAGTCGCCAGGACAATACAAACCCTTCGTTAAAACTACTTAGCTCTAGTAAATAAAAAAGTCAATTCTATACTTCTTAAAATTACTTATATTACAATTTCATAATATAAAAATAATATATGAAAACAATCAACAATTTTGACTAAAACAATTACTACAAACTTTCTGTTACAATATATATCTTAAGACACTTTTATTAAATACCCTGCAAATAATGAGCATTTAGGCACTAAAAAATTTAAAAATAATCATTTGCACAAAATGCAAGAACGATTTCTTAAGTATTAAAAATAATCAATTACTAGATATCACAGTGTAGATGTTTTTTCAAATTAATTCACTGGTTCCTTAGACATTGTTATCCACAACATAGCGTTGTTGCTTTATTGATGCAAGGCCTTTAATATGTGGCGGCACCAAATCTTTCTTTTCTTTTCTCCAGTTTCTCTTGGATTTCTAATGTGGCTGTGAGGGATGAGAGGCTGCAACCAAATCTTTGAGCCCTTTGCTCAAGTATATCTGTATGCACATTCTACAAAAACAGTACAACTTTAGCAAATCTAAACGCTATATAAACTTGTTAAGAAAAAATACACCATTTGTAAAAATTAAGTACTGCCATTGTTAAAGTAGACCATATTATTATGCAAAATATGCCTACCCTTGTTCTTATATAAGAAGTAGAACTATTTGATGCAGTATTTTTTCTATTTTTTGAAAGCATTTGTGGTTTGGATGACAATGTAGAAACACCAAACTTTTTGGCTCGCAACTCCAGTCTCTGCAAAATAAACAACAATTTATTTACTGATTTTCGTGAAGAGATTTGTTTTTTATAGCCAATAGTGAAGGAGTATAAAATCCAATAAGAATTGTGCAAAAAATGTAAATCATTGTGCCAAATACTCACATCTTTATTAGTAAGTTGAGATAATTTGGTAGCCTTAATTTCTTTATTCGATTTCTTGGAATTAATACTGTCAGATGGTGATGATTTCTTAGTTATGGTAACAAAAAGCGTATTCCCTTTCGGGGTGACTTTTCTAAGAGAACTGCGTTGCTTTTCGGAAGATGTGGGTGATGTACATTCAGACGAATGTTTTTTGAGCGGATTTGTGGATAATTCTTCTAGAGCTCTATCAATATCACTTAGCAAGAGATCATTCCGTTCTAAATATGTATCATTTTTATTCTGTAAAATTTTAAAATATGTAAAGAAAGTAAAAATATATTGCAATATTAAAAAGACAAAATGAAAAATATTTGTTTTAAAATATGACTAAGCTACGGCCAAATCGTGGTAGATTAATTGATTTTAGAAAGCATATTTGCTAGCTTAGAATATTTATGAAGGATGGGTATATACTTACATTTAGCAGTTCGTCATCGTGGCCATCCACTATATAAATTGGTGAGTTGTTCAGGTTCGGTCCATTCTGAAGCCGCTCCAGTAGCTCACGCTTATTTCCAGATGTACTTAAACCTCTGCGTTTTAGTTGCTCTTTTATATCTGGAATCTTAAAAAAAATTCTAATGTATAAATTACAAACAAAAGTTATTGCATTATTTGAGTGGCATCGTAAATGTGATACTGAGCCAAAGGCAATGTCTAGATTTAAAACCATAATAATTTTCTTTTCACAAGTCTCCTTTAAAAAAACAACAGTTCCGATATATATATATATATATATATATATATATATATATATATATATATATATATATATATATATATATATATATATATATATATATATATATAGGTGTCCCACCGATACCTTAAAAAATACTCGGCAGATTTCGATCAAATTTGATTAGTGCCTTTCCATTGCAAATGGTTTGGACGAGTTCGTTATCCAAGGCAAATAAGCCCAGTTTTTCCCGGAAAATTTTGTGTTTTACTTCGAATTTTTTTATATATCCGGAAATAACAGTTATGGCAGCCAAATTTTGTACGCGGGTTGATATTGTAAAAGGTAAACTATGCGCGAAAAAATATAGACCTATAAGTCAGAAGAAGAAAAAGTTATAGGGATTAAAAAAATGGATGCCACTGATGACCAGAGAAATGAACAAAGAAAATATGTTATGTGCATAACAAAATATATTGTATACTACAGACAAAGGTTAAGTTTTTCCAAAACTGTCAAGAAATCCCAGAAAAATTACTTTGGAAATTTTATATTTTTGAAGCGTCAAAATTGGCAGCTTTTAGGCAAATAATCTGAAGCGAATACGGCTTATGTAAAAAAAATTTCGCAAGAAGTGGGTTTCACAGACCATTAAGTTTCAGCTTCAACCGCCATTGTCCTTCATTTTAATAAAAATTCTCAGAAAATTTATTTGAAATAAATAATTTCTCTGATGCTTTGGTAATAGTTTTCGTTATATAGTTAATGGTTTATGAGTATCTCATTTTATTGAATTTTCGTGGAAAAATTTCATTTTTGAGAAAACTTTTGAATTTTGAAAAGATATCTTTAAATGAGCGAGCGCGAACTAGGCCCGCCAGAACCCACATTCAGGTTTAGTTTAATTTTTATCTGTTCTCATATATACAGGGTGACGCATTTTTACGCTAAAGTTCAATATATCCGTTATTAATACAAGATACGAGAAAACATTGTATGTGTAAATTATAGGGTGTCTTGACCTCCATCTTGTAAAATTATTTTGACAGTCACAGGCTGACCCATAAGTCGTTGATGATAAATATTTTATTTCTTTTCTCGGACACGCCTTATATTTTTGGATTTTTCATCGAATTATAATGCATGTTTGTTGGGAAAAAACTTCTCATATTTTTTGGCACATATAAAAAATTATGATACCGCGCTTTTACCAATAATTAGCGGAGTCCCATTTAAACAGCTCATTCAAAGAGGTTATCATTTATATTATCTTTTGAAAAAGTTGACATGCCGTCTACACTATGGCATCAGTAACAAAAATTTCAAATTTTCTTCCAACCAACATTTTTTTGGTCTGTCGGTTTGTATGTCTCTCTTTTTGTAGCCACTATAACTTTAGAACGAATTGAGATATCGTCTTAAAATTTGTATACAGTTAGCACCCGACAAATGAACGGTTTGGAATGTTTTGTGGTAGAACCACTCCAGGGGGTAGGGGGATGGTGAAAATTTTGTTAAAACTCGCGTAATATAACGTTTTAGGGTTTGTTTATTATAAAACGTTCAATTTCATCGAACATCTGGTATTCTGTGCTGAAAATAAATTAGAGGTTGAATGTGTGGGGGTGGAATATGGCTGACAGAAATTTCGAAATGTTCAGGTTTTGTGTAACACTCCCTAGACATACAAACGCTAGTTTTGGAAATATTTACATTTATAATCGCCTACAGTTCTAAGAGCCAATCAGATTATATGATTGTTTAGTGGATTTTCTAAGAAAAATACTAAAATATCTAAATAAACTTTGGTACCAGAAAGGAAATTATATATAGAAATAATTAATTCGGTGGGCTTATCTACGTTTACATTTTCATAATATATAAGTAGTTGATAAATAATTGTTTTCACAAATGTCAAATCACATTTTTAAGGGACAGATTTAAGTCATGCTTTATTTCTGACAGCTTGTGGCATGAAAATATGAGCTTTTCCGCTAACCATTTTTTTTTAATTTCCACTGTTCCAAATTCCGTGAAAAGTTTATATATATATATATATATATATATATATATATATATATATATATATATATATATATATATATATATATATATATATACATTATCTTTTTTTCAATCTTAATTACAAATAAGGTATATATTTTGAATCTTATGTATTCTTTTAGCAAAAACAAATAGTTAGACAGTTTTGACTGAGTTAAGATTGCAACCTGTGATTGGCACTGATAGGTACACTTGGAGAACCCAAATCGCCGCGACACATTTTTTAAAGATCTGACGATCGCTCCACTTTTGTTAGTGAAACGATTGCCAGGTCTTTAAAAACTATATTGGGGTAATTTCAGGTTTTCAATTGTACTTACTAATCAGTTTTTTTTGTGTTTCCGCACAAATTATTATTGTTTTTAAGATTTTTTGACATTTTGGTAATTAGTCATAGGTAACTGTTTAATAAGTTATTGCAAAAAATGTTTCCGAATTTTCGTGAAAAAAATGTATGCAAATTTTAATGATTTTTTTAAATGTTTCCTCGAAAAGATTTTTGTTGATAGTTATATCTTGGAAGGTAAATAACTTGAAGAAATTCGTTGGTCAGGTAAGTGAGACCAATTAGTTTATTTTCGGAAAATATTTGTACTTTTTCAAACAATAAAGTTTTTTTGATGAAATATGGTACATTGTATCTACTTTAGGCACAGGTTATGGTAATAAGAAAATTTCATGCCTGATTTCATTAAAAAAGACACATTTACGATTAAAACAATTTTATGAAACTTAACTACCGAAACGCACATGCTGCGTCCAGACTTTTTTAATATTTAAAGTTGAGTAACTTACCACCAAAGTTTCATCTAAGGAAAGAAAAAATAATTCCACTTCTTCAGAATATCGTTTGCTCTCCATGGCGAATTCAAGTAACACACACAAGAACTATGAATATATTAGCACCCTTACAGCTATGACACTGAAAACGTAATGCATACGACAGTATCGATACCTCCCTTATATGAAGTTTTACCTAGAGATTTTGGTAACTAATTCTTAATGCGATAGGTGGCAGTAAATTCCAGATACCTCATAATCTTCAATATTTTAGAATAACAAAAGAGCTTAACGTTATAACGGTATATTGATAAGTACTTCTGGGAGCTTGAAAAGTCATTAGGTGATAATAGGTACAAACAGACTTAGATACGGTTTGCGGTTCTTCGTGTCAAAGATAACATTATAAATGTTTTCAGAAGTAATGTAAAAATAGCAAAAATATAAAAAGCCGGGCGCAGCAAGTGCGTTATGGTAGTGAATTTTTATAAAAATGTTTTTCGTAGCAAATGTGTGTTTTTTTAAACAGGTTACCAGTGTAATAGCCTATATAGTAGAAACAATAAGCCAATATGTCTCATGAAAATAACTGTATTGTTGAAAATGTATAAAAATTTCTGAAAGTGAACTTAAAATTTGCCGAAAAAATGGTTTCTTGGCCAACGAACCTTATAGGGTGATAGAAAATTGAGCTATACAAATTTAAAGAATTTAGTCAAGATTATCTACCATAACGCACTTGGTGTGTCCCGAATTTCTTTTCTTACACACGTGCATAATATTTTGATGGAAAATGCAATAACTTAAGGCGTGTTCAATTAAAAAAAAAGAAGAGTTGTATCACCTGTGATTGTAGAAATATTTTTTTAAGATGTAGCTCAAGACACCCTATAATTAATTTGTACAATTTTTCTTTGAATCTTGTACAGTAACGGATTAATTGAGGTTTATTGATTTTTCACAAAAATTCGCTAAAAATTGTACACCTATCATTAAAAGATAGCTAAAACTACTTTGAAAGGACAAGAGAAAGGGTCTATTTGAAATGAATTTTCTGGAAACATTTTAGTCAAATGAAGGACAATGACGGTTGAAGCTCAGGTTTCAGGGTTGTAAAACATTCTTCTTGTGACATTTTTTTACATAACCCGTATTAGTTTCAGGTTCGTTGCCTAAATATTTCCAATTTTGACGTTTTATATTGCGACTTTGCCGATATGAGAGAACCACAATTTTTTTTCTTTAAATGCCTATACATTTTTGATCTTTTAACTTACAGAGCTAAATTTTGGTAGATGATTTACACTTAATGATGTAAATCCGCGCAAATTTGGTTGCTCTTACTTTCTTATTTCCAGAGATATAAAAATTTTCCGAAAGAAAATACAAAATTGTCCGGGAAAAATCTGGCCGATTTTCCTGGCTAATGAACTTATCCAAGCCACTTACAAAGGAGAGGTACTAACCAAATTTGATAAAATCGGCCCGTTATTATTTGGGTTATGGGTGTAACAATATTCATTACATATTTCATTCCCTCATTATCTTCGAACAACGTTTAATTACTGGTTAGTATAATATAGGGATGGGCACATTTCTTAAAACATAGAGGTTAACATCGATGTTTAACATCGAAACCTACTATCGATGGTAGGAAAAACATCGGCTGGAAAACATCGATGTTGGGAAACATCGATGTTTTCAAAATAATAGTAAATTTACTAATTCTATGTTCTTTCGAAAAAAAAAATAGTTTGTAGTTTTGTAGGCATTAGAAAATGGAAACATATTCCGATGCAGATTATGGCAGGTGCAGGTTAAAAAAAAATTCGGGACGTTATGGTAGTGAATTTTCATTAAAATATTTTTAATAGCAAATATGTGTTTCTTTTTAAGAAAGCAGGCAGCAAATTTGGTTGCCAGTATAACCTATATAGTAAAAACAATGTGCCATGTTTCATTAAAATAACTTTATTGTTTGAAAATGTACAAAAATTTCCGAAAGTAAACTTAAAGTGTTCCCGAAAAAACTCGTTTCTTGGTCAACCTTATAGGTTAATAGCAAATTGAGCTATTCAAATATGAAGCATTTGATCAAAATTCGCTACCATAACACACTTACTGCATCCAGAATTTCTTTTCTTACAAACATGCATTATCTTTCGATGGAAAATGCAAAAATGCAATAACATAAGGCGTGTGTGATTAAAAAAAAAGAACATTTGTATCACCAACGACTTATGGGCCACCCTGTGATTGTAGAAATATTTTTTTAAGATGTAGCTCGAGACATCTTATAATTAATGTATACAAGTTTTTTGTATATCTTGTGTAATAACCGATATATTTATTGATTTTTTTACGAAAATGCGACAGAAATTATATACCATTAAACGATAAACTCTATAGCTAAGACTACTGCCAAGCATCAGAGAAAGGGTCTATTTGGAATGAATTTTCTGGAAATATTTTAGTAAAATGAAGGACAATGATGGTTGAAACTAAGACTTCAGGGTTTGTAAAACATTCTTCTTGAGACATTTTTTTTCCATAGCCCGTATTAGATTCAAGTTCTTTGCCTAAATATTGCCAATTTTGACGTTTTAAATCGCAACTTTGACGTTTTGAGGAAAACCCCCATTTATGTTTCTTTAAATGCCTATAACTTTTGTTGTTTAACCTACAGAGCTAAATTTTGGTAGGTACCTTGCCTATAACAATGTAAACCCACCAACCAAATTTGGTTGCCCTTACTTGGTTGATTCCGGAGATATATTTTTTTTCTAAAGAAAACACAAAATATTCCGGGAAAACCTGGGCCGACTTTCCTGAACTTGTCCAAGCCACTTGCAAAAGGAAGGTATTCACCAAATTTAATCAAAATCGGCCCATTATTTTTTGAGTATATATATACATATATATATATATATATATATATATATATATATATATATATATATATATATATATATATATATATATATATATATATATATATATATATATATAAACATATAAAAATTGAATCTGACCTCGGATATGTTTTCTGGGGGGCCTAATTAGCGCTCATTTGCAAAAAATTTTTCAAAATTTAAAAGTCGGGATCTCCTCATTAGTGAATTTTTTTAAAGAAAATTCACTAAAAACGGCTATTACTGGTTCTGTGTTACTGTCAGAGCCCAGCGCCATCAGTCTCCGAGCCTTAAAGGTTCCTGTTTATGATGTTACCACGTCAATTAATCGGACAGGAGTGCCCATTTATGCCAGGTAGCCGGAATTTAATACTTACTGTGTTCACGTACAGATGTCGATTAAGTCACAATGTGCAAAGAGTAAAGAATCAATTACTTCAATTAGTAATTTGTTCAGTAAATTGATGTATTTTTTAGCTACTTAAAGACTTTCGAACTGAAAAATTACAGGAAATTTGTGGGATACGTAACGATGTTTCGATGATTACAAATAACATCGATGTTAAAAATATAACATCGAAATTACAACATCGATGTTTTAAACATCGATGTTCAATGGAAAACATCGATATTCCAAAAACATCGATGTTAGCTGTCCATCCCTAGTATAATATATGTAACTATTCCTAGCCGTATCAGAAGAACTTGCAACTTCATCGACAATAATCGATGACAAGAAGTAGATAATATAGTAATACTGCTAACTCGACAAATTATAATGAACTCGTGTCAGTTTTATTTATTATCTTATTTATTATTATTTGATTCATTATCTTCCAACAACGTTTAATTACCTATGACTATACGTGCAATATATGTAACTATTCCTCGCCGTATCAGAAGAATTTGCAACTTCATCGACAATAATCGATGACAAGAAGTAGAGAATATAGTAATACTGCTAACTCGACATATTATAGTTAACTCATGTCAGCTTTATTTATTAGCTTACAATGAATGTACAGAAGCGGAAAATTATGTACTTCATTTTCAGCCTTCTTGGTAATATTGTTGGAACTAATAATTGGTTTGTTCAAAAATATAGATCCAATCAAAACATAAATAAATGCTTATACCAGATATTTACATCATATTAATCATAATCATATGGGCAAAAACAAACAAAAAACCCAAGAATAAACTAAACAATAATCCCACTGAAACTATAAGTTTATAAGCAGAAAAAATTTAAACCTAGTCAATGCTATCTTAAGCCAGATCTACAATTTTCGAGTTATGGTTACCAGGAAACCTATTGATTCATTTAATTTTGCATCGCCACTTTTTCCATTATTTTCAATATTGTACTTAAAATTAATACTCTATGTGTTAGATGCATTTTCAGATAGATTGGTATCTTTCCAAAAACCTTGTAAAATCGGGTATGTGCTATTTTTCTTAATTTTGTGGCTTAAGAAAAAAACAAATATAATTTCTAAAGCTCTCATAACATTAAAGTCTCATATATATGCACTGCATTTAATTTTTATCTTTAATGAATTGTTTGATCAAAACATCATAAAGAATACATATAAATCAACTAATTTTTCTCCTGTATGATGAAATCGGCGAAACCAGTCACAGAGGAGAAAATACACATTTGGAAAACCAGTGAAATAGCCCCGCCCTTCTTGGGGCAGAGCCCAACCCCGCCCCCGTTTGAGCGGAACCATATACGCGACAACACCCCGACCACGCGCCCGACACACCCCGACCACGCCCCGACACACCCCGACTGTCACTGGCCGGGGCGGTCCAATTATGGGCGTAGCCCCGCCCGGCCTTGCAAAACCGCAAAAATCCGGTGTTTGTTCACTTCTATTTCAACAAGACAGGCCCAATTTGGCTTTTACTCATCGAGGCGAGTAAAATGATACCCAACACGTGGGGGTGAACTTAAAAACAAAAAAATGTGGTCTGCGATAGATACCATTCTTGCATTCTACTCGCCAGAGCGAGTAATATGACACCAAACACTATACCTCTACCCCGCTTAATAAAAAGTTGTGTTTGCGCATACGCAAACCCCCACCTTTGCGTATGTCAAACCACCAAAAATCAAAATTTCGGGTTCTCTTACATTGACAGGTGGTGACACCTGTCATTTAAAGATTAAAATATTCCGCGTTTTTTACTTCTGGTCGGCCATCTTGGACGCCATATGCGATGACGTCACCCCAGGTTAGCCCCATTGGTTCTACGTCCAGTGATGTCACTATGACGTCGTTCCGGGGCTTCGCTCCGGTTAGGGGCGTGGTCGGGGCGTGGCCGGGATGTGGCTGGGGCGTGGTCGGGACGTGGTCGGGGCGTGGCCGGGATGTGGCTGGGGCGTGGTCGGGACGTGGTCGGGGTGTGGTCGGAGCGAGTCGGGATGTGGTCGGGGTGTGGTCGGGGTGTGGTCGTGTATGGTCATACATCGTACATCATACATCATACATCATACATCATACATCATACATCATACATCATACATCATACATCATACATCATACATCATACATTATACATTATACGTTAAACGTTGTACGTTATACGTTATACATTATACATTACACATTATTCATTATACATTATACATTATACATTATACATTATACATTATACATTATATAAATTTTAACGAGTAAAAATAAATTTCCATCAATATAGTTTTTATATAATTTAATGTCCTCATATGAGGACACCATGAGCGAAATGGCTAGATAAGTAAGACTAAGTGTGATAGGTATATTTTCTATAATGCGAACAGATTCTCGATATATTCCAGGAAAAAAATTGCTTTTGAGGCAGCACCCCAGACATGAGAGCAATATTATAACTGCAACAAATCTCTGACTTATACGGCGTAAAAAGCTGCTGTGATACAAAGGAGCTGATAACCTGGCTAGAAACTCAAGCTTCTTTGGTGCTGCTTTTACAATAACGAAATTTGAAAATGCACTGAGAAACTGGTCTGTACTGAGAGACGCTCTAGAATAGTTGTACCCAAAGTAAAGAGTGTGTATTTAGTTTGCACAATATTTTATCAATCATGTAAACATCTGGGCTCTGTGGATCACTTTTCCTAGAGAAGATGCATTTCTTTGTTTTTGAGGCATTAATCGTAATCATATTTGTAGAGCTCCGGGTAAGAGTCATAGACAGGTAAACAGGGTTGGTCACTTTGATTTTTATTAATAAGGAGCTAGAAGCGAGTTGATGAGAAGGTGCTGTGATGTCATCGAATTGTTGGTTGATAACAGATGGTTACTTGTGTGCAAAAAAAGTTTTGTATCCAAAACAGCACCCTGTGGAACAACTGCATAAATTTATAAATTATCTGATGAAACAGCATCGACATCAACATACAATGAGCCCTCCTTCAGAAAACCAGATATCCATAGGCATAGTTTGAAAGTTATTCGTACGACAAAAATGTATCAAAGAGTGCGGCCTGCCAGGTCCGATCAAAAAGTTCCTACAAATTCAATGACATTGCATGGTTGTTTTCCAATTTGTTGTGTTGAGAGCAGAACCTGAAAGATTAGTGACGTAAGTCAGAATGTCGCCAGTAGATCAGTTAGTTTTGACGAGAGCCTTATTGGCCATCCCTCAACGTGTTTGATATCTGTGGGACTTTATTAAGATTTACATGGATATTTTTCTCTGTAACTTTTGCCAAGACTAATAAAACGGGACGACATTTCGCCATATTGGGTCTGTCTCTTTCTTGAGTAAAGTCTAAACTCTAGCTTGTGTTCAAGGAGATGCTAATACCCTTATCTTATCAACATAAAATTCTACGACAGAAAATTAAAGTCTGTCCAGTCAAATGCGTTTTAAGCAGTATCTATGGAATTCCATCAAGTCCCGATTCCTTTTTGATGTCTAAATTTTCAAATATATGCTAAGCAGTACGATAGATGAAACATATTTTTTTCTTGATTTTTTTTTAAGCAGAACAGATACGTGTATACATGCGAGATACAATGCCATCAACCAGACCACGTAAAAATGAATCACTCATCATGAATTTGCAAACAAACAAGGAACCTGGCAGTCATTGGGTTGCAGTTAAGAAACGTGGTGACACATCCGTGTACTTTACTCATATGGAAAGTTGAAGCCACCAGTTGAGTTGCAGCGTTACCTTAAAGGCTCTACTCTAATGTGCAATCATGATGTGTATCAGAAATATAATACTTATAATTGTGGCCACTTATGTTTAATTTTTTTTAAATAAACGACTTAAACAGTAGTATCTGTCTTTCAGTCATGTCGCAAACCTTCACGTTGAAAGATCGCAGTTGCCATCTGTCAACAGACTACGATCCTACAATTGAATTGGATTCAGATAGTAGTTATGCTGTTGCTTTGATAGGCTTTTACACATACAACAACAACAACATACCTAACATATATAAAGGTAAAACTAACTTTTATGTAAAAGAAGGAGCTGCTTGGAGAATATATTGGAGATATATATATATATATATATATATATATATATATATATATATATATATATATATATATATATATATATATATATATATACTAATAATATTTATTTGCTCACTCCTCTGTACAAAATAGTAAAGATATCACAAAACAACTTTTTAGACTAAGCATACATCAGAAAATGGACAAATAAATAAATTACAAAACTGTGCTAAGTCTGTGACTTGTGCACACATTTAACAAAGAACACATCAAAACAAAACAAAAAACTACGCGTGATGCGAAGAAAGTATGCCATATATACACACACATATAAAACCAGACGCATAATTCTGGCATGTAGTATAATCCCCGGGATTGAGGGTCTTATAAAGCAATGCTTGTATGCCCCCCATCCCCAGGACCACAATTCACCTTTCTCCCTTTCTTTCTTGCGAGACAGTCGCCTACACTGCCCCAAGACTAGCGAACCACAGTTTATCACCACCAAAAGGACGTATTAAGCCTAATTCCAAACTTATAACTACAAGACTAGCACATTTTATAAATTAACATCCCGAACACACATCCATACGTATATACTCGCCCATATACTTGCACGCCTCACTTACTCTCTCACAAACACGCCCGCGCACGCACGCACACACACATCTACAAACGCATTCACTTGCTCAATTGTATACTTATATTCAACACACTAATATACACACACACGATCAGTCATATTCACCGGCCATTCACACACATATATCCAAATACTGACGCTTAATCATTTATTAACCGTACGCAAACTGATTTTCCCAATAAAATAAACTAATATATCTATTTTTCCTGAGAATAGTAAACATTTTTTATATCTATGATACTGTGAATCTCCATTCTGGATTTAGCCTTGATCCACGTTGTGATTTTTGCCTTAAACAAGTTAATTCCATTTATTCTCTTATATTCGCTCGGTATTGTATTATAAATCTTTGGGCCAAGATAAGAAAACTCTAGTTGACATAGCGTCTTCCTGACTCTAGGCACACAAACCGCCTGAAGACTTTCTCTAGTAAAATACTCATGGCTTATACCTAATCTTTGATTTACGTTTCTATGCTGCCAACTTAAAAGCGAAAAGCAATACAACTATCTAATATCGAACACACTGGACTCAGTATATAAACTCTCCGTTGGATATGTAATATTCTTTTTAAGTATTATTTTGAGGATCCATTTTTGCACCTTTTCCAGCATGCATATATAATTGTTTGTAGCACAACCCCAAAGAAGTATCCCATATGTTAAATGTGGTTTAACCAGAGCGTTATACAAAAGAAACAGCTGTTGTACAGAAAATATCTGGCGAAAGCTCTTGAACCTCCAGGTCAGGAATCGTACCTTCTTTGTCAAATTATATATTTGACTATCCCATCTTAAATGCTGATCCAAGTATATGCCCAAGTATTTATATGTAGTTGTCATCTTTATTTTTGTCTTTTGACACTGACAATTATTCTCCACTCTTAGTTCACAGTAATCTGGCATACTATTAGTATACGATGCAAATGGTAAGAAATATGTTTTTTCAATGTTTACAGTCAGCAAAAAAAATGCATTATTTTAGATAGTTCCTTTTCTACTTTAGTTTTTAAATTTGACCAAGTATTTTCCTTAAAAAATATAGCTGTATCATCAGCAAAACTTATGATTACACCATCAAGGTCAAGCAGAAGCAATTCGTTTAGATAAATAATGAATAACAGGGGCCCTAACACAGTACCTTGCGGAACGCCAAAACTCACAGATTTATACTCGCTAAACTCATATATATATATATATATATATGAAATAACACATTTTGAAAACTTGCTTCAAAATGAACTTGCGACAGTAACACGTGAACAGAAGCAGCTAGCTTTGATTCTGAGATCTAATCCGAACACCATTAGATGTGAAATAAAGTGTTTCACAAGTATCAGTTTTGAATCTGATGATTCGATTGGGCTAATGCTGGGATTTTCAAAGCAAGTTCTTCAACCAGGTGTCTTCCGTGAATCTGATTTACCTGTTAAAATAGTGGATGTTAAACAGATTCGTATAGAAACTAATATTGTGTCTGGTTCTTACTATAATGAAAAACTTTCACATACGTTATATGAGTTTGCACCGATGGTTGGTCCTGATTATGCAATCGATATAGAACCTAAGAATCTAATTTATTTACCAGTCAACAAACGAGATATTTCAAATATAAGCATCGACATCGTGGATCAAGATTCGGTTCCTGTACACTTTCAAGGTGAAGAGGTGTCTGTTCGCTTAGAGCTTAAAAAGATTACCTAAAATGCTAAGCTTTAAAGATATAAAAGCAAGCGACTCTACCAAAACAAATTTAGTACAGTCAGCTCCTTTGAAACATACACTTCGTTCCGATAATATTGAATTCTGTTACTCTTTTTATAGAGTGCTGCAATTTGAAAAAATTGATTTATTAGACATTTTTGTGTACCTCTTTAAGTTTTTAAATAATTTCGCCAAATTTGTTTTGTAGCATACTTTACTTTTTTTCTTCCTAAATCAATAATATTCAAAGGGGGCTATATTATATTATAGGTATACAAAATAACCTGACATAAAAACGAAACAATATCCAGTGGGAATTACATTTAGATTACGTCATATTTTTACAAAGAAAAGAATTCCATAATCCAATAATCGTCACGTCTATCAAATGTGACAGTTATGATAAATATGGAAAAAAATTTAGTATTTGGAAACTTTCTGGTTACAAGTTTATTCACCTGTCAAAATGGTCTGATGTAGGCAACTTCAATTTAATTCGGTTTACTGGAAATCTACCTTTGTATATTATAGTAATCTCAATTCGCTAAGGCCCAAGTAAAAGTAAAAACGTATTAGTAACAGCTGACAGCCCCAATCAATGTGTTCTGTATCTGCAGAAACTATTAAGGAATAATTAACTATGACACCAACAAACATCATAGGCAGCTTTCAACATATTCTGTGCAGTAGATTCTGAAATTTTATGTAGTATATTAGGAGTTGTACTACACAGGGTTGGTGCCAGTAGCTTTAGTTAATCGAAAACCGACAACGAAACCTATCTTAGTTATCGAAAACCAACATCGTAGATTTTCGGTATAGCTAAGTGCAACAGAAATATTTCCAATACCATGACATTATCGGTTACACCAAACAGTGTCATTAACTCACTGTATTCTGCCTATAACTTACGATAGACGCTTGTTAACGTAAAATATGTAAAAAGAACTGTATGGTTTTGGAATTATTATTTTCCAAAAATTATTGAATAATCCCGACACCCTACATTTTTTATATATTTTATTTAAACAAACATGTAGCTAAATTAATTGCAGACTATATATATATATATATATATATATATATATATATATATATATATATATATATATATATATATATATATATATATGCAGGTGTACAGGAGTCCTGAAAACTTGGACCGTTAGCCGTATATGAAAAACTACTCTGAATTGAAATTTTAAAATTTATATAATTATCTGTTTAAAGAAAATAGTTATAGCTTCAAATCGTTTTCGGTTATACCGGAAGTGAAAGCCAACTTCCCTATGTCGAATAGAACATCCTATATATTATTAGATTTTTGGATTCCTTATTAAATTCTAATTGTATGTACCATAGTTGGTTTTTATCTCTTAGAGTTTCCAAAATATGCCCATCCTAAGACAAAAATTGATATCTAAAGAGGCTTAATAAAACTAATTTTGTTCATCTTGTCTTTTCAGATACAATTTTCTTACATCTTAATGCTGAAATATTGCTTAGTCTCAAGCAGATGACAGTTCCTGAAAAATTATACAATGTGCTCCTTAAACATTATATTTTTAGTGAATTTTCTTAAAAAAAGTTCACTAATGAGGAGATCCCGACTTTTGAATTTTGAAAAAATTTCTTCAAATGAGCGCTAATTAGGCCCCCCAGAAAACATATCCGGGGTCAGTTTCAATTTTTATAGGTTTATATATATATATATATATATATATATATATATATATATATATATATATATATATATATATATATATATATGTGTGTGTGTATCACACCGATAACTCAAAAAAGAATAGGCCGATTTTGATCAAATTTGGTGTAAAAATTCCTTTTGCAAATGGCTTGGACGAGTTCGTTAGCCAGGAAAATCTGCCCAGGTTTTCCTGGAAAATTTTGTGTTTTCTTTTGAAAAAAATGTATATCTCAGGAATTAACAAAGTAAGGGCAACCAAATTTGGTACGCAGGTTTACATCTTTAGCTATGTAGGTCAAAAGACAAAAAAGTTATAGGCATTTAAACAAAAATAAATTGAGGTTTTCCTCAAAACGTCAAAGTGGCGATTTAAAATGTCAAAATTGGCAACATTTAGGCAAATAACTTAAATCTAATACGGGCTATAGAAATAAAATGTCTCAAGAAGGATGTTTTACAAACCCTAAAGTCTTAGTTTCAACCGTCATTGTCCTTCATTTAACTAAAATATTTGCAGAAAATTCATTTCAAATAGACCCTTCTCTGATGCTTGGCAGTAGCCTTAGCTATAGAGTTTATCATTTAATGGTATATAATTTTTGTCGAATTTTCGTAAAAAATCAATAAAGCTCAATATATCCGTTATTATATAAGATATGAAGAAAATTTGTATATATTAATTATAGGGTGTCTTGAGCTACATCTTAAAATAATATTTCTACAATCACAGGATGGCCCTTAAGTCGTTGGTGATACAAATTTCCTTTTTTTTTTTAAATCAAACACGCCTATGTTATTGCATTTTTGCATTTTCCATCGAAATATAATGCATGTTTGTACGAAAAGAAATTCTGGATGCAGCAAGTGCGTTATGGTGGCGAATTTTGATCAAATGTTTCATATTTGAACAGCTCAATTTGCTATTAACCTATAAGGTTGACCAAGAAACGTGTTTTTTCGGGAACATTTTAAGCTAACTTTTGGAAATTTTTGTACATTTTCACACAATAAAGTTATTTTAATGGAACATGGCACATTGTTTTTACTATATAGGTTATATTGGTAACCAAATTTGATGCCTGCTTTCTTAAAAAAAACACATATTTGTTATTAAAAAGATTTTAATGAAAATTCACTACCATAACGCACTTGCTGCGTCCCGAACTTTTTTTAGAAACGCCTAACAATCGCCACTTGACTTTTTTAAATAAAACAGCCTGTATATTTTTGAATATTTGAATTTTCTGTTTAATTCTCGACGAGAATGTATTATAATATTATTTTCAAATTCATAGAATAATGAAATATTTTAGTTAAGACGCAAAAATAATATAAACTAATATACAGAGTGCTTCATTTTTTTTAATTTAATATTATTGGCTGCGGAATCTCAGGCCATTAGCACATTCATTTCCCATCATTCAATATTTTTAAAATTTTCCACACAAAGTCAACTTGGCTCGCCCAGGAATCGAACCCGGGACCTCTCGCTTAGTAGTCTGGCACCTAGCAACCTGCGCCACTAGGGCGTCTGCTTCATTTTAAAATGTCTAGTTACGGTTGTTTGAAGTTTCTAAAAACGAATCATGTTTCTGCAACACCCTGTTTAATTTCTCAGAAACTGCCAACCGCTTGAAATCAGGAAATATTTGAGGGTGAAGATGTAGAAAAAGGGTAGCTGAAGAAATAAAACTCAGTTAGCAAAAACAGTTTCAGTAAACCTCTTCGCATGTCAATTTTTGTCTTCAGGTCATCATATTTGAAAGCTATAATAATGATTACCAAACATGGTACACAAAGTCATAAAAATATTTGACAGGAAATCTAAAAATATAATAATATATAGGGAATTCTATTTGAAGTAAGGAAGCTCGTGTTCATTTCCGGTATAACCGGAAACGATATGAAGTTATAACTATATTCTTTGAATTGATTGATATAGAAAACATACCTCTAGAAATTTTCAGATTCCAAATCGGAGCAGTTTTCCTGATATGCGGCTAAAGGTCCAAGTTCGCAGGAAAGCTTATATATTTTTTATTTATTTATTTAATTCACTATGACGCAACAGAAAAAAACTCCATACAATGAGGTACTTAACTAATAATATAATACAACTATAGATACAACATAGCAAATATTCAAGGATGAGAAACTATCAACTAACAAACAATCAACAACAAACAGAAAGAAAATAGAAAGAAAAATCAGCCAATCAAACTACATGGCGAAAAACAGATGAATATTGGACATTATATATGCCGACACCTCAGATGCGTTATGACACAATGTTAGCACCAGCAACGCTGCAGACCTGGTTTTCAAACTTACAGATCGGGTATTTTCGCATAATGTCTGTTCTCTCTCTGGGCAAACTAAAAAAGTTATTGTTCCTAGTCAACACAGTCGGCACCCTCAACCTAATTAGTGAAAGCAGCTTACGCGAATAATCAATCCTGTTCCATAAAAATTTCTGAAGAAAACCAACCACAGAGCAAACCCTTCTGGCTTCCTGAGAAGTCCCGTTAGATCTGTCAAGAAATTGCTGATACGGTGTGCCCCGCAATGGATAGACACCATCCAACCTGTAAGAGATATACTTTAGGTATTTCTTATGAACCCTTTCTATGACATCTTAATAGCAGTGGTATAAAGGAGACCAAACTTGACTAGCGTATTCCAGCTTAGTTTTAACCAATGTGTTATACAATACCTCTATGCACTCGGTTCCACTGAAATCCGTACAGACCTTGGTGATAGAACCTAGAGACCTCATAGCTTCTGATACTGATATGGAAGTCAAAACAAAGTATTCGGTTAAACACAACACCCAAATCTCTCCTGCTAACACTCCTATGCAAAACACTCCCCTGTAAAGTATAATTAAAACTGATATTGATAATCCTCCCAGAATAGGCCACTACAGTACATTTACTTGTATTGAGTTCTAGTATATGATCATAACACCAGTTCCGGAGAGCAACCAAATCATCCTGTAACACAGAACAGTCCCACGGTGTGTCTATTCGGCGAAAATTTTTTAAGTCGTCACCATACAATAAACACTCACAAAGGTCGTTAATGAAAATAATAAAAGGGAGAGGACTCAGGCTCGAGCTTTGTGGAACGCCTGATACAGGAGTGTAGTTTTTGGATTTAATTCCCATATATTCTGCATAATGTGCACAGTTGCTCAAATATGAGCAAGAAAGTTGAACCAGATCCTCAGCGAAACCAATTGCTGACAACTTGGACAGTAGAACAGAATGATCAACTCTGTCAAATGCTATGGATATATCCGCATATACAACATACGACTGTTTACTTGCGTCAATTGGCTCTGCTATGTACTGAGTGAACAGTAACAAGTTTGACACAGTTGAGCGCTTAGTAACAAAACCATGCTGTTTAGTTGCTATCCTGTTCTTTAAGTTATTATATATATATATATATATATATATATATATATATATATATATATATATATATACCCATAAAGCATACTGAGAGAATCGATACGGGCCTAGAATTCTCTGCCTCTGCCAAAACAGATAAAGAAACGACTTGAAAATTTTGCAAATTTAGAGTGTCTATTAATTTTTTGCTGAACAAAACGTTTCAAAACGGCGGAAAATATGTGTACACAGAACGATTTTGTAAACATTTTCAAACCACTTTTTATTGGTGTATAAAATATGGTGTCGTACTCTACTTTGAGTATTCATTGACGTGAACTCTCTGTCGATGGTTATGCTGCGCCAGAGGCTTGCAGCCTTTGCCAAAACAGATAAAGAAACAACTTGAAAAATGTTCAAATTTATAGTGTCTACAAATTTTTTGCTAAGCTCAAATATTTTTATATGCCGGAAAAATGTGTGTACACATAACGATTCTGTAAACATCATCACTTGTTAATGAGCCAATGCATTAAATTTTGGTAGATACAATCTTCGTAGCTGTAAAATGTATTAGTGAAAAACCAAATGTATCCGATAACTTTAGGGTGATTTTCTGTCAAAATTTTCCAAATCGTTTTTGTTGCAAAAATGATTACATGGCATATATTTTATACTGACCTTCCAAAAACAAAATTAAACATCTATGATTTTTTACTAAAACTACTAATTTCATGACTGCACATTGGCTAAAAGAATTCAAATAGATATTCAACATTTGACGAGGTCAAATGCGATTCCCATATTTTTTATTTTTATATACCTACGTTTATACCGCAAACAGAAGTCAACGAATTATTCCAAATGTTATTTTCTCAGAAATTTAATATCTCTGAATCTTCCCCATCGTAAACAACATATTTCCATTGGAGAAGATTTTAAAACTCTACAGTTATCTCCACATTCTTTGAGGTGAATGTAAGTTGATACACAATATGTAAATGTCGGGTTTAATATACTTCAACATACTTTGAGAACTTGTCTGTTCTACCCACTTTTCGCTACGCTCTTTTCTCGAGGCGCCTTCTAGAGAATCTTGAACAGCTATCGACTGCTTATTCCTTCGATAGCGTGGCAACACTTGACAACAAATCGCTGTCGGCAAAGCAAGTGTCTTCGAAATCAATTAAATTGAAACACGAGGATTTAAGGCGCGACCAGCCATCTAATTATTTACGTAACAGCCAAAAATTATGTACTTTGAAAACCATTACACACTGTGTGCCTATAAAGTAACGCGTAAATTCAATAAAACTGAAACTGAATATTATTAAGCAAAATTCAAAAGCAGCTCTATTTTTATTGTCAGAATCTAACTTGATAAAAAGGCTTACCCCTATCGTTATACCTCTTCAAAGGCTAGCTACCCCTTGGAAATCTTGAAATTGGATGGTGGGTAGTGTGGTACATCTTCTTAAAGCTAATCCATTTCTCTATACCGCAAAACCAATTTTTTTGTAGAGATTAAATAAACTGCTTAATAACAGTTTTATTATCAGTGACACGTAACACAAGTAGCCTTTAAAGAATTAGATAGTTTAGCTTTATGATACTGATATAATACTTATGATATGATACTTCAATATCACAAAGTCTGTAAACAATATTCAAAATGTTTGACTTCCTGTACGAAAAAAAACTCTAGAGAGTTTGTGTATAGGATGTCGTATCTGTAATAATCGACTGACGGTAACAGTTATCTGCTGTGTGACGTGTATCCCAAAAAACTAAACAAGCATAAGTTTGATAATTTATTGTGATACAATCTACAGATAATAGTAGTAAATTTACGCTTTAGTTGTCGTACACAGTGAATACGTATCATGTTTAACTTTTGCTTTTTTAAATGAATTATAAAATAGATCGTCAAATGCGTTTATTAATAACTCAAAGAATTAAAGTTCTAATGATAGTTGGTTATGGTGACAGGATCCGAACTCAGACAGTGGTGTGTATTCTGTTCAATACTAAATTATTATTATTATTAATCGCCTTTATTAATTACAATAAAACAAGAAATTACTACAAATGAATTAAAATACACAACTCAAGCTAATCTAAGACAAGATAAGGTGTAACCCCATGGCGAAGTGTAGCCCTTGGCTAATCTACTTAACTATAAAGTTCCCTCATCTAATAGTACAACGTGAGCAAGTATATGATCCACTACAATACAATACCACCAACCACACCCACGTCGCAAGCAGTAGCCCATACAAACTAAGAATCTATTATTAGTACTACAAATATTGTTCACATTGTTGTTCGCATTATCTATACCACTAATATTGCTGGAAGAGCAAATACCTCTTAAACGTGTTCTTGAATGCACTGTCGGTGAGACTCAAATATGCACGAGGTAACGAATTATAAACTTCAACAGCATTATAATTAAAATTCTTTTTAAACATAGCTGTCCGATGACGCGGAATCGTTAACCGATATGGGTATCGAATATTGACGTTATGAGCCCCACCTCTGGAGGAGAATTTTTTCTTCAGAAAAGATGGTGATGAGCGACCATTAGTCACAGCCAAAACAAATTTTCCAAGATGTAGTTTTCTTCTATCAGCCATTCTTAACTAACTCAACTCCCTATTAGTATGTGACACATGATTCCTACCACGCAATCCAAATATAAATCTCGGACACGAATTCTGGACTACCTGTATGCGATTCCTATTCCTCACATCAATGCAATGTCCGTAAACCAGATCACAATAATTAAAACCAGATAGCACAAGTGTCCCACAGAAGTTTTTACGTAATTATGTGTTTAATATATGCTTACTGTTACTGTACAATAATTTCAATGAAATAAGGCTCCTCTGAAGCATCCTTTTTACATGCTGCCTAAACCTAAGGTCCGTATCGAGAGTAGTGCCCAAGTTCACGGCGGACCGCACAAAACCAAGACTGGTACCACCAATCATAATATTCAACATGTTCGTAAGGATTCTCACATCTCGTTTGCTACCAAATATCATCACTTTCGATTTAAGAGGATTAAGTTTCAAGCCATGCCCCTGCGAAAGGTCTCTCAACCGCAGCAGCTCGAAGTTAATGACCTCCGACGCGCGAAGAGAATCTATGCTATCAAAATCAAACTGTAGCTGTGTATCGTCAGCAAACGCTTGAACTCGACAGTGTTTAGGAGACTGCAGTATGCTAGATGTATACACCAAAAAAAGTAGAGGCCCCAAAACGGAGACCTGTGGTACACCCGAAAGAATGGTCACCCCGTCGGACCATCTGCCATTAGAAAACATCAACTGTGAGCGGTTATCAAGATAAGACTCGATCAGTCTATGAGAATCATTAGATAAGACATAATATCTTAACTTAAACAAGAGCCCGTGATTTATAGTATCGAACGATTTTGAGTTGTTAAGCAGCACAAGAAGAGAACACTTACCCTTATCAACTGCAGACATTATACTATCAACAACGTTGATGAGTGCCGCAGATGTATTAAAGCCACTCCGAAAGGCACACTGTGTGTGTGGCAGTTTATTGCTATCATTAACGTAGCTGTATAATTGCTTATACAGAACCTTTCAAAGATCTTAGAGAGCACGTGCAGTATACTGACAATGCGGAGATCAGAAAAGTCACTCGTCATTAAATTCTTTGCCAGCGGTATACCTATTGAAGGCTTCCAGGAGGATGGGTAATAACTAGTTTCAATACAGCAGTTGATAATGTGCGTAACACAGATGTCAATAAGTGGCCTACAGTACCTTATCATCGCCGCAGACATCTTGCCAATTCCATAGGCGTTAGATTTAGTGCTATTAAGAGCTTTATTAACTTCATCGACGGTTGCCAGAGCAAAGTTGAACCTCCGGATATGTCTATCAATCAAGCAATAGAGAGTCAAATAGACAAGAAATTTCAAAAAACGTCTAGCGTGTAAGATTGGCGAAAAACAGGTCGCCGTCTGGTGCATGTCCGTACCAGCAATCTCGCAACATTTCAAGGTTAAATTTAGATTATCACCATAAAAACAAAAATTTAGATTATCGTTTATGAATTAACAGAATGCATTAAAACCGAATTTGTGTTGAAATCCCTTTTCTCAAACGAAGTGAGGATTTTCCACATACCAATAATATACACTCTGGGATTCACCGTGTAGTTCCATAGTCTTGTTCCAAGAATGGGTGACAAAGGAAAGGACGTCGGCAGTTGATCTGCGCTGACGGAATCCATACTACCTGTCGTGGATTAGACTGTGTTTTTCAAGAAATTTTAGTAATTCGGTGTTTATATACTTTTCCATCCCTTTAGAGACGACTGAAAGGAGAGAAATAGGCCTGTAATTGCTAGGAAGCCCTTTGGATCCTTTCTTGGGGACGGGTTGTACTCGAGCAGTTTTACAAATACTAGGGAATATGCCTCTATTGTAAGATGTCTAAAACAGACGAATCAGGACAGGAGCAAGTTCTGGTGCGCATTTTTTGAGAATTGCTGGGATCTCGTCAAGTCCAGAGGCTTTCCTGGTATTAAGAGAAGAGATCATCTTTCGTACCTTTTTAGTTTTGAAAATGATATCCGTAATTGTAGTGCCAAGAGATACGTGGGTGTGATAACTGTGTGACCACGGGTTGCATTGCGCAGGAAGCAGTGACCATGCCGTAGTCTGAGCGACCATGGGGGGCGGTGACTGATATCTTATAGCATTCAGGTTTTGTAGTAAGAAGCAGATCCAATGGTTTTGAGCTGTGCGTTAGGGCGCGAGGAAAGTAAGTAGGTTGCTGAACCACATTGGCAAAAGAATTGCTGACTGCAAAGGCCTCCGCTGCTCTCCCTTGTGGATCGGTTTTGGAAGATCCTAGCCATTCCTTATAATGGACATTGAAGTCACCAAGAATAGTGACCTCAAAGGAAGGATATTCAGAAATCAGATGGACGGTTTTTCAGAAAGGTAGTCGAAGAGCTGGACAAAGTTGTTGTCAGAAGGTGACAGGTAAATGAAACAGATGAATTTAGTTACAACCCTGAGAGTGACTTTCATCCAAAGTATGTATTTTCTTCCAGCTTCTAAATTGGGGAGTTTGGTGCCGGGTGGATTGCTACGGACGTATGCGCACACGCCTCCATGCAATCTAAAGGAAGCAAGGAGCTCATACCCCGGGAAATTAAGGTGATTAGTGGCTGTTTTGGCACTGATATGGGTTTGGGTGAGGAAGAGGAGTTGAGGCCTAGCCTGGAGGAAGTGGTGGACGAAGTTCAGGTTAAAATATAGGCCACATATATTCTAGAAGGATATGTTAATTCTTGATGCCGGCGCCTCCTGTGCACCCCTCTCCCGGAGATCCGAATGGAGGGGTATTTTATCTCCGGAATCTTTTGTTCGCGAGGAAAGTAAGTAGTTTGCTGAACCACATTGGCAAAAGATATGCTGACTGCAAAGGCCTCCGCTGCACTCCCTTGTGGATCGGTTTTGGAAGATCCTAGCTATTCCTTATAATAGACAGTGAAGTCACCAAGAATAGTGACCTCGGAGGAAGGATATTCAGAAATCAGATGGTCGGTTTTTTCAGAAAGGTAGTCGAAGAGCTGGACAAAGTTGTTGTCAGAAGGTGACAGGTAAATGAAACGGATGAATTTAGTTACAACCCTGAGAGTGACTTTCATCCAAAGTATCTTTTCTTCCAGCTTCTAAATCGGGGAGTTTGGTGCCGGGTGGATTACTACGGACGTATGCGCACACGCCTCCATGCAATCTAAAGGAAGCAAGGAGCTCATACCCCGGGAAATTAAGGTGAATAATGGCTGTTTTGGCACTGATTTGGGTTTGGGTGAGGAAGAGGAGTTGAGGCCTATTAGCCTGGAGGAAGTGGTGGACGAAGTTCAGGTTAAAATTTAGGCCACATATATTCTAGAAGGATATGTTAATTCTTGATGCCGGCGCCTCCTGTGCACCCCTCTCCCGAAGATCCGAATGGAGGGGTAGTTTATCTCCGGAATCTTTTGTGCACGGAGGAGCCATCATCATTTTTGTTTATAAGGGAAACCGACTCATACACCAGAACCGGAAACGTCCGTTGTGAGTTGAACGGCCCCTTGATGTAACGAGTGGTACCTTCTCGGGTATGAAAAAATCCTTTACTATCACGTAAAGGAAAAGTCCACTACCACCTGCTCTACAAAAAGTCTATTATATTGAGGACATACAGTATGCATCAACTTAATTCGAGAAACATTTTATAATATATCAACCTAATAAGGAAAAACCACTGAAAAATCAGGCATCCTGCTATGCTGGTTGAAAAGAAAACATCTTTTTATTAAGCGGTGCTAGTCTCCAAATTTATTGAAAAATAATTTGTACTTCCTAAGTTGCTCAAGATAAGTAAAAGATAGGTTTTTACAAGAGGGTTCCAGAATATTATGTGGAATCTAAAAATGTCATAACATATATGGTGTTCTATTAGAAAAATCAGTGTTGGTATTTGGTAAGAGAGGATCTGGCATCACTGCATTGTTAAAAATATTTTTACGGCCTTATATGAACACAAAAACAAATCGAGATTCCTACCTTTTGTCGTTCTATAGATTTTTCTAATATACCATCGAGTTTGGCGCACCCGGTGTAATTATATTATATAATGTCAATATGTCGGTATGTCATATTATGTTTATTAGATTGTATATAACTGAATACCTATTCAGTAATTGTGTAAACAATAATTAATCTGCCAAATTAATGCATGAGAAGCTTTCATTGTTGCAATCCAATATTATATTAAATTCCAACCTCCACGTTAAACGTAGACAGCTGGTGGATTTACTTGTCCAAATTATGGCCTAAATGCATTACCTATATTTCCGAACAGATTCAAGTTGGCAACTTAATTGAATTCGAGTTAATAAGCATTCGCCTTCGAACACCCAACGTGCAACCCAAATATCAATTCCTTAGAGAGTTCTGGAAGCGAATCAGGTTGCGTTGCTTATTAATAACTTTGTAAAACTTGACTCACAATTACGAGATGCTTTTCGTAGCGTATTTATTTATTGTCAAAGTTTTCTTTCCGCTTTCAAAACTTTCATTGTTAGAGACTATTATCTCATAAAGTTGTGTCACTAACAACTATAACTCTTGTATGCATAACGGTGACTTTTGGCAATAATTTGCATAGTCTTATAGGAGAATCTAGACGTTTTATTAGTTTTTGAACACAAACTTTGATAACAGCATATAAACAAAGCTCAATTAACAGATATTCACGGCATACAAAGTGACTTATAATAACGAAAGACAACTTAGCAGAGTATTATTTTTTACTAAGATTATACATGATTGCACATAAGTTATGCAACAAGGCCATAACATTTAAACCGAGAAAGCCATCAGCTTCAAAGCTTATATGATTGAATACAGTGGCGGCTCGTTACTTCGGCAGTGGGTGAAGCAGAATCTGTGCGGCCGCAAAGATGGGCTCAGGTGGGCGGAGATCCCCTGTGCGCCGCAGACGAAATTTTTTTAAATGTTCAAGGTCAGTGTTCTCCTAGCACTTTAGTATGTAAATGAAAAATCCATTTGTACAAAAATATAGATTTTTACAAGCAGTAATTTTCGGAATAATGACCACGAATACTCTATGAGAGGACATAAATAAAAAAAGTTATTGTTATTTACCTTATTTTGTCACGCTGTACATGCACGCGTACCATAATATAAGACGGCTCGTATTATGAAAATCTATTGGTGAGACGAGCTACAAGCATCAGTTTTTTCAAATTCAAGGCCCTTCTCTTATTTTAATGAATTTTCGTTAAGAAAATTCACTAATGGAGGGGTATAGTTGGTGAGACTTTCGGAAAATTTCTTCTTCTTTCTTCTTGTTTATACCCGCCAAGGAAGTTACGGCACCTAGGGGAATAGGGGTGATGTGCGGGGTAGGTAGGGTTTGAGGGGGATATGGCTTCAAGATGTGAAAAAGACAACTTTCAAGTCCGTTTTATTCGCAGTTTCTGCTCATATTTCCTTTTTACTACCTACCCCGCCCATCACCCCTATTCACTCCCTGTCCCGTAACTTCCTTGGGGTGTGTGACCTGTGCATCCAGTTGGATTCCTAGTACTATTTCTGAAAAATAAATGAAAAGCGTTCGGGAGCTAATCTGCAAATTTACCAAATTTTATTAAATGCTTCAAATTTCAAAAACTCAATTTGCGATTAACGTAAGCTTTGTTGGTCAGGAAACCCACATTTAAGTTTGCTTTCGGAAAATTTTTGTATAATTTTAAACCATAAGTAATTTTGATAAAATATAGTACATTGTTTCTACTACATAGACTATACTGATAATCAGATTGATGCCTCGCATTTGCTATTAAAAACATTTTTATGGAAATTCACTTCCATAACACATTTGCTGCATCCAGACTTGTCAAAAATGCTTATATATTTTCAAACAATAAATTTATTTCGATGAAATATGGTACATTGTTTCTACTATATAGGCAACCAAGTTTGATGCCTGCTTTCATCAAAGAAAGACATTTGCTATTAAAAATATTTTAAAGAAAATTCGCTACCATAATACACTTGCTGCTTCCAGAAATTTTATTAACTTAATTTATTTTCTTCTTTTGATCCTCTGCTTCATGTAGTCTCTAGTCTTCAGTGATTTAGTGGGGTCAAGTGAAAATTTTTACCTTTTAGACCTGCTATCTAATTTTCTTGAAATTTTTATTAAAATTATGTAATATCATATCAAATAAAATGCAACCACAAGATATTTTAGGTTAATAACTTAATTTTAATTAACAAAAGTTTTCTAGTTAAACAAATTACCAAACAATACAAATAATTTTATTTAGCATTTAACATTATTAATTTCTTATTAGATCCTCTAATTAATCCCCATTTAATTTTAATAATTACTCAAAAGTTTTTATTTTGCAGTTCGAACCGTCTTTAACTTAAATGTCATTTCTACACTCTTCCGAAAAAATTCTGGTTCTGTTTCTATGGCAACGAACTTTGTTGTTAAAATGGCTGATGTAACGATATTCTCGAGAGGATATCGTTGCGACATCTAGTGATACTATTTTACATTTGTGAGAAACAGAGTTATATTTCATTTCTGCTTCATGTAGGCTCTAGTCTTCAGGGATTTAGTGGGGTCAAGTGAAAATTTTTACCTTTTAGACCTGCTATCTAATTTTCTTGAAATTTTTATTAAAATTATGTAATATTATATAAAATAAAATGCAACCACAAAATATTTCAGGTTAATAACTTAATTTTAATTAACAAAAGTTTTCTAGTTAAACAAATTACCAAACAATACAAATAATTTTATTTAGCATTTAACATTATTACTTTCTTATTGGATCCTCTAATTAATCCCCATTTAATTTTAATAATTACTCAAAAGTTTTTATTTTGCAGTTCCAACCGTCTTTAACTTAACTGTCATTTCTACACTCTTCCGAAAAAATTCTGGTTCTGTTTCTATGGCAACGAACTTTGTTGTTAAAATGGCTGATGTAACGATATTCTCGAGAGGATATCGTTGCGACATCTAGTGATACTATTTTACATTTGTGAGAAACAGAGTTATATTTCAATCTGTATTATAAATACCTTTAGCCTCGAAGACGGCGTCTAATTCAGATGCATACCGTTTACACTGAATTCTTTGCTGACGATGTTATTCTTTGTCATGGATACATGTGTGACGACGATGCCGACTTCTCTGTACTTTTTAAACGCTATGGCTGGACATTTATCACAACCTTTATTATAAATTTGGAGAATACACAATGGATGTTCCTAAAAGCTTGGTGTCGCCCTGCTTATTCAAAACGTTCTCCTCGATCTCGAAGATGCCGGATATCGTGCCATTCTTCTCTGCGAATCTGATCGGATTAATTTCAAATGTTCAAAAGGATTGTCACCTAATCAGTTTATCTACACATTAGTCAAAACACTGACTTCCTTTTGGAGTTTATGAATTTTATAACTACTGCATGGTTCAAAAGGTATGTAAACTATATTTATTGGCGCTAAGTTCGAAATTTCTACCTCACTGTTTATATTATCTTAACCTAAAACATTTGTTCACACTTTTTATAAATTACTTATTCAGCTAATTGTAGATATGCTACTGTCTTTGTTTACATACTGAAGCTTAATAAGTACAAATTATACAATCAGTTTTGTTACAAATAAATATTTCATTGTGATGGTCGGAAATACATAATTTTAACTTTTCAATTAGGTTTTAAATTCTCTAACACAATGTCAAACTGCCTTAATCTTTTTATCATAGCAATATATATATATATATATATATATATATATATATATATATATATATATATATATATATATATACATTTAACCGATAACTCAAAAATACTTCACTGATTTGGACCTAATTTTGGAATTACCCTTATTTTGTTAATGGCTTGGATGAGTTCTCTCATCAGCTCTTAACTCCCAATTTTTCTTAACAAACAATTTAAAAATATTTTTTAAAACGTAATATATTTCTCAAATTCTTTATGTGATTAAAACGAAAGTCTACAACTTAAAAGAACATCTACAGACGTAGTTGTGTGCCAATTTTCGAGTCTTTTGATCAAATAAAAATAAAGTTATTCGAAATCACTTCAGATTCTGTAATGCAATATTTGCAATGTGGGAGGAAGACCGATGACGTTACCTGTACTGCTATGCTATTTGAATAAATGGGGGATAAAAACTAAACAATGGAAGTTAAAAGTATCGGTGCGAGACCAGGTAGTATCCAGTTAACAAAAAATGTGATAGATGGAGACTGTGTACAATCAACTAACAACTTGGTAAATTATCAGCTCTCGCCCATTTCTTTCCTAATACCGGGACAATGTTTTGAGCATACGACTGCAAGCGGCTTGAGGTGGCTGACGTTAGACGACACCGCTGTTCTTTAAGTAGCTTGCAAGCTTAACAAGCGCATGATTTCTACGTTTCGTTGCTTGCGCTTGTTATGTAGCCTTGTTGACTTTTTACAACTGACATTTTAACTAAACTAACATATTTAAAACATTGATATAAAATATTGAAAATAAATATCGGACGATGGTTATAAATGTAAATTGTGACTTAATGACTTAAAACAATACAATTTTGCGTGAAATAGAAAATAAGTATGTTAGTAAATCATATTCTGAGTGCAGTGTTAACATTCAGTTTTTATGTCTCTTAATTGAGCCACGAGAAGGGACCACATAGCCATCATTATGATTGTATAACTAGGGGAAATAACTAATGTATTATGTAGTGATAGTAACAGTATAGACACTTTAAAGCCTATTTTTGTATTTCTCATGGTGTATGTTTCAAACAGGTACAGTCTCCCGCTTAAAATTAGACAAACTTACGTGTGTTAACCGTCCAAGCCTATCGAGCTCAATTTACAAGCTGCTTGCTTGCGTCGCCGACCGGATTTCAATGTAGTCTTGGACAAAAGCTAGATTCATACACCCGCGAATTGCGAAATCGCCGTGAAACGTCTTCCTACTTGTTTATTAAAAATAATATCGTAAAACGGTTTTTTTTAATTAGATTTTATGAATGTATTTTACTAATTGTTGTGTGCACATAGTTAGACGCGATCTAAATGTCTTCTCTACTTTTAAGTTTGTGTAGCGTAAATGCTAATTAAGGACCCCCTTTTATTATACTTACTTAGCTTGTGCATATCTAACATAAAATAAAAAGAAGTAAAACGGCAAGTGAATTTATTTACTTTAGTGCTGTATTCGATATTATCTAAAACAGATATTATAGGCGACGAAGTGAAATGTAATTTCGTTAATAAACAGTTTACTGCATGGAGGATTTTTTGAACGTTTTTTCAGAAACATGCTTAGAACCCTCATCGGATGCACAAACCACAAGGCACATTTGTTGCAAACAACCTCCAACGAGGTTGTTAAGGGACAAAGAATGAATGGGGTCCTGGGCTGGAAGGAAATATGAGCGGAGAATGCTAAAAAACCAATTAGTCGGACTTTGAAAAGATGCGTTTTTCACATTTTGCAGCAATACCCCTTTTAATTCCTGTGTACCCCGCACAGCACCCATATTCACCCAGGACTAGTAACTTTCTTGTGGGGTTGCTCACAAGAATTTTTTCTTCTGCTGCTTAGACATTGAAAGTAGTTGTATGCACGCACAATGAGAAGGAGACCCCCCCCCCTGTGTTTTTGTGTAAGGGGGCAGGCAGAAACCTTCTTGCTCCTGCGGGTTATTCTTCCCCTTCTGCATGCGTACAATCATCATCAGCGCATGAACGACGGAAATTTTTTATGTTCAGCTTTCTAGTGTATTTTTTGTTGAGTATATTTCCTGTTTATCAATTGTTTTGTTTGACTTTTGTATCCGAATGACTGTATAAATATTTATGTTAGAGATCATTCTTTTGCTCGCCCTTCTTTACCCCATTTTTACTGTTCGTAAGTAAATAAAGTAATGTTTTATAACTTTTAGTATAAGGCTAAATCACTAAAATATATTATTCTTATAAAAATTCACTACCATAATCCACTTGCTGCGCCCTGAACATTTGTATAACTTGGAATTTTATATCTAATATTTTTTCATTTTGAAATTATCCTTTTAGAGGTGATAATAAGCAAATCAATTCCTACTTACCAAAAAGAAACATGAAAAATCCAGCTTTTCAAAGTCTGTAAACTAGATCATTTAAAATAGTAAAAATAAAAATACGCGTCTGACCATCCGATTAAATCTAACTAAATGACGTAAGCTAGGATCTGAAGCAGGCTCAGAATTCTGTATCACTTTTGTGGTCCATAATAAATACCAAGTCAACACCACTGGTACCGTTGCCATGGCAACCGCCTCATGCAAAGTATATGAAATCGAGACAGCATTCGTGTATAATGGATTCTAGATCAGTTGCTCGTTGCCAATAGTATGTGCTGTGCAACACGTGTTACCACAGCATAGTATTCTTATACTGTGGTAATACGATGCGCATTGGGGCATAATGTATAACATTCAATTCGGGAATCAAGGGCAATTATATCGTACCATATAATACTATAAAAATAGAATATCAACTGCGGCGTAACGTAACTCGACATTTTAATGTGGTTGTACAAAATGAATTTGAAAGAATGAAAAAAATCAAAATTGTGGTGGATTTTTAATAAAAAATGTAGCTTAACCGAAAAATACAGGCGAAGCAGCGCTTCACCTGGGTCATCTGACGCGTCGCCACTGGTTGAATAACAGATTACATGCGGCTATTTTGTGGCATTGTCGACATTTTGTAAAGTACTCCCTTTTTGGAGCGTGACAACCCTCCAATTTCGTAAATAGCAACACGAGTCATGCGACACATTTTTGGAGAGCGTATTCAGCGTAGGGGAGATGAGGGTAAGCTGACAAACTTAAGGTTGTAATCCTAATTTTTGTGACGTGTGAACACCTTACTAATTATACATTTACAGACTTTTTCCCTTAGGGCTCGTCCGCGGCCTTGCCGTCCCGATAGCACTGCAACCTTTGGTTGATTGTGCATACCCTTAGTCTACTCCACCCATTCCAAAATCACTGTACCTTGAACTAGTCTGCAGAGCGATTGGTAGGGTGAAGTTTTATGTTGCCCTGTCTCCGGTCTAGACTGACCGTAGATCAGTTGTCTTTTGCGGTTCAGAGCTTTACACTCACACAAGATGTGCTGGGCTGATTCCTCCCCCTCGCCGCAGAGTCTGAATGCGAGGCCCCCTTGGAACCGCACCATTTTATGCAGGTGTTTCTTGACGGCCATGTGTCCCGTCAAGAGACCTGTTGTGTTTCTGAGCTGTCCTCTGCTAAGATTCAGCATATCCACAGCTCTCTTTGAACTGGGTCCGTCAATTATTGACTTCCCCAGTCTGCCCAGTACACCTTGTGTTGGTTTCTGACCCAGGACTTAATGGCTCCCCTGGCAATGCTCTTTGACACGCCCAGAGCCGGTTCTGGTCCCATAAATGGTTCTGCTGACCCTCTCTTCGCGAGACTGTCAGCTTCTTCATTGCCTTACTGTACTGGTACATACTTTACCCGATTTACATATTTTTGTCCTGTGAAAATCATTACATTTTTGGAAATTTGTGAACTTAAAAAAAATTTACTCTCGTCATCTTACAAACAGTCGCTAAGTTGACGAGATATATAAGAAAGTAAAAATGGACAATTGTGTAAACGACAGTGATAACCTTTGAAAAAACTGTGAAGATTGCTTCACAGCCGAACTTGTTTCTTTGGAAGCTAGAGCTACTCTGTGGGTAACGCAATAGATGCAGATACACTTTGGAGATTTTTATTTCAGAAGTGCTCGTACAATGCCTGGAAGATTCCAAAGTTAAAACTCTTCCAGATATTGTATGAGCACCATCGGTGCAAATTGCGACGCAAAAGTGCTGTTGCTTTATGTTATATTGGTTTTCAGAATAGTAGTTCTTGTCCTGCTAACGTCCTATCACAAAATCAAACATAGGCAATTGGATGAGCATCTTTCTTGCTATATGTTGCCTCATCAAGCTGAATATCAAAAATTTGTCACGCAACTCCCCGCAAATCTGATGCTGTACATTATCAGCTATATCATCAATTTGACGGGCAACAGTAATATTTAATAGAGGTATTGACTGAATTTTTTTTGGCCAAAATCTCCAAACATAGTTTCTACGATCTCAGTTGCATCTGGAAGAATAAGCTTATTACCAAGTGTTAAGTTTTTTTATATGTGGCTATTTGATATGAAACTTTGTAAGAGTAAAGCTTTTTCATTCACAAATTTAAAAAAAAGATTTTTGCTTTTTATATTATTTATATTTATGATTTTATTGTAGTTCGCAGATATCTCGGGGTTTCATAATATACTCACTATGAAGCGTTTCCAAATATGTTTTAAGTTCACCAAGTTTCATGCTGTCTGCTGCTAAAATTTTTGAGCAAGTGACATACAGGGGCCTTTCTTCTTCATCTACTGGTGCTGGTAAACCCAAACTTTAAATATTTTTAAGAGTATTTTCTTGATTTTCTGGTCACTTAAATATCCTGAATTGCCGTCAACACGCATATTACAACATACACATTTATGGTAGGAGGATCGACTCGACTGAGACTGCTGGAGGTGAACTAGATGTGTCTTTTTGTTTCTTTAACGTCGGTCTCTTTCTGTGACTACGGCAAATCACATACGCCAGGAAGCAGTTTCTCCTCATTATCCGGGAAGTTTTGCTAAACTCCCGCCTTTCTGTTAGCAGGGTATGGATCTTTAACGTGCCCAACATCTAAGGGACACGAAATGTACGCATTTACGTCCCCCCCGAAGGGCGGAGCGTGCAGACATTCAATTTGCTCAAATACGTTTGATGGTAATTTCACAATATGTACTGAAAAAGTGAAAGGGGAACACTGGGATTCGAACCCAGTATCATTTGGTTCAGAGGCACAAACTAAACTAGAATATTTGAAAAAAATCGGATCTTGTTGCGGAGACGTGAGAATGTCCGCTATGGTGGACGTGGCCGACTAGATTGAAAATTGGGTCGCAAACACTAGAAGATTGAAAAACGCTGACTTATTCTATTTAACATTAAACCGCACAGTATTGTCCTTTTCTAACAACAAAAAATATGTTTTCCGGCATTTTCTTAATCATGCTGAATTTAAATTTAGAAAAACTCCATTACAGTTTTTCAACAAAACTGAATTTTGACACATTGCAACATAGACAAGTGAGTTTCAAAGGTATAACATTTTCAAGAAGAAAATTGACAATTTTCCATAAAAAAACTTCACTGTTAGAACTGCCCAACGGCCTTATCCTTCGGAAATTATTTTACGTTGTAATAAAACGGACCAGAAGTCTCTAGGTGGTGTATACAATATATATATATATATATATATATATATATATATATATATATATATATATATATATATATATATATATATATATATATATATATATATATATATATGTTGTGATGTTATCCAGGTTCGCATAGCATACACACACATAAAATAACATACATAACAGTTCTTACTATTATCTATAAAAAATATATTAAAAGAGCAGGTGCAGCAAATTGGATAATTGCAAATTTAATGGTTCGATCCCGGGGTACTCCGTTCACTTTTTCAGTACAAACTGTAAAATTAACATCAACCGAGGTTCTGGCATTGTATTTGAGCAAGTTGAATGTATGCACGTTCCGCCTTTCGGAGGGGGCGTAAAGCCGTAGGTCCCGTGTCCATGCGATGTTGGACACGTTAAAGATCCTACCCTCCTTACAGAAAGACAGGGGTTCGGCAAAATTTGCAGAATAGTGAGGTGAAACTGCTCCCTGGCGTCGGTGATTGGCCATAGTCGCGGAAATAGGCCGACGTTAAAGAAGCAAAACACACACACACACAAACAAATTTAATGGTCAGTAAAAATCTAAATATAAAACCAAATTAGAATCAAATTGTACTTTTCAGTGTTCATCACAGGTGCCAAACTTAATTTATAAAAACTATATGCTATGTACTAACGAGATTGTGTACATTTTAAAAGGCATATTCAAGAAAACAACATGGTCTTGAATAGACAATGATACGTCTCTATATAACTGATATAGGTATTATTAAATAATTAAGACTAGAAGCGGTAAAGAATGTAAATAACTGAAGTATGATACAAAAAAAACTTAGGTATTAGGTTTTTACAGACAATTTGTTAAATATGATAAGATATAGGATGTTATATTATAAATTCTTATAGTGTAATTATAGCAGTAGCCATAGTAAGTAGAACGCGGGCTGTCAGAGAAGCGGAAAAATATGGCAGTTCAGAATTTTGAAGGGAGAGAGATGTCAATTGAGAATTTCGAGTAAGAAAGTAGCGTCGTTTTGGGTTGACAGCTTAAAAGAGAGAAGTTAAAAGCATAAATACAAGTACAAGTAAGGGTTTACCAGTCGATAAACCATTATTTAACAATTTTAGGCCAAAATTGAGAATTTCAAGGTAACAACATAAAGTTATAAATTATTTACTGTGGAGTGTTATGGTAGCTGAGTGAGAGGTAAAAATCAATGTAAAATCGATTTAAGATAGGTAAATAGCAGATCTGAAGCTTAAAAGAAATCAATCTAAGGTCATATGGTTAATGCTAAAGATAGATGAATCAGTGATGAGAACTTAAGAATGAAATAAATTAAAACCAATGTCGCTTTAAGACTGGAATTTCAAAGGTACTGTGTTAAGTAACGTTCAAGACTGGAATTTTATAGGTACTGTGTTAAATAAGTTTAAAGAGATTTGTTTACTCACACAGGTTTATTGCTAAAAATTAAGTAGATATAAGTAATTAATAAGGTAATCATAATAATCAATGATTAAAGCAAGGAGAATCCTCAAGCATAACATTCAATGTTCAGTTTTTTTTAATATAGATTTCTGTATATAAAAGAAATTGTTGTTCTTGTATAAAATATCATGTATAAAGAGAATATCATTGACCAAAGTTGAAAGTTAAGGCATTATTTGGTTGCTTATTTGGCGATAAACACACACTTTGTTATATATATATATATATATATATATATATATATATATATATATATATATATATATATATATATATATATATATATATTGTGCTGGGAAATTGCACATTATAAACTGTTAGTACATCAGAGTGTACATAATGCATATAAATTTCTATAAAACAAAAATGAAAACCCTTACGGAAACTAGTTTGATGAAGTTAAGTTCCGATTATTGTTTCAATAATGTAAATCGTCAGACCTACAAAATTGGGGGGTCAGCTTAGCAATAGGGGTTATAGTAGGACCACTGGTCAGTAGTAAGTACAATACTTACGCTTTACACATGGTGCAAATGGGCTCTCTTTAGATTGTGTACATATCCACATCGTTCGACATATTTTCCTTTACACTAAAACAGAAAACAAAATAATAACATTAATACAAGCATATTCTCTATTATTGTTATTCAGTGTTATTTGGATAAGCAATGAAAGATATAAAGCCATAATTTGTTAAAATGATCATTAAATAAACTTTTCAAATTTATAACTAGCAAATTTGGAAAGTATCTCAGTTTAAATGAATTTAAAAGAGCCAAAAATCTATATGAAAATAGATTAAACTCTTAATCATGACATACCTATTAAAGAATTATGTTTTAAATCAATTACCTAAAGGTAATGAATAAACAAACACTTTGTATAATGCACCTAGATATAAGTTTTTTTTATGTGAACAATGAACTGGAGTTTACCAAAGACAGTGTTTGTGTTGTGGGACTTTTCAAATCAAGAGTGCAACAAATATAAACTTATTTTAGTTTTGAAAGTTATTGTTGGTTATGATTGTCTAAGAAGTAAGATTAGGCCAAATTTCATTTTATTAATAAGGATGTAGAATAATGATATTTGAACTTACCGGGTGAATAGCTGTCAAAAATGTATTAAATAATTTCAAGAAATTGCGAATATAGTTATCACCTGTTCACATAAGTAAATCTAGTTATAGGTTTGTCGCACTAGGTGTGGTTATGATTCGAAGCGGAATTTTAGGATAAAAGTCTGTGGTTGATGAATAAAACATTCAAAACCATCCCATGATGCAACACACACACACAATTTCAAGAAAGGATGCTTTGATATCAAACAGGAAATAACATTTGAAGGAGATTTCCGCTTTTGTTCGTTAATTATGGTTGGTTGTTAAATACATTCAGACGCCAGAGGAGCGTCATTCTTGCTTCCCAAAGAATTTAAATATTTTTAGAGTATATATTGTGTAAAGAAGACCCATGTTATTACTGGAACAAACAAAAGTGTTAAATGAAGTTTTAAAAGTAATAAACTACAATATAAACAGTATATATATATATATATATATATATATATATATATATATATATATATATATATATATATATATATATATATATATATATATCAAGAATAACAACATCTAAAGATACCTACCAAAACCAGCGAGGAACCAAGGTTTGAAATCTATTTTATTTTATCTAAATCAGCACAAGGAGGCAAATTACTTTAACTAAAAGACAGTCAATTCTGTCAAACATCAATTAAGCAAAAGCATTCATGGGAAAATAAGATTTTATACATAAACAGAAATCTTAATTTACATTTCGCCAAAGTTCAAAGCTAAGAACTTAGAGGGAGTCAGGATCGCAGTTCGGAAAGCCATTTTAGATATTGTAATGAACATTTGAAAATCAGCCAAAATTCTGTGAATAATATTAATCATTTAATTTATGAGTAAGATTGAGATTTATAATAACACATCCGTTTAGGTTTAAATTTAAAAATTGTGTCAAATTAAAGTTGTTATGAAAATTTTACAAAAAACATAATTCTTTGAGAAATTTTAATAAGACCCAAAAAATAAGGTTAATTTCATATTAGCAGGCTATTTCTTTTCCCCTATTTAGCAGAATCCACGACTGAGAGAAAGTAAGTATATTAATTATTTAATTTCAATTTAATTGTCATAATTACCTATAATTACCTATATTGACTGACGAGTAGAGGGGTAGGCAACCCATATTACACTGAAGCTAGTGTTAATATAACATACATATATATATATATATATATATATATATATATATATATATATATATATATATATATATATATATATATATATATATATATATATATATATATATATATATGATCTAAATTAAAATTCAAACACCGGAGTCATAAACATTTTATTCAGCAAAAAATACACTATTAAATCTACAGGGCATCCATAAACATTGTGTAAATTATCAATATAAAAAGGTTTCTATTTACATTTAAAATTACAATCAATTATACCAATTTAAACTACAAAAACAACCAAAAAGATTTACATTTATACAGGGTGGGTGATCATTTTCCTATAGATATAAATAAATAAAAATCAATTTTATACAAAATAATCATATAAATAATTGAAAATAATTATACATTAATCAAGCCAATCAAGATTATATATATATATATATATATATATATATATATATATATATATATATATATATATATATATATATATATATATATATATGTATATATATATATATATATATATATATATATATATATATATATGTATATATATATATATATATATATATATATATATATATATATATATATATATATATATATATATTTACATTATGGGCTCCAATTCGGATTAATTAAAAAACTTTAAAGTCGTTACATCTCGAATTTTTATATGAAACGAGCCTAAACTTTTCCAGTTTGGTAAATGTTTTAAGACTTAATTTTAGAAGATTGTGGAAATGTAAGTGGATGTAGTCGAGTCATTTATCAAATTCGATATTGTTTCTAATAGTTTCCCCCAACACTAAAGGATGCACAACAAAAGTGTATCGAACAGCTTGTGAAAAATGATGCGAGAGTTCAAATTCGCAGTGCGGAGTAAACACATTTCCCTCTTATTGAAATTCCCCAAATCGAACTTTTCAATACCGATAAAAGTATGACATTTTGTGTTGTATTTAATATTAAAACTGTCAGAGCACAAATCATCAATCATCCACGGGTTGCAGATAAAGGAGTATTTACGGCAAATTTTACCAACTTTGCGTTTTCAGTTGTGAAGTAATGTATTCCGTTTTTATACAAACTCACAAATAACATTTTTATTTAGCTTTAAATACATTTCAGACCATTTACTTAGTTTCAACTCCATACTCGTTACCTACTCACTCTTAAAAAATCTCTGGACGCAGCAAGTGCGTTATGGTAGTGAATTTTCATTAAAATGTTTTTAATAGCAAATTTGTGTGTTTTTAAAAAAAAAGCAGGCATCAAATTTGGTTACCAATATAACCTATATAGTAAAAACAATGTGCCACGTATTATCAAAATAACTTTATTCTTTGAAAATGTACAAAAATTTCCGAAAGTAAACTTAAAGTGTTCCGGAAAAACTCGTTTCTTGGTCAACCTTACAGGTTAATAGCAAATTGGGCTATTCAAATATGAAGCATTTGGTCAAAATTCGCTACCATAACGCACTTGCTGCTTCCAGAATTTTTTTTCTTACAAATATGCGTTATATTTTGATGGAAAATGCAATAACATAAGGCGTGTTTGATTAAAAAAAAAAATTGTATCACCAACGACATATGGGCCAGCCTGTGATTGTAGAAATATTTTTTAAAGATGTAGCTCAAGACACCCTATAATTAATATATGCAAATTTTTTCATATCTTGTATAATAACGGATTTATGGAGCTTTATTGATTTTTTACGAAAGTTCGACAAAAATTATATATAATTAAACGATAAACTCTATAGCTAAGACTACTGCTAAGCATCAGAGAAAGGGTCTATTTGAAATGAATTTTCTGGAAACATTTTAGTAAAATGAAAGACAATGACGGTTGAAACCAAGACTTCGGGGTTTGTAAAACATCCCTCTTGAGACATTTTATTTTCATAGCCCGTATTAGATTCAAGTTATTTGCCTAAATGTTGCCGATTTTGACGTTTTAAATCGCAACTCTGACGTTTTGAGGAAAACCCCAATTTATTTTTCTTTAAATGTCTTAACTTTTTTGTCTTTTGACCTACATAGCTAAATTTTGGTATGTAACTTACCTATAAGGATGTAAACCCGCTTACCAAATTTTGTTGCCCTTACTTTGTTAATTCTGGAGATATAATTTTTTTTAGAAAGAAAACACAAAATTTTCCGGGAAAACCTGAGCAAATTTTCCTGGAAAACGAACTTATCCAAGCCATCTACAAAAGAAATTTATTCACCAAATTTAATCAAAATCGGCCCATTGTTTTTTGAGTTATTGGTGTGAAACATATATATATATATATATATATATATATATATATATATATATATATATATATATATATATATATATATATATATATATATATATATATATATATATATATAGTATCTTTTGTTACTGTATGTGACTATTGGACAGCATCGGTGTAAAATACATGTTATTTCATTTTTATTTTATTTTTTTATTTTTTTTATTTCTAATTTAAATGCCTTAACAACTAAGGTCATTGACACTAACGACACATTAAATAATTACACAATGAATATATATATATATATATATATATATATATATATATATATATATATATATATATATATATATATATATATATATAAAGAGGAACTAATAAATAGACTCAAATACTATTATATAAATTAGACTGTCTTAAAAATCTAAGTAAACATTTTTTTCCAGAGGGGGAGTTATTGTAAAATGAGTGAACATTTGGAGTGGTAGTCCAACTGTTAGTGGCAGAAAGGAAGTTTAAAATTATTGAATATTTAACAAAATTGTAAATGTGACAGTAGCAAGATTTGGCAGTTCCCTTTAGCAAGTCAGTATTCAAAATTGTGTTTATTGCAAGCACAAGCCTTAGGCTTATTCGTGAAACACATTGTAAAATTATGAACTAATAAATATACTACTATATATATATATATATATATATATATATATATATATATATATATATATATATATATATATATATATATATATATATATATATATATATATATATATAAATGTACACCACAAGTCCTAGACTTATTGTATTGGCATGCTGTATGATTTTTACCAATAAATAAATAAATAAATAAATAAAAATATAAAAATTGAAACTGACCCCGGATGTGTTCTGGGGGGCCCTAATTAGCGCTGATTTGAAGAAATTTTTTCAAAATTCAAAAGTCGAGATCTCCTAATTTTGAATTTTTTTTTAAGAAAATTCACTAAAAATCTCTGTGCGTTATGGTAGCGAATTTTCTTTAAAATATTTTTTATAGAAAATGTCTTTCTTTGATGAAACCAGGCATTAAACTTGGTTGCCGATATAGTAGAAACAATGTATCATATTTCTTCGAAATAAATTTATTATTTGAAAATGTATAAACATTTTTCAAAATGCGGCAAATGTGTTATGGAAGTGAATTTCTATAAAAATGTTTTTAATAGCAAATGCGAGCAGGCATGAATCTGATTATCGGTATAGCCTATGTGGTAGAAACAATGTAATATATTTTATCAAAATTACTTATGGTTTGAAAATATACACAAATTTTCCGAAAATAAACTTAAATGTTGGTTTCCTAACCAACAAAGCTTACGTTAATAGCAAATTGAGGTATTTAAATTTAAAGGATTTAATGAAAATTCGGTATGGAGATTAGCTCCCGAACGCTTTTCAAAAAATTGTTTTCAGAAATATTACGTGGACCCCACCTGGATGCACAAACCACAGGAAAAATTTCTGGTTCACACCCCCCAAGGACGTTACGGGACTCGGAGTGAATAGGGATGCTGGGCGGTGTAGGTAGTAAAAAGGAAATATGAGCAGAAAAAGCGAAGAAAACTGCTTAAAAGCTGTCTATTTGAAGCCATATCCCCATTAAACACCGCCTACACGAGGGGGGAAGGAAAATGCCTACGACGAAGCAGACTCTCCCCCGCTTCGACTTGCGGTACAGTTGGTAAGAAAAATTTCTTGTTCATACCCGCCAAGGAAGTTACGGCACCTGGGGGAATAGAAGTGCTGATGTGCGGGGTAGGCAGGGTTTAAGGGGGATATGGCTTCAAGATGTTAAGATGTGGCTTCATGCCAGTTTCACTAGCATTTTCTGCTCACATTTCCTTTTTACTACCTACATCGCCCAGCACCCCTATCCATCCTGGTCCCGTAACATCCTTGAGGGGTATGAACAAGAAATTTTTCTTGGAGTTTGTGCATTCAGGGGCAAGTTTCTGAAAATAGTTTTTTGAAAAGCGTTCGGGAGCTAATCTGCAAATTTACCGAAAATTCGTTACCAAAACGCACTTACTGCGTCCAGATTTTTTTCCTATAAACATATTTCGATAAAAAATGCAACAATGCATTAACGAATTTGTTCTACGAAAATTAGCTACAAAAATTATAGATCGTTAAACCATAAACTTCACCAAACCCACCAGTAAATATCCAAAAAAGCATCAACTAAACTGACAGCCAAAGCATCAAAGAAAAATATATGGGGTAGTCTGTTTAAAATGAAGAATTAAATTGTACCTCCGGTTTAACCAAAAGCGTCCTGTGTACTTCGAGGTAATTTCACAGGATTGCTCATAACCGCATATGGCCGAACTCATACTTTCTCCTTCGAATTCAGGCTAGAAAGTCATAAACTTCTAATGAACGCGACTCGCCAAACACCCTGTTTATATATATATATATATATATATATATATATATATATATATATATATATATATATATATATATATATATACAGGGTGTCCCTCTAACAATGGGCCAAACCCATATATTCGGATAGAGCATCAAAAATTAAATAGACTTTCATCAATACGTTTTGTCCGATTGTTGCTTGTTTTCGATATACAGTGTGTTAAAATTGACTTTGAAAAAAATTAAATCGCTCGTTTTTCTGCTAATTACTAGAATATTGATTTGGAACTTTGTAATAGGGGGTTATCGAGGATGCCGCTTCCAACCGTGATACCTATTTTGAGCTACATCATAGTTGGCGCCACCTACACTAAACCCGAATGTTTTACAGGGGCATAAGTTTTTCGATGATCAACTTTCTGCAAATATGTTCAGAAAAACTGAAAACTACTAATTTTTTGTACGAAAAAGGTATACTTAGTTGAAACTCATAAAGTGAGTGGTTACCGAGATATTGCGGCTTTAATAATAGTGTGCATTGAAAATCTCTCAAATCTGAAATTTTATTCTGGCCCAAAGTTCATCTCTGGAGTTACAAACATTATTGTGTATGTACCAGTTGTTTCAAGTAACCCCAATGGAAAATTCCAGAGGATTGAGGTCGGTGTATTTTAATCATAATTTTCTAATTCTAAATCAATTCCTAAAAATTGGGAAGTTTCTCTGGATTTAATTCGATTTCATAGAATAAGTATGTTTTTGGCAAATAAAATATGTATTCCTGTGGACATATCAAGGCGCTAATAACTATAGCAGTTGATTGGCCGGGTCAACAACTGTCAATGAAGTAGATGAAATATCTTTTGTTTTTCGTTTTCATAGGGATGTCATTTGCGTAACACAATAAACATAATCTGTCAATTTTGACAAGCACATGGTTTTTCAATTGAGAACAGTAGGTAGTTATTATTTCTGAAATGCCTCGCCATAATGAGTTTAGCAATATTGAGAAGAGAGATATGATCTGCGTTTATGCGCAATCAAACTTCCGTAGCCACCAAGCCGCCGCCAGATACTTGGAATTATATCCTAGTCGTAAACAACCAGATCACAAGACCTTTAGAAGATTATACGATAAATTAGGTATGTAAAAGAGTAATATGCACTCATTGCCATTGATTATTTCTGAAACGAAAGTTTTGACAAAATTCACACCTGAGGGCTGGAAAAATCGTGAAATACACATTTTGTTACACGGATGCGTATCATCTCGTCCTTATGTATTCGTAGGTGAAACTGGTTCTTTCAATTCGAAGTCGGAAGTTGGTGGACCAAGACGTCCTGTACATCAAGAGAAAGAGATATTAGTACGCCTTGCAGAAGATTCGGAAACAAGCGTAAGACGCCTCTCTGCAGCAACTGGAATAAATAAATCAAGTATTGGTAGACTTCTCAGAAAAGAAAAGTTACATCCTTACCCCTTCACACCAGTGCAGAATCTTTTACCTCTAGATTTTCTATCTAGATTGGATTTTTGTGAACGCATTCGTCGGTATCAGAATGACGATCCGTTTTTCTTCAACAACATTCTATTCACTGACGAAGCGACATTCACAAGGAGAGGAGTTTTCAATTTCAAAAATGCTCACACATATGACAGAAGCAATCCTCATTTGACGCGAGAACACCATTTTCAACATGAGTTCTCCATTAATGTCTGGTGTGGCATACTAGGCGACGTGTTGTTGGGACCAATAGAACTTCCTGCAAGGCTCAATGTGGAGAATTATTCAATTTTCTTGAGAGATCAACTTCCTATTCTCTTGGAAGATGTCCCTCTAGACGTGCGCAGGAGACTATGGTTCATTCACGACGGGGCACCTGCCCATTATGGACTTCCTGTCAGAGAATTTCTGAACCAAAATTATCCGCGTCGATGGATAGGTCGAGGTGGAGATTTTCCTTGGCCTGCACGTAGCCCCGACCTCAATCCTCTAGATTTCTTCCTCTGGGGTCACTTGAAAGAATTAGTATACAAGAATATTTGTAACTCCAGAGATGAACTTTGGGCTAGAATAATCGAATCCAGTGATATAATGAAAAACGATTATCAAACTTTTTTTAAGGTGAGGCAAAATTTTGGGTTGAGACTAGAAAAATGTATTGTAGTAGGCGGAGGCCATTTTGAAAATCTTATTAAGTGAATTGTTCGATAATTGTAAATTTTTTCTTATAATTTAGTGATAATAATAATGTTAATAAAATTTCAGATTTGAGAGATTTTCAATGCACACCATTATTAAAACCGCAATATCTCGGTAACCACTCACCTTATGAGTTTCAACTAAGTATACCTTTTTCGAACAAAAAATTAGTAGTTTTCAGTTTTTCTGAACAGATTTGCAGAAAGTTGATCATCGAAAAAGTTATGCCCCTGTAAAACATTCGGGTCTAGTGTAGGTGGCGCCAACTATGATGTAGCTCAAAATAGGTATCACGGTTGGAAGCGGCATCCTCGATAATCCCCTATTACAAAGTTCCAAATCAATATTCTAGTAATTAGCAGAAAAACGAGCGATTTAATTTTTTTCAAAGTCAAATTTAACACACTGTATATCGAAAACAAGCAACAATCGGACAAAACGTATTAATGAAAGTCTATTTAATTTTTGATGCTCTATCCGAATATATGGGTTTGGCCCATTGTTAGAGGGACACCCTGTATATATATATATATATATATATATATATATATATATATATATATATATATATATATATATATATATATATATATATATATATATAACCATATACTGGCTGTATATCGGTTTTCAAAGACATAGCTCAAGCTAATTTGAAGGAATGTTTTCTAGGAAAATTCCTTAATAAGCTAAACGGTTTTTTTGTTTTTCTAGAAGATTTACGTTTGCATTTATATCTGATTTTTAGAAACAACAAGAAAAAAAAGACATTTTAACTGTAGGCTATACCATAGATACACTTGGTGTTTAAATGCATTTTGCTTATCACTTCACACGAGGCCAACAGAGGTGGTAAACAACAATAAGCATAGTACTCTGTGTACAAGAAACACTAGACTTATCCGTGCATAAATCGCATTTAAACTTCTAAATCTCAATATAAAGTATGAAAATCCGGAACACAATGTTTGCGCTACCATAAATAAAGTGGCACTTGATCTAGTTACTCTAGAGTTTTGAAAGTGTTGAAGCGGGTACCGTATCTCACACTTCTTATAGATAATATCAGGATAAATGGGAGCAGTTCACATTTTATTTTACAGGCTTGACACCTATTTTATCAACAGGAAATTGTACGGCACAGGCTTGATGGCAACGTCTCTTTTATAATTTAGGGTAAAGTAGCTTTTTATCGATCCTCTAATGCGAAAGGTATGCATGTGCTGACAATGAGATATGCTAACGTCGCAGAAAATTCAAAAAAGTTGACCCAACACGCGACACTAAATAATCTCTCACAACACGACCAGTGTCTTTGTGACTATAATAAATTTACATTTTTATATATCAAGCTCTACTACGTCGTATAATATACTTCATATGCATACATTACGGTTTATATCCTTGAAAAGAATCTATTATACTCTTAGTAGGTAGTTAACTTAGGAGCAAGATCAATGACGTCCACATATTCTGTCATTTGATTTTGCTTGGCGTTACGTTATATTTTTAGCAAAGCTTTGCAAAAATAGGCTAACAATGAGATTGTGTGATTCTTTTTGTTTACTTTTAACGTCAGCCTATTTTTGCTACTACGGCCGATTACCGACAATCCTTACAACCTATTTCGTAGGCTGCGGACACATCTGTGGTTTTACCTTTATTCTTTGGGTTACCTAGCAAATTTTTTAATGTTTTTTTTTTGTAGAAAATGTTAGCAGCAAATTGGCTCTCTTAAAAATGCTATGAAAAGCTCCCGTAATTCGCGGTTTAAATGGTAAAAGACAACTGGTTTATCTTTACGGAAAGTCCTCGAGTCCGATAGCATTTTCTTTGTTTTATTTTTATTGGCTAGTTTCTCCACTAAACAGACAGAGTATCGATTGTACTTAGGTACATTTTTAATATATTCAAGTTCTGTGTTGTGTCTTTCTTAATTTAAGGGAAACTGTATTAATCTATAAACTAGAAAATTCAAACTAGCTATTTTCGTAGAAAATTTTGGTTTTAATCAATCGAAATGTAATTCACAGTAGTGGTTTCCTTTCTGTGGATGCCAAAAGTCAAAATCTAAAGTGTCTTTATTTTTAATAACTTATACATAAACAAAAGGTAATTTGTTATTAATTCCCATTTCTTGGGTCAATTTAGTTTAGTCAAATTTACTGTTTAATTTGGAAATAAAATCGTCTACTTTGCATATATTTGTATTTAATACTGCAAACACATCGTCCACATAACGAGAACATACTCTGGGAAAATGATCAGTTTAGTTTGCTGGCCTGTTTCAAATCTACTCATGAAAAGGTCTGCAGTGAATAGTGAAAGGGGGTTGCCCATTGCTCTGCCATGGGCTTGTTACAAAAAATTCATTATTAAATTGAAAGATATTCTGATTCATGCAAAGATTTGTTAAATTTATATATTCTTTGCAGACCTCTTCATCTATGTTGTTCTCAATACGTTAGCCTTTCTTTTATGGAGACACTGGGAAGCAGAGAGGTCACATCAAACGATATTAAAACTCAAAAAATAATTAGCCGATTTTGATAAAATTTGGCACGTACCTTCCCCTTGTAAGTCGCTTGGACAAGTTCGTTAGTCAGGAAAATCGGACGAGGTTTTCCGGGAAAATTTTGAGTTTTCATTCGAAAAAAAATTTATCGCAAAAAATAAAAAAGGTATGATAACCAAATTTGGTAGGTAGGTTTACGATATAAAAATTAAACTACACGAAAACCTAGATTTCTATGTTGCAAGAAAAAAAGGTTATAATAGAATATTTGGTGCCAGATCATTACTATGAAAATTCACTACCATAACGCACTAGCTGCGTCTTTTTTTATTAATAAATTCAAGTGAATTTGAGACTGAAAAACTGTATTGCTTAATAGGTATGCCTTTAAGTTTGTTTGCTAACTATTTCGCTATATTGTATGTCGGGGAATCTATAGCTGAAACAATCGGTCTCAGCGATATTCCGGGTTTACGGATTTTCGAGAGACCATACTTTTTAAGAACTTTAGGTTTTGAAACTTGTAATTTTTTTCAAAATCTTTTGTAACAACGGTATGACATCCCTCTAAATTCTTTTTAACTTCGGAAAACAGTTTTGGGAGAGGGTTTCTATATAGTTTTTTTATACGGTCCTGATTCTATTGCGTTATATACTTTATCTTTATAATCCCTTTTATCTAAAACACAACCTCATTACCCTTGTTTGCTTTAACAAAAACCATTCTTTCTCTCGCAGTCGTTTAACTGTATTTATTTGAATGACGTTTTTGGTATTAACAAGCTTATTTTCATTTAAATTATTAGTTATTTATCTTTACATGCTTGTCCCATACAGTTTCTTTAAGGCTCAGGTGATTGTTTAATAGCTGTTTTAATACCGGCGATGACATCTAATAGATCGTCCTTTTGTGATTGCAAACCGAATTTTAGCCCTTTATTTAAAGGGTCGTCCTTATTGTTATTAAACGTCTGCGAATAAAGGTTTTCTAGGAGCTTATTCATCCCCTTGATGACGCTAACTTTGTGAGCGAAACGATCGTCTGGTCTAAAAACTGTATAGTCATATATTGTCTTCTCCAAATTGTAATTATCAGTGCTCACTGCAGGCTCCAATCTTCACTCATTGCGCGAATAGTGTAAACACCGCAGCCAAAATACTAACATCCCACAAATATAAGTTAGTAGTCTTAGTGGGCTAGTGGTGAGTGCGTTGGACTGTTTATTCTGAAATTGAAAAACTTAATTGAGTTAGACTGTTAAACCAAAGGTCCCGCGTACAATTCTTGACATGGTAATTCAAAAAAAATTTACACTTTTTTAGCACCAAGCGTCAAATTAACCTATACACTTAGGCTGACATAGCATTTGACCAAGTTAGATGTATGTGGATATCTGTCACTAAAAGCTCTCCTTCAATTCATTCTGCTAAATTTACCATGTACTAATAAGAATCAATTAAAAGTACCATTTGAAAAATAAACAAAAGTTTTTTATGAGATAACTTATTTACTACTAGGTTAGGTTAGGTTACAATTTTGGAACTTTTTATAAAAAAAAAAACAGAAGCTGTTAAATGGAACGTCTTAGGAAGTGCCAGTTAAAAATTATTTGACATTTTCGGTCATAGGCAACTATTTAAGTATGATCAGATATTTGAATATCTGCAGCATGTCAAATAAAAAGTAATATATCTCGAAAATAGGAAAAGATAGATACAGGGAGGCGTTAATAAATTTTAAAGATATTTTAATGTGCAATAAGACTAGGTAGAAAAATATAGGGGGTTCCTTTGAAGTTATGAAGTCATGTTTTCTATTTATTGTTATATATTTCAACAACACTCCACGGGGGCTTACAGCCTAAATACTACGGTACCGTGGGTGTCGACAAGGAGGAAAGAGGCAACTTGTTAATTCTGGACTTGAAGGTTTGGAGGTTTGGAGGAGAAGGAAAAACATGTGCCGGCAAAGAATTCCTCAACTTGGAAGTCCTCGGGACAAAAGAGCGGGCATAACACGACGTTCTATGTTTGGTGACCTGGACAGTAGAAGGGTGCATTCGCTCTGTTCCCCTGGTAGATCTGTTGGGGGCAGCAAGCAGGTGGAGGAACAATAGAAGACAGCTCCTCTGAGCAGTGCCGTGTATATATCTATAAGAGAGTGAGATAGAGAGAGAGAGAGGTCACCAATGGCACGTCGGTGGGTAAGGGACGGCAGCCTCTGGGTGAGGATAGGGTCATCGATGAGACGTATAGCTCTCTTCTGAATGAAGTCCAGGATAACGAGTGTAGAAGCGGCAGCAGCACCCTAAATGTGGAAGCAGTATTCGAGGTTTGGCTTTATTAGTGAAGTATATAAGGTATAGATATTAGCTGATGAAAAGTATTTGCGAGCTCGGAAGAGGAAACCCAATTTATTAGCAGCCGCTTCTGCAATTGATGTGACATGTTGGTGCCAATTGAGATTTCGATTCCCAGAAGTGCCAACAAGTGAAAAGGACTCATTACTTTGAATAACTTGGTTGTTCATTGTGATGAGTCTAGGGCTGGTGTATCTCTTATGAGAAATAAAGCAGGACTGAGATTTGGTGCGGTTGAAGTGTCCAAGACTTCTACTTCCCCAGTCTAATATTTTTGGAGATCCACGGAGACAGAACCCTCCATGAGTCTGCGATCCTCATCCAATTGGGCTAAAGAGACATGCTTAGAATATTGTATATTTTAGTGGAGGGTGCTGTCGTCCGCGTAACTGGGAACTGAGTTGGATGTGCTAGAGAGGAGGTCATTGGTGTGGAGAAGAAACAAAGTAGGGGCTAAAACTGAACCTTGAGGATGTATGAAAAAAGTTGCTCTAGTTGAGCACATCCTATAGACCGCTCTGTATAAGTTATGGAAATGTCAACGGCGCTTTACTTAGAACCAGTTTCCTTAGTCTTCTTGACCAGGTAGAATCTACGACCTTGATTAGGAGCGCAGATATGTCTTATCAAACACAGTAGTTACAGTTTGAAAATTTTCGAAAAAAGGTAATTAACTCGAAATCGTCTCATTTTTTAGATATAATGCTTTCATAATATTTGATCTAGAATTCGACGCGGAATCCAAAAATTTAAAAATATATAGGGTGTCCCTTGTAAAATAAAGAAATATATGGTACTTTCTGTCTAACCGGTCTACTTCAGTGTAATTTTACTGGATCCCTCATAGCGGCTTATAGCCAAACCCAAATTTTCTCTTTCCAGTTCAGACTAGATGATCTTCTAATAAACGCGACTCGTTAAACACCCTATATATATATATATATATATATATATATATATATATATATTATATATAAATAAATATAAATATATATATATATATATATATATATATATATATATATATATATATATATATATATATATATATATATATATATATATATATATATATATATACATGATTGAAGTTGACATCCTGCAACGTGAAAACTTGCATACATTAAACCCTCTTCGAGTGACAGCTGCATCCCCCACATTTTTTAATAGAAAAAGTTTATCTGACTGTTGAAGTTCGCTACAACATACTAAACAGTTATTAACTGTTATTAACAGTTTGACTTATAGCCAAACCCAAATTTTCTCTTTCTAGTTCAGACTAGATGATCTTCTAATGAACGTGACTCGTTAAACACCCTCTCTCTCTCTCTCTCTCTCTCTCTCTATATATATATATATATATATATATATATATATATATATATATATATATATATATATATATATATATTTCAAAGTTATGGCAACTAAGTTTGGTGCATGGATTTATATCACAAATAGGAACTATCTCCCATAATTTCGGGGTTAATAGACACAAAGCTATGGACATTTTAAAAAATGGTATTTTCCTCTTAAAAACTCAAAGTCGCATTTTGAAATGTCAAAATTCGCAACAGTTACGCAAAGAACCTGTAACGCATACCTGTTACATAGAAAACATGTAGCAGGAAGAGTGTTTTACAAAACCTTAAGTTTCAGCTTCAGCCGTCATTGTCCTTCATTTTACTTAAATATTTCCAGAAAATTCATGTAAAATATACCCTTTCTCTAATGCTTTGGCAGTTGTTTTTAATTATATAGTTTTTCGTTTAATGGTCTATAATTTTTAGCGAATTTCCGTAAAAATAATTCGCTCTTGAGGAGACCGCCACTTCTAAACTTTTAAAATATGTCTTCAAATGAGTGCCCCCTAAAACTCACGTCTGGGTTTAGTTTTAGTTTTTATATTTTTTCATATATACAGGGTGTCGAATTTTTACAGTAAAGCTCAATATATCCGTTATTATACAAGATACGAAATTGTATACATTAATCATAGGGTGTCTTGAGCTGCATCTAACAAAATTATTTTTACAATCACAGGGTGGCCCATAAGTCGTCATTGATACATTTTTTTACACGCCTTTTATTGTTAAATTTTTGCATTAATCCATGGTGTAAGAAAAGAAATTCGGGACTCAGCAAGTGCGTTATTGTGGGGAACTTTCATTAAATGCTTCAAATTTCAATAGCTCAATTTGCTATTACCTTAAGGTTCGTTGGCCAGGAAAACAGTTTTTCGGAAACACTTTAAAGTTATTTTTTTCGTAAAATTTGTACATATTCAAACAATAAAGTTATTCTGATGAAGTATGGTACATTGCTTTCACTATATAGGTTATACTGGTAACCAAATTTGATGGCTTCTTTAATTAGAAAAATACATATTTGCTATTAAAAATATACAGAACAAAATTCGGATTTTTGTGAAAAAATTATCGTCGAACTTTCATTAGAATTTTTGTTGTAAGTTTTGCCGGAAAACCTGTTGCGAATAATTATATCTCGGTAGGTGGGTAACTATCTTGAAAGAGTTCGTTGGCCAGAAAAATCAGACCAGTTTTTTCGGGAACGTTTTAGGTTTATTTTCGCAAAATTTTTGTACTTTTTTAAGCAATAAAGTGATTTTGATGAAATATAATAGTAGAGTGTTTTTAGTGAATTTTCGTAGAAAAAATTCACTAATGGGGAGATCCCGACTTTTGAATTTTGAAATTTTTTTTGCAAATGAGCGCGAACTAGGACCCCTAGAACCCATATCCGGGGTCAGTTTCAATTTTTATATGTTTATATATATATATATATATATATATATATATATATATATATATATATATATATATATATATATATATATATATATATATATCACACAGATAACTCAAAAAATAATGGGCCTATTTAAATAAAATTTGGCATGTACCTTTCTTTTGTAAATTTCTTTGACATGTTTGTTAGTCAGGAAAATCGGACGAGTTTTTCTGGGAAAATTTTGAGTTTTCATTCTAAAAAAAATGTATCCCAGAGAATAAAAGCCCTATTTTGACAAAATTTAGCATGCATCTTCCTTTTGTAAATGGCTTTGACAAGTTTGTTAGTCAGGAAAATCTGATGAGGTTTTCCGGGAAAATTTTGAGTTGTTATTCGAAAAAAAATTGTATCTCAAAGAATAAGAAGCCGATTTTCATAAAATTTGGCATGTACCTTTCCTTTGTAAATGGCTTTGAGAAGTTTGTTAATCGAAAAAATCGAACAAGGTTTTCTGGAAAAATTTTGAGTTTTCATTGGAAAAAAATTTTTCTTTTAAAAAATAAAAATCTATGATAACCAAATTTGGTAGGTAGGTTTACGATATAAAAAGTAAACTATACACTTAATTTTAGATTTCTGTGTTACAAGAAAAAAAATGTTATAACAAAATATTTTGTGCCAGATCATTTCTATGAAAATTCACTACCATAACGCACTTGCTGCGTCCAGGCGTTTTTACTATATGCACTATATTCGTAACCAAATTTGATGCCTGGTTTCATTACAAAAATACATATTGGCTATTAAAAACATTTTTGTGAAAATTCACTACCATTGGGCTTATTTTAATTAACTTAGTCAAACCTTACTTTTGTAGATGGCTTGAGTAGGTGCGATAGACGGGAAAATCTAAACAGTTTTACGGCGAAAATTTTGAGTTCTCTTTCGGCAAATATTTGTATCTTCGAAAATACCAAAGCTGTGACAACCATTTAGGCATTTAAATAAACATGGGCTGCCACTGAGGTCACAAGACGGCAAAAGATCAAAATATTTGTGTTCTAAGCGAAACCTGTTAAATATTATAGACCAAGTATTTTTACTTTCGAACATATAATTTTCGTAAAAAAAATGCTTGGATAATTTCACTGAAATTTCGCTACTATAGCATACTTGCTGCGTCTGCTCTTATTGTATGTCAAATTCTATTATGTCGTATTATATACTTCATATACATGCGTCACGGTTTATATCTTTAAAGATAATCTATTATTCCCTTAGTAGAAAACTTAGCTCCAAAATGCATGGCGTCCACTACATATTCTGCCATTTAATTTACGTTGGCGCAAAGTTATGTTTCTTCTTCATTTTATGGTTGTGTCTAGTTAAGTCTAGTTTCGTTTTATAGGTATTTCTGAGAAAATTTCATTTACATCAGCTAAAAGATATAAAACATGGAGCTAACATCGGTTTTTGTAAGGAAAACTGTTTGGGATAGAAAGTCTGTTATAACTAAGTTTGTCAAAGCTTGGGAAATCGTTCGCGCTGTCTCTTCCTGGGTACCAGAACAAATTTTAGCTAGTTCCTGCTAATATCACGTTTCCGGAATTTCTGCGCCAACTTTGCGAGTTGCGTAGCGTAAAGTCGCGTGTTATTTCTTGCGAGCTTAACCAACGTGAAACCAACCATGAGAATTGCTTCATTAGTTGGCAACAGTCACAAGAGCAAAAACTACTTTGCGCTGATCATCTATCAGTAGATGCCTCTTAGATAAGTTGATAAATAGATCGATATAAGTATTGTTTTTTTTTTCTAAAAAAAAGTTTCGGTAACTTTAAAAGCTGCAGCACATTGGTAACTAAAAAAATTCTGGACGCAGTAAGTGAGTTATGGTAATGAATTTTTATAAAAATGTTTCTAATAACAAATATGCATTTTTCTGATAAAAGCAGGCATCAACTTGGGTTACGAATATTACCTATATAGTAAAAACAATGTACCATATTTTAGAAAGATAATTATATTGCTTGAAAAAGTACAAAAATTTTCCGAAAATTATTTTTGTTACGAAAATCCGAAAACATTTTTTCTACAAAAACTTATTAAAGATTTATTATTAATTACCAAAACTTAACAAAAATCTTACAAAAACTGTTTCTTAAGAAAACGCGAAAAAAAATTCTGCCAAAACTGACTAAATATTTTTACCCAAAATATGCTAAAAGATTATATAAAATTTAAATTATATATCTGACCTGTAATTCAATTTGAAAAAAGTAAAAAGAAAGCGTAATTTTTTTTTAGATATTCATGGAGATTTGGACGAGTGGAAGTATAGAAAGATATAATCATGCGAGAAACACTGTCTGTCACTAGAAGCTTTATTTCACATTTATGATAACACTTTATCAACTATATTTATATATATATATATATATATATATATATATATATATATATATATATATATATATATATGTATATATATATATATGTATATATATATATATATATATATATATATATATATATATATATACATATATATATATATATATATATATATATATATATATATATATATATATATATATATATATATATATATATATATATATATGTATAGATTTCTATCAAATTAATTATTTATTAACTATTTTGTACCAAAGTTAATTTAAGTATTAAAATATTTTCCTAAAAAATTCAGTAAATAATCACAATGTGATGGATTACTAGATAGGAATAAAAAAATATGGACGCGTTATGGTAGTTAATTTTCATAAAAATGTTTTAAATAGTCAATATGTGTGTTTTTTTTCAGAAAGCAGGCATCAAATTTGACTCCAGTATAACATATATAGTAAAAACAATGTGCCAATGTTTTATCAAAATAACTTTATTGTTTGAAAACGTACAAAGATTTTCGAAAGTAAACTTAAAGTGTAACCGAAAAAATCCGTTTCTTGGTCAACTAGGTTAATAGCTAATTGAACTTTTCAAATATGAAGCAATTAATCAAAGTTCGCTACCATAACGCACTTGCTGCGTCCAGAATTTCTTTACTTACAAACAGGCATTATATTTCGATGGAAAATGCAAAAACATAAGGCGTTTTCGACTAAAAAAAAATATATTTGTATCACCAACGACTTATGGGCCACCCTGTGATTGTAGAAATATTTATTAAGATGTAGCTCAAGACACACTACAATTAATGTATAATTTTTTTTTATATCTTGTAGAATAACGGATATATTGAGCTTTATTGATTTTTTACGAAAATTCGACAAAACTTATATACCATTGAACGACTACTGTGACTACTGCCAAGCGTCAGAGAAAGGGTCTATTTGAAATGAATTTTCTGGAAACATTTTAGTAAAATGAAGGACAATGACGGTTAAAACTAAAACTTCAGGGTTTGTAAAACATTCTGTTGAGACATTTTATTTTCATAGCCCGTATTAGATTCAAGTTCTTTGCCTAAATAATGCGAATTTTGATGTTTTAAACTGTCACTTTGACGTTTTGAGGAAAACCCCAATTTATGTTTCTTTAAATGCCCATAACTTTTTTGCCTTTTGACCTGCAGCGCTAGGTAATTTACCTATGGCGATATAAAACGATGTACCAAATTTGGTTGCGCTTACTTTGTTATTTTCAGAGATATGAAAAGGAAGGCATTTACCTAATTTTGTCAAAATCGGCCCATTATTTTTTGAGTTATCGGCGTGATATATATATATATATATATATATATATATATATATATATATATATATATATATATATATATATATATATATATATATATATATATATATATATATATATATATATATATATATATATATATATATATATATATATATAAACATATAAAAATCGAAACTGACCCTGGATATGTGTTCTAGGGGGCCTAATTAGCGCTTATTTGAAGAACATTTTAAAAAATTCAAAAGTCAGGATCTCCTCATAAGTGAATTTTGTTAAAGAAAATTCACTAAAAACGGAAAAAAAAATGTAAAACTGATCCCTACATTAATCATGCTATGCGATTATACATGTATATATTTTGAACATTAATACAGGCTCATCTATTTGAAAAAATTGAATTACTTCAAATTTACTTACTATTTGAGAGCGCCCTCTATACAGCTCGATTTTTTTGATATATAATAAAAACAAAAACCTCCCTGAATGCGTCATTTTTATGGAACTCCGCTATATATTTGTCAAAATCCCGAATCGTAGTTCTTGGTATGTTCCAAAAATGTGAAAAGTTGCACAGAGTTGAAATAATTCGAGGATGATGAACGCTATCAAATTTTTTCCTGACAAACATGTATCATAATTCGACGGAACATCCAAAAATGCAATTAAATAAGGATTGTTCGATTTAAAAAAATTGTATCACCCACGACTTATGGGCTACACTGTTAATGTTAAAGTACCTTTTAAGGTGTAGCTCAAGACACCCTATAATTAAGGTATACAATTTTTTCTCGTATATGGTATAGTAACCGATATATTGAGCTTTACCGTATAAATGCGTCACTCCGTATATATGTTAACAGATGATAATTAAAACTAACCCCGGATATAGGTTCTACGGGGCCTAGTTTGCGCTCGTTTGAAGCAAACTTTTAAAATCAAAAGGTCGCGATCTTCCAAAAGCTATAGTCTATAATCATAAACTCTCTAACAAAAACTACTTCCAAGGCATCAGAGCCAGGGTCAATTTGAAATTAATTTTCTGCAAATACCTATTTTAGTAAAATGAAAGATAACAACGGTTGAAGTTGAAACTTAAGGCCTTGTAAAACACATTTCTTGTGGCATTTTCTTTACATCACCAGTATTCGTTTAAGGTTCTTTGCTTAAAAGTTGCCAAGTTTGACGTTTCAGATCGTGACTTTGAAGTTTTAAGAAGAAAAAGTCTGGACGCAGCAAGCGCCTTGTAGAAGTAAATTTTCATAAAAATGTTTTTTAATGGCAAATATGTCTTTTTTAATAAAATTAGGTTACCAGTATAATCTATATTATAGTCAAAACAGTGTACCATATTTTATCAGAATAACTTTACTGTTTGAAAATGTACAAGAAGTTTCCGAAAATAAACTTAAAATGTTCCAGAAAAAAAACTGGTCTCCTAGCCAACGACCCGTAAGTTAATGGCAAATTGAGTTATTTAAATTCAAAGCATTTAATAAAAATTCGCCACCAAAACGCAACTTACTGCGTCCCGAATTTCTTTTCTCACAAACATGAATTTCGATGAAAAATGCAAAAATGCATAAAAGGTGTTTGATATAAAAAACATTTCGGACGCAGCAAGTGCGTTATAATAGCGAATTTTTATAAGAATTGTAAACTATTATTATACGGCATATTAGTAAAGTTAATACTTTAAACTTACACAGACCTTGAAGATCGATTTTAGAGGCCCTAGTACGCGCAATTTGAAGAATTCTTTCGAAAGTATTACCATCGATATCTATCTATTATCAAAAAAAATCTTGTGTTTTCTTTTTGAGAAAAATGGCCAAAACTCAATTTTTTACGAAGGTAAAGAATTAAATTTTGCTATATCTGTAGATAGTATAAGTCTCCTTAAAAGAAACTTGTTTTACAAATTTCATTAAAATTATACAAAATATTTCCAGAAGGAAACTTAATTCAATTAAAAAAGTAATGTATCTACAAATTATAAACGTACCAGTTTTCTTTTCTTATTAATCACCAGTATAATTTCATTTGAGTCAACCTAATCAAACTCGTTTCTTCAATATCAACAATAACAAAATGTCTGCTAAAAATTATAATTTCACTTATATAAACTTATTCAGGTGCTTTAAACAAAAATTAGATTTTGTTCAAAACGTATGAAATCTATGCACTATTGTTTCTCCAAATGTTAAAATAAAACATAAAAAACATACATTCAACGAGCTGAATTGGATAATCCAACCTTGTGCGTGCTAGACTAGCACGGTTCCACTGAGCTATATGGTAATCCGTCAACTAACGTTTTGTTTACATGATACTTGACACAGACGTCATGCCCCGGGTAGTATATGAAAAGTATACGTAACAATTAATTACAGAATTAGTAGAATTGCCATTGAAAGACATTCAAGGATTTTTTGGGGCTTACATGACGTCTTATGTTTAAGCTTTAAATATAAATGAAACTATTTTAGAGCAATTTTTGTAGAATGGACTTGATTTTGTTTACATTTCTACAATATTATACGCCACTTCCAGTCTAAAACCATAGCATAATTTATTTATGCTGCGCTAAAACTGTATTTCGGCCGTTCATTAAATGTATAATATATAGTGTATTATAATACAAATATAGTGTATTTTAATAATTGATTGAATCCCCCAGTTAAATAACAATCACTTGGCAAAGTTTTAATTTCATGTCGTCTGCAATTTACCATAATTGCGGCGAGATTTCATGATTTTTGGTTCGGGTAGTATGCTTTATGCGTGGTATTTATTTGGTTTGGTTACCGTTGATGTACGGTTTATACCTGTTGTATGAATCAATCTATGCGTGGCAGTTGACTACTCTGTCTGTCAGGCATTGGACTTTAACCACTAAGTCGTTTCAAAGCATGTATTTGGGACTTTATTTTTAATTGGGAAAAAGCTCTAAATATTGTGTAACAAATTAGTTATAACTCACAACATAGGTTTATTTGCACCATTTCTAGCCACATGTAAAGTATCATTCTAGTTACTCTGATATAACCTCGGTGGTTCAGGGGTAAGAACGTGTGCCTCTGACCCGAAGGGTACTGGGTTCGATCCCAGGGTACTCCTTTCACTTTTTCAGTACAAACTGTAACATTAACATCAGCCGAGGGTCTGGCATTACATTTGAGAAAGTTGAATGTCTGCACGTTCCGCCCTTCGGAGGGGCATAAAGTCGTCGGTCCCATGTCCATGCGACGTTGGGCACGTTAAAGATTCCTACCCTCCCTTCAGAATGACAGGAGTTCGGCAAAATTTCCAGGAGAGTGAGGTGAAACTGCTCCCTGGCGTCGGTGGCATCACAGGTTCCACTTAGAGAGAAAGGAATTTTCTGCAAATATTTGAGTAAAATAAAGGACGGTGATGGTTAAAGCTGTAACCTAAGGCTTTGTAAAACACATTTATTATAATATTTCTTCTACATGACCCGTATTTGTTCAGGTTATATATATATATATATATATATATATATATATATATATATATATATATATATATATATATATATATATATATATATATATTGAATCTATAGTATATAAGGCTATAGTTCGCGTTTACTTGAAGTCATGGTTCTTAAATTCAAAACGGGCGATATGTTCGTGAATTTTTTCATTAACTAAAACTAAAGTGAAGCTTAGGTAATTACTTCGCACAGTAAATTATATTAAGACTATATAAAATATGTTTTTTCGACAACAACAGTTTTTAGCGAATTTTCATTAGGAAAAGGGTCACGATAAAAGTTTTGAAAAATTTTCTTCAAAACCAAGGTCCGAATTTTTTTTATATGTTTGGGCGAAAACCGAGGTCGAGTTCGTTAATCAGCCTTTATGCTCAAGTTTTTCCGGTGAAAAATCGTGGAAAACTTTTTGAAAACGCTATATTTTTGTAAGTATTGGAGTAACTGGAATGAGACTTTACATGTGGCTATAAATGGTGCAAGTAAACCTATGTTGTTAATTTTAAGTAACTTGTTACACAATATTTAGAGTTTTTTTCAAATTAAAAATAAAATCCAAAGACATGCATTGAAACGACTTAGTGGTTAAAGTCCAATGCCTGACAGACAGAGTATTTAACTGCCAGGCGTAGATCAATTCATATAACAAGTATAAACCATAAATCAACTGTAACTAAACTAAATATATACCAGGCATAACACATACTACCCGAACCAATAATCTTTAAATCTCGGCCGCAATTATGGCAAATGACAGACGACATGAAATTAAAGGTTTGCCAATTGATTGTTATTTAACTGAGCAATTCAATCAATTATTAAAATACACTATATTTGTAGGTTTATTAACGGCCCCAAACACAGTTTTAGCGCAGCATAGACATATGCTGTCGCATAATATAGCAGAAATTTAAACAAAATCAAGCCAAGTCTCTATAAAAATGTATCAGAAATAGTTTCTTTTATCTTTAAACTTAAACATAAAGCGTCATAGACCGAACCAGTCGTGGGATGTGTTTCAATGGTAATTCTACTAATTTTCTGTAACTAGTTAATTCTGTATACTTTGAATATAATAGCCGCGGCATGAAGCCGATCTAAAGTGTAAGACAAATAAACATTTTGTTGACGTGTGCCAAGATAGCGCAGGGGGTACTGTGCTTGTCTCCTAAGCAGAAGGTTACGCGATCGAATCCAGTTCCATGGATGTATGTTTTTTTAATGTTTTATTTTGACATTTGGAGAAACAATAGTGCACTGATTTAATACATTTTGAACAAGATCTCATTTTTGTTTAAAACGCCTAAATAAGTTTGACACCTTTGACTCTGAAATTATAATTTTGTTATTGTTGTAACTGTTATTGAAAAAAACGGTTTGATTAGGTTGACTTAAACAAAATCATACTGGCGATTAACAAGGAAAAACAACTACTACGTTTATAATTTGGCGAATACTTTACTTTTTTAAATATGAATTAAGTTTTCTTCTGTAAATCTTCAGTATAACTGAAATGAAATTTGCAATACAAGTTTCTTTTAAAGAGAACTGAACTATCTACAGATATGGCAAAATTTAGTTCTGTACCGTCATAGAAAAATGAGTTTTGGACATTTTTCTCTAAAGGAGTTAGAACGCAAAATGTTTTTGACAATAGAGAGATATCGATGGTAATTCTTCAAATAAGCGCGTACTAGGACCTCTAAAATCGATCTCCAAGTCTGTGTAAGTTTAAAGTATTAACTTTACAAATATGCTGTATACTAATAGTGTAAAATTCTTATGAAAATTCGCTACAATAACGCACTTGCTGCGTCTCGAATTTTTTTTACTTCTACGGAACAAGAAATATATTATACGAAACAGTTGATTTAGTTGGCTTGTACAAACTTTTGTAAAGAAAAGTGGCTAATGAGGAACTGGCCAAGATGTTTGCATCTAGACCGATTTGGATAACATAACTTCAAAAAGCCTGGAGCTAACGATTTAAATTCATTAGTTTTTATTGCCCTCACTTAGTGAAACCGTAGTATACCATATTTAGAGATCTAGAGAACTTTTCTCTTCCTTTAAAAGTGCTTGTTTCTTTCTCGGCTACCAGTTCCGCCTTTTACGGAATTGTCAGTCAGCTGAACACTTAGGTTATGTCGATATATTGTTGTTGCCCTTACTTGGTGAAACCGTTATACACGAATTACAGATGCTGAGGCTTCTTTTCTGGATTATTGTGGCGAAGCCAGCTGCAGAAAAAACAAGCACTTGTAAAGCCAGAGAGTAAATTTCTACATCTATGCTTAACAGCGTTGTGTTTACAGCAGAAAATTTGAAAGCCTACTTGTTTTTGTTGTTGGTACATATACATGCCTGGGCCCACCCGCTCCTTTGAAAGCCTACTGGTTCATTAAACGATTTTTTAGGTTTTGTACAAATCATTTTATTTAGGCTTATGTTACTTTCAGTGAAATGGCAGAAAACTTTTTAATTTAAAGCAGACTGTTCACTGCGATATTAGGTTTTATATTGAAATCCCAAATTTGGTTCAGCGTAACTTTAATCTCACAAATGCCCGCGTTCAGGTGCTGCGTGTTTGGTTTCCAATTTCATGCTTGAACAGGCAGTTTTAATTAATATTTTTGCAGCAATGACAAATAAATATAGTTTGCTGTTGACAGTGACTGCAAACAATAATTTAACATATTCACTGATTCAAGTTTGTTTACTTTAAACTTATTTGGTTTACAAACTACAAAATGTACTTTATTTGTGATAGAATGTTACCTGAATTGCTTGCTTTGTTTAATGACTATTTAATTATAGAATTTTGAATCACCTAATGTCTACATACATAAGTGTCTAAAGATGAGAGAAAAAAGTCTAGGCGCAGCAAATGCGTTATGGTGGTGAATTTTCATAAAAAGTTTTCACTTGGAAATATGTCTTTTTTTTAAGAAAGCAGGCATCAAATTTTGTTACCAGTATAACCTATTTAGTAGAAAAAATTTATCATATTTCATCAAAATAACTTTGTTCTTTGAAAATGTACAAAAGTTTCCCGAAAATACCGGTCCCATTTTCCTGGCCCACGTTCCTCTTCAAGCCATATACCCATCTATCAAGTTAGATTTATCCACAAATATCTTTTCGGCGCCACTTACAAAAATAAAATTTGCACGAAAAATTGCAATGAATCCGAAAAAAAGGTTTTTACGATAACTTATTTAACATTAAGTACACTTGGAAAACCCAAATCACCACAACACATATTTCAGAGATCTTACGATCGTTTCGTTGACCATGTCAACATCTTCAGAGGAAGAAAAATTCTAAAATTAAAACTACTAGCTACCGTGTATTTATATCGCGTCTTGGTAAACGAACTAGTCCGAAGTAAAATTGTAGTCGAAGACCCATCGTTTGTTTATTGTGTAGTGAAACTACGAGGTCGAAGACCTGCTTTAATCTTCTGGTCGACAACTTTATGAGCCCTTATCTAATATAAGGATAATAGGTTTAAAAGGAACTGTACAGAGTTATTTTAGGAATCTACACGTTCTCTTTCGATCTAGAAATTTACTATGTCGATATTGGAGCTAGCCCACAACCACATCTGGCGAGAACAAACACAATAACCTCCGCTCATCTTTTTTATATAGAAAACAAAACCTGGGTGTTTGGCTCACATTGTTAACTCTAACAAAGGATAAATAGTTCAACTAAAATACTTCATACAAAATATATTTATATTGATTTTAATTCTTCGTAAACAATATTTATATTGACTTCATAGATACACAGAAAACGAAATTGTCTTTGAGTCGAGATAAACGTAAAATTAGTATATGTATAGACCGGCCGAGTTATTGACAGTAACTTATTATTCTACCTGACAAATTAGGAGTGTTTAAGTGGTCAAATGCAAAGTGAAAATAAAGGGCTTGAAATTAAAGGTGCCGCACGATTAAATGAAGTTTTGTTCTTACTCGACCTTGATATAAAAATACTTTCTAATGAATCAAGCATAGTTTGATGTCTAACATTTTTGACAAGTTTCAAAATTTCTCTGTCAATGTGGTGATTATTATCCCATATATGTTGTGCCACACACGATTTGTTCACCGTACCATATCGTAAATGTGCGAGATGTTCACCAAATCTGGTGGATATGTTTCTCCTAGTTTGATCCACGTATTTAAGATTGCAATCTTTGCAACTAATCTTATAGATAACGGACATTTCAGTAACTTTGTCTTTATCTTTCATATTACCCAACAAATTTTTTAAATAACTTTTCGTCGAAAAAGTCTATGTAAATCGGCTTTCTTAAAAATACTTTCCAAACCCTTTGAGATTCGTGGTTCATAAGGTAAATACACAAATTTTTTCTCTAATTTATCTTTCTTAAATGTCGTACATTCAGAGATAATTTTCTTTGTTCTGTGTTTGTTAACCAATTTGTCTATTAAACCATCCGAGTAACCGTCGAGGTTATTGTGTTTGTTCTCGCCAGATGTGGTTGTCGGCTGGCTCCAATATCCACGTAGTAAATTTCTAAATCGAAAGGAAACGTGCAGATTCCTCAAATACCTCGGTACAGTTCCTTTCAAACCTATTATCCTTATATTAAAAATATTAGACTGGGGAAGTAGAAATCTTGTAGAATTCAACCCCACCAAATCTCAGTCTTGCTTTCTCTCTCATAAAAGATACACCAGCCCTAGACCCATCACAACGAACAAACAAGTTATTCAAAGTAACGAGTCATTTTCACTTGTTGGCATTTCTGTGGATCGAAATCTCAATTGGCACCAACATGTCACATCAATTCCAGAAGCCGCTGCCAAGAAACTAGGTTTCCTCGTCCGGGCTCGCAAATAGTTTTCGCCAGATAATCTCTATACCTTATATACTTCGCAAATAACGCCAAACCTCGAGTACTGCTCCCACATCTGGGGTGCCGCTGCCGCTTTAACACTCGCTATCCTGGACTCTATTCAGAAGATAGCTATACATCTCATTGGTGACCCTACCCTCACCCAAAGGCTCGCATCCCTTGCCCACCGACGCGCCGTTGGTGACCTCTTTCTCTTTTATATATATATATATATATATATATATATATATATATATATATATATATATATATATATATATATATATATATATCTGCACGGGCACTGCTCAGAGGATCTTTCTTCCATAGTTCCTCCACCTGCTGCCCCCAACAGATCTAGCAGGGGAACAGAGCGAATGCACCCTTCTACTGTCCAGGTCACCAGACATAGAACATCTTGTTATGCGCGCTCTTTTGTCCCGAGGACTTCCAAGTGGTGGAATTCCTTGCCGGTGCAAGTTTTTCCTTCTCCTCCGAACCTCCAAGCCTTCAAGTCCAGAATTAACAAGTTGCCTCTTTCCTCCTTGTCGACACCCACGATACGATAGTATTTAGGCTGTAAGCCCTCGTGGTGTGTTCTTGATATAAAAAAAATTAGATAAGGGCTCATAAAGTTGTCGACCAGAAGATTAAAGCAGGTCTTCGACCTGGTAGTTTCACTACACAATAAACAAACGATATATAAATATATATATATATATATATATATATATATATATATATATATATATATATATATATATATATATATATATATATTGAGGGATGCCGAAATAGTTGTACATAATGATCTTCATTTCAAATTGCCATTAATGAAGAACGGGACTAATGACATGGTTCCCAACTATTCCTGACAGAATGTTAACCTATGCAGGGAATTGCGTATGTTCTCGTCTTATCTTTTCTTCAGACTAGTAGCGACAATTTGGCGATTAACTTGGCCGTGAAGTGTAAAACTCCACTTATCAGAAAACAAAGCAAGCTCGAATTGGGTAGTATTGTTATCTAACATTTTCATTATTTGTTGACAAAAATACGTTCTTATACGTTCTTCTATTAAAATTCCACGAGCTCCGGAATTTATATAAATTAATTGCGATGCATTTTATTTTCTTTTACTCATTGAGTAATCGATGTATAGCTAACATCCAATGTTGTGGCTGCTTGTCCACTCGAAGTATGTGCGCTTTCCACAAACTCAAGCAATACACACAATTCGGTATCATTACTCGCTGCATTAGTAGGTTTTTTGTATCTGCATTTTATGTCCGCGCTTAAAAAAATTGCTTTCAAAATTTCACTAATCGTCCTTTACAATATAGGTGAGAAATTGAGTAATTTTTCTTGAAATAGGCGAGCAACTTCGATCTGTGATCGTGTTTTATCTCCACAACCAATCATCTGTAGAATTGTCATTTATTACATTTGTGTTAAATAAACCATGTTATTGAGCTGCAGTTAACAACTGAAAACTACTATCATGCTATTACAATCGCATAGCAAGTTGCTATAGCGTTTTTACCAAAACTAACATTTCCAACCATAAAGAAACAAAAAGCAGACTCACCATGAAAATAATAACAGAGAGTTACGCGCTAGATAAGTGTTTCTACAAAGAAGTTGTCTTCATCAGTAGCTGTCGCTAAACTAGCTTTATATTATCACATTCATATACCTAAACTATACATAAAAGTGATGTAATACCGGTGATGCAATACCGGATGATTTAATACCGGTGATGAAATACCAGATGATGCGACACCGCATAATGCAACATCCGATGCCTTAGTACCAGATTATGTAACTCCGGATCCCGTAGCACCGGATGACGTTATTCAATGACTATTGTTTTGTCAATGGGTACGCCTAACTAGTTATTGTGTCGATGTTGAAAGCAACCATGGATTATTTCGTGCTATTTCAAAAAGTGCTGAATTGAAGGATCACATGTCTGAATTCATAAAATTAGATCCATACATTCACTTTACGGATATCTAGACTTTACAAAGCAAGTAATTTGCGATTATCCGTGGTTACCTTCAATTACTTAACATTACTATCGCCTACCTTATGTCCCGAGACAATCATATGTTACGCACCTATAGTTTTTCCGCATTACCGAATATGAAATGTGCTCTTTTAATCTTGTTATTGATCTCCGCGTTTGCACAATATAGATTTTCTCGAATTCTTTTAGTTAGTCCCCTGTGGATCCGGGGACTAACTAAAACAATAGGCCCAAGGTAACTCCTGCCTGCCCTACGAGGCGACTAATCGGAATCAAGCAGGAGGTAGTGGACTTTTCCTTTGCGTGATAGTAAATGATTTTTTCGCGCCCGAGGAGGTACCACCCCTTATATCAACGCACGTTTCCGGTTGTGGTGTATGAGTCGGTGTCCCTTATAAACAAAAATGATGATGGCTCCTCCATGCACAAAATATTCCGGAGATAAAATGCCACTCCATTCGGATCTCCGGGAGAGGGGTGTACAGGGGGTGCCGGCATCGAGGTTTAACATATCCTTCTCGAATATATGTGGCCTAAATTCAAACCTGAACTCCGTCCACCATTTACTCCAGGCTAATAGGCCGCAACTACTCTTCCTCACCGAAACCCAAATAAGTGCCAAAACAGCCATTAATCACCTTAAATTACCGGGGTATGAGCTCCTTACTTCCTTTGAATGGGAGCGTGTGCGTATACTTCCGCAGCAATCTACCCTGCACCAGACTCCCCAATTTAGAAGCTGGAAGAAAAGACATACTTTGGATGAAACTCTCTCTCTCTCAGGGCTGAAACTAAATTCACCTGTTGCATTTACCCGTCACCTTCTGACAACAACTTTATCCAGCTCTCCGACCACCTTTCTGAAAAAACCGACCATCTGATTTCTGAATATCCTTCCTCCGAGGTCACTATTCTTGGTGACTTCAATGTCCATAATAAGAAATGGCTAGGATCTTCAAAAACCGATACACAAAGGGAAGCAGCGGAGGCCTTTGCAGTCAGCAATTCTTTAGCTAATATGGTTCAACAACCTACTTACTTTCCTAACACACAGCTCCAATCCCTTGCATCTCCTTCTTGCCACAAAACCTGAATGCTATAAGATATCAGTCACCGCCTCCCTTGGTCGCTCAGACCACGGGATGGTCACTGCTTCCTGCGCAATGCAACCCGAGTTCTCAGTCATCAGACCCATGTATCGTTTTGCACTACAACTCTGCGAACTGGGACGAAATGAGGGATCACTTTTCCTCATTTTCATGGGCGTCTGTCTACTTCTCTCATCCTGACCCCTCTGATATGTCACAAAACGTCACCGAAAGTATCCAAGATGGCATGGAATTATTTACTCCACGTACACAGAAAACCTCTTCAGCCACTCAAAAGCCCTGGTTCTCTAAGTAGTGTGACAAGGCCAGACTTGAAAAGTTCAAAGCTCACAAAACGCTTCTACACAATCCCAGTCAAGAAAACCGTCAAGCATTTAACGACGCAAGAAACCACTATGTCCACATTCTTTCTGAGGCAAAAAACTCGTTTAATAACGACATCAAAAACATAGTCATCTCAAGCTCCAACGGCAGCAAACCCTTCTGGACTCTTGCTAAATTTATTGGGAATAATGTTTACAAGAGCACGTTCCCACCTCTTGTTTCAGGGGATCAAATTGTTTCTACCGCCCAGGGCAAGGCTGAACTTTTTGACTCGTTGTCCACCGGCAATAATATCAGGAAAGCCTCTGGCCTTGACGAGATCCCAGCAATTGTTCTCAAAAATGCGCACCAGAACTTGCTCCTGTCCTGACTTGTCTGTTTCAGACATTTAACAATAGAGGCATATTCCCTAGTAACCGGAAAACTGCTCGAGTGCAACCCGTCCCCAAGAAAGGATCCAAAGCGCTTCCTAGCAACTACAAGCCTATTTCTCTCCTTTCAGTCGTCTCTAAGGTGATGAAAAAGTTATATAAACACCGAATTACTCAAATTTCTTGAAAAACACAGTCTAATCCACGACAGACAGTATGGATTTCGTCTGCGCAGATCAACTGCCGACCTCCTTTCCTTTGTCACACATTCTTGGAACAAGTCTATTGAACTACACGGTGAATCCCAGATTGTCGCTGTAGACATATCCAAAGCATTCGACCAGGTCTGGCACACAGCGCTGTTTAGTAAACTTCCGGCCTATGGCCTACCACCAAAACGCTGTACTAGGACAGCAAATTTCCTCCCCAACCGGGGCATTTCCGTTGTCGTATATGGCCATTCCTCTAAACTGTAGCCAATTAATCCAGGAGTTGCTCAAGGTTCAGCTTTAGCCCCTACTTTGTTCTTCTCCACATCAATAACCTCCTCTGTAGCACATCCAACCCAGTTCACAGTTACGCGGACGACAGCACCTTCGAATCAAATATAAAATATTCTAACCCTGCCTCTTTAGCCCAATTAGATGAGGATCGCAAACTCATGGAGGGTTGTGTCTCCGTGGATCTCCAAAAATATTAGACTGGGGAAGTGGAAATCTTGTACAATTCAACCCCACCAAATCTCAGTCTTGCTTTCTATTTCATAAGAGATACACCAGCCCTAGACCCATCACAATGAACAGCCAAGTTATTCAAAGTAATGAGTCCTTTTCACTTGTTAACATTTCTGTGGATCGAAATCTCAATCGGCACCAACATGTCACATCAATTGCAGAAGCGGCTGCTAAGAAATTAAGTTTCCTCTTCCGGGCTCGCAAATGCTTTTCACTAGCTAATCTTCATACCCTATATACTTCACAAATAAGGCCAATCCTCGAATACTGCTCCCACTTCTGGGGTTCCGCTGCCGCTTCTGCACTGGGTATCCTGGACTCCATTCAGCAGAGCGATATGTCTCATCGATAACCCTACCCTCACCCAAAGGCTGCCATCCCTTGCCCACCGACGCGCCGTTGGTGACCTCTCTCTCTTTTATAGATAACTGCACGGGCACTGCTCAGAGGAGCTTTCTACCATAGGTCCCTCACCTGCTGCCCCAAACAGATCTACCAGGGGAACAGAGCAAATGCACCTTTTTACTGTCCAGGTCACCAGACATTGAACATCTTGTTATGCCCGCTCTTTTGTCCCAAGGACTTCCAAGTGGTGGAATTCCTTGCCGGCACATGTTCTGCCTTCTCCTCCTAACCTCCAAACCTTCAAGTCCAGAATTAGCAAGTTGCCTCTTTCCTCCCTGTCGACGCCCACGGTACGATAGTATTTAGGCTGTAAGCCCTCGTTGTGTGTTGTTGAAATGTAAAAAAAAAACTTATTTCAAATACTCGATTTTTGCTAATAGTATCCGTTAGGCCACCCAAAAGGCTTATCAAATTACCAACTCTATAAACAACCCCAGAGCATTTGTCCAAAATATTTTGTAATATTTGCGAGAAAATCTATATTGGGCAAACGCGGAGATCAACAGCAACAAGATTCAAAGCGGACATAGGTTACTTCAGATTCATAATGATACAACAATAGTCCCTGAATTACATCACCTGTTGTTACGTTATCCGGTGTTCCAGCATCCAGTACTGAGTATCCGATGTTGCATCATGCGGTGCTGCATCATCCGGTATTGCATCAACGGTGTCATATCATTTGTAGTCTATAGTTTAGGTATGTAAATAGGATAATTTTTCCCACACAATTTGCGAACGACAGCTGCTGATGAGGGCAACTTCCTTGTCGAAATACGTATCTAGCGCATAAATCTCTGTTATTATTTTTGTGGTGATTCTGTTTTTTGTTTCAGTTTTCAGCAACAGTCACTAACATCGATCATTTAATCATGTCGTTGTTGATGTTGATAACTTTATATATTTTTTATACTTTCCAAAAAGGACATTGAAATTGTTTTGCTTACTTTCTCATTATCGATGACAAAACGCGATTAGTTATTAATCTTTTGGTGTGCTGTAGCGAAGTTTGTCAATCAGGTGAGTTTATTTTCTTTTACTGTTAATTTTTGCAATAATCTTAAAAACCATAGCATTTTATAAAAGAGAATAAAGCGATCTTTCAAATGAGATATTAGTACAGGCAATAGAGACTTTTTTTCTGCATTAAACTACAGCAGTTTTTTTTTTGACAGATAGGTTCAGAATTACGTACTGAATGTAAAAACACAAAATTCTTACAAATTAGGAGGGCGGAAGTGCCGCCATTTTGAGAAAAACCGTTTCGACCTTTTTCTCCGTAACCGTCCACTTTAGACCAAAAATGGTAATGACCTTTATTGTAGATAATTGCATTTTTAATCTTTTTTGTTAAATAATTGTTTTGGTATCACTCACCGTTTACAACTTATACGACTATTAGCATTCATTTATTGACTTTTTTACCTATATCTTTGTTAATAATTGTTGAAAAAATAACATGCTTATAACCTAACTTTTCAATAGACAAAGTTGCCACAACTTTTACTTAAACCTTTTTTTCTAAAAATATTATTAGTGCATTTTCTTTAAAAGAAATCACTAATGAGGAGACCCCGACTTTTGAATTTTGAAAAAAAAAAGACATAGGCGCTAATTATGCCCCCTAGAACACATATCCGGGGTCAGTTTCAATTTATATATATATATATATATATATATATATATATATATATATATATATATATATATATATATATATATATATATATATATATATATATATATATATATATAGTATTAAATTTTTGTGACGGTAATAGTGTTATTTATCAAAAAATTGTGGGAACGCCGTCAGTTGTAGAATAAAACTCTTTATTATACGCCCAGCTTTCGAAAAAATTTATTCCTTTATCGAGGATATATAAATTTTTCCGAAAGCTCGGCGTATAATAAAGAGTTTTATTTTACAACTGACAGCGTTCCCACAATTTTTTGGTAAATATATATATATATATATATATATATATATATATATATATATATATATATATATATATATATATATATATATATGTGTGTGTGTGTGTGTGTGTATCACACCGATAACTCAAAAACTAATAGGCCGATTTTAATTAAATTTGGCGAATACCTTCCTCTTGTAAGTGGCTTGGCTATGTTCGTTAGTCAAGAAAATCGGCCCAGGTTTTCCCGGAAAATTTTGTGTTTTCTTTCGAAAAAAAATCATATCTCCGGAAATAACAAAGTAAGGGCAACTAAATTTGGTACACGGTTTTATGTCATTATAGGTCAATTACCTACCAAAATGTAGGTCTGTAGGTTTAAAGACAAAAAGTTATAGGCATTTAAAGAGAAATAAATTGGGGTTTTCCTCAAAACGTCAAAGTCGCGAATTTAAACGTCAAAATTGGCAACATTTACGCAAAGAACCTGAAACTAATAAAAGCTGTGGAAAGAAAATGTCTCAAGAACAATGTTTTACAAAGCCTGAAGTCTTAGCTTCAACCGTCATTGTCCTTCATTTTACTAAAATTCCAGAAAAATTTGTCGATTGAAAAGTGCAACATTTAACGCGTTATAACTTTGAAAATATTGATTTTAGAAAAAAAAAATTTTAGTAAAAACGTAGGAAATTTGTTGATTGAAAAGTTAAGTTTTAAGCATTTTATTTTTAAACAATTATTAACAAAGATATAGGTAAAAAAGTCAATAAATTAATGCTCATAGTCGTATAAGTTGTAAACGGTGAGTGACACAAAAAAAATATTTAAAAAAAAGATGAGAAATGCAATTATCTATAATAAAGGTCATTACCATTTTTGGCCTAAAGTGCACGGTTACGGAGATATAGGCCGAAACGGTTTTTCTCAAAATGGCGGCACTTCCGCCCTCCTAATTTGTAAGGATTTTGTGTTTTTACATTCAGTACAGTAACTCCTGTAGTTTAGTGCATTATGACAAGAGTAAGGGGCACCTCTATTGCCTGTACTATATAGCAAGCGTCTACTTTCTGTTTAAAAAATTGGCGTGCGACTGTCACTTGAAGGGGAATATAGGGGTGAAGTTTTTACATTGCAAATTGTCATTTTTGAATCCAAAATGGGCGTGTTTTGAATCTTGTTCATCAATATGCACAATAATTGATATACTGGTTTCATTCCATTTGGCTGGATTCATTTCACACTCTATAATAGTAAAATTTTGTTCTGAAAATTTTAGATTAAAATTCGTATTACAAATGCGAAGCTTTTCATAATCGAATTGTGTAAGTCAACCTTTTATAATATATGTGATCATCTCTCCTTACAAGGTAGTTTAAGCTTCTTAAGGAGATATTTTTTGTATTCTAATTTTATATAAGCGAGTCTTATCTCCGAACAAATGTGGCTCAAATAAATATATTACAAGCGTATGATGAAGGCCTCGCTAAATACAGCTGCCTAATATTATTACGTTTATATTGCCTGAAGGATACTTGAATATTTAAATAACCGCTTGGCTCCATCATCCATTACCTCTATAAGCGTAGACTAAGCTTTATTCTACCAGAGTTATTTAATTAGTAAAACCCACTTGCTAACAGTATATGATTTACATTTAGAAAATTCCCAGTCTAATAACCCGTTACGACGTAACTTTCAAGATATCTTTTCTGAAGATGCCTATTGAATTCGAAACAAACTTTAGGAATAACAATAAAAATCGATGACTGTCAAAGCGAATTTACATCAGAAAGACTTGTAAGTTTTATCCGTTCCGTTGGATCATAAACAAACACAAAACAGTTCCATTCTAAAGTTCTCAGCTATTAGCATAAGAAAATCTCAAATTGTACATTTCTTTTGAATAATACATTTACAGGCGTGTAGGCCAGCAAGACAAAAATAATTTGCTCATAACTAATACAAAAAAAGTTTCTTTACAAGGACAAGGTCACTTTTTAGTGAATTTTCATAAAGAAAAGTTACCAATAGGGAGCTATGGATGGTAAGACTTTTGAAAAATGTCTTCAAATGAGCGCGAATTAGGGCTCCCAGAACTCAAATCCAAGGTCAGTTAAAAGTATATATATATATATATATATATATATATATATATATATATATATATATATATATATATATATATATATATATATATATATATATAAAATGTCCCAATAGTGGTTAATTCCTCTATATATCCCTTAACCTTAGAGCTAGCCGAAAAAACTTTGAACAAAATTTTCTTCCGATTATCTAAGCTATATCAAGAAAATATATTCAGCTTTATGGAACTTCCGGTTGCACCGGAAGTAGCTATCAACTTCGTTATTTTAAATATAATGCTATAGTTTTTATTGCAATTTTGGGTATAGATTAAAAAATAAGTGTAACTTTGTGTAGCATTCTCTATAGCGATCTTTGATATTTTTGGATTAATCAGGTAGATCATTAAATTCTTCATCAACGTAATATAGGTCTTCCTATAGCTATAGTTGATAGTTTTTGAGTTATAGTGGTTTATTTTAGTTTCGCTTGTAAAAATAATGGTACTGTTAGATACAGTAGGCGCAGAGAATGAAACAACTAATATTTATTGTCAGATGACAGATAAACGTCACCTAACCAAAAATATAACTATTTTCAGTTCGCAGGTGTTTAAGCCAAGTATTATGTTCTAACTTTTGTGCTTTTTAATTTAAAATGAATTATAATACTGAAGAATGCGTTGATATGATACTTATTATAGGCGAATGTCAGCGAAATTCTTTTTTAGCATCTCGTGTATACGCACAAACATATACGAACCGAAGACATCCTCAGGAAAAATATTTCGTCAAATTGTTGGACCGTTTTTTGCGAACTACTAACGAGAGTTATGAAATGACCACACGCAAAGCGCGAGTAAGCGGCAATGAAGAAAACGAATTTTCCATTGTTACATCGGCATTAGATAATCCGCACACAAGCGTGAAGAAAATTGCCGAAGAATTAGGAATATCAACATCTTCATTGAACAGAACATTGAGAAAATACAAGTTTCATCCATATAAAATGAAGCTGCAGCAGGCATTGACGAATGCAGATTTTCGAAGTCGCCTCAGTTTTTGTGAGTGGGCAGTAGCTAAGTACAATGAAAGTAAGAATTTTTTTAATTACGTGATGTTCAGTAATAAATCTTCATTTTCAAGTTGTGGTAGGGTTAACGGGCATTATTGCGCTTCAGAAAATCCGAACTTTTGAAGATCAGTTGACAACCAGCACCGTTTTACGATAAATGTTTGGGCTGGAATAATTGGGACCAGTCTTTTTGGGCCATATTTCTTTGATGGGCACCTCAACGGGCAGGGATATCTGCGTATATTAGAAGACGATGTAAAGGCTTTTTTTTTGGAAGATTTGCCTCTAGATAACAATCTACGTATGTGGTTTATGCAGGACGGGGCACCAGCAGATTATGACATAAATGTTCGCCGATTTTTAAATGATCGGTACCCCAATAAATGGATAAGGCGAGGTGGTCCAGTCTCGTGGCCTGTAAGATCTCCTGACCTCACATCTATAGATTTTTTCCTATGGGGCTATATCAAGGAAATTGTGTATCAAACACCGTCCAACACCCCACAGGAACTAAGAAATAAAATTGCAGTCGCGTGCAGGGCAATAACTTCGCAAATGTTGAGCAATGTTCAAGAAGAATTCTTAAGGAGGGTTAGATTTTGTTTTCAGGTCATTGGGCAAAATTTCGAATAGTTCTAATGTATCGCTTTTTTATTTTTTCTGTTAATCACTGTGGATTATTATTATTATTATTATTATTATTATTATTATTATTATTATTATTATTATTATTATTATTATTATTATTATTATTATTATTATTATTATTATTATTATTATTATTATTATTATTATTATTATTATTATTATAGTTATGTTATTATGGTTTACTTTACTTTCTGGTATTCATAATTACAACTACCTTTATTAAACTGTGTTTCACTTTTTGTATGGTAAAAATATGAATAAGTCCATTATATAACAATCATTGCATGTAGTTGCATTCGATAAGTTTTTGTGTCGACACATTATCTAGTTAAGAGGATATGATCAAGTAAGTTGCATCGTGACTAGCTCTTATTTGGTAATTCTATTCAAATTATTGTTAAAACAAATATTTATTAGACGAAAGTACGCTCAAACAATGGAGATATAAAAACTGCTGACTTCTTTGTCAAGGAGACGTTTAGGTGTCACCTGACATTGTTCACATGCTCTGTGCCTCATACACTGATAATCTGACAGTACCATTATGTGCCTCATAGAGTGGCAATCTGACAGTACCATTATTTTTACAAGCGAAACTAAAATAAACCACTATAACTCAAAAACTATCAACTACAGCTATAGAAAGACTTATATTACGTCGATGCACAATTTAATGGCCTACCTAATTAATCCATAAAAACAGGGCGTTACATTTGAAAAACACAAGTTATGCTGCTTTAAAGTTAGATATGCTCTAACCCCAAAATATTACACCCTGTACAAGGGTGATAAATTATTCTTTAACCATTTTAAAGTATTAAATGTCGTCTATTGATACTTAGAATTTAAGGTAGCAAAACACAAAACTCAGCTCACAGCAGACGTTTCAAAAAACACATAAATCGGGGATAAAAAAAGAATATTGTAATATTTCCAAAAATATCAAAGATCGCTATAGGGAATGCTACACAAAGTTAGACTTATTTTTTTTAACTATATCAAAAAATTTAACAAAAAGTATAGTATTCTATTTAAAATAACGAAGTTGATAGCTACTTCCGCTGTAACCGGAAGTTCCATAAAGCTAAATATATTTTCTCGATATAGTTTAGATAATCACACGAAAATTTTGTTGAAAGTTTTTTCGGCTAACTCTAAGGGTAAGGGATATATAGAGGAATTACACACTATTGGGACAGCCTGTATATATATATATATATATATATATATATATATATATATATATATATATATATATATATATATATATATATATATATATATATATATATATATAGGTTTCCAACCGATAACACAAAAATACCTAAGCAATCAAATTCAAATCCCCCTCGTCTTGTTAATAGCTTGGATGAGTTTGTTAGACAGTTTTGACACTTAATTACTTTTAGAAAAAATGCAAAAAAACTGCTTGAAAACACAATATCATCTTCATCACTAGAAGTATTAAACTAAAACTTCACAAGCACATAGATATCATATAAGTGGTCCTACCTACCGACTCAATCTGTTCAGTAAATCCTGAGTTACAACTAAATAAACAATAAATAATCTAAGATATGACCGAAAGTTACTTCTGAATGGATGCTTATAATGTTAGACAAGGTCAGAAAGATAAACCAGGGTTCCGCTGCCATTGCAAATAAAATCTCGAAATTGAGCTTTAAACGGAAAGGCCACGAAAGTATGTCACAATAAACAATCAGCAGGGTTGCCATTTGCGACCAATCTGAATCTGAATATAGAAAAATGTTAATTAATAAAATTTTTACTGAAAGTGATTCAATTTGTTTGAAAGCAATCTATAAATATGTTGAGCTATGTATAAATATTAAGCTTCCTATTTTCACGGTATCTAAAAGCTATCTCCCTCCCCTAGTTGAATCTGACAACACCAATATTTGTCATTTGTTAACTGGCAGGAGTTATTAGAGAAACATGCGCGTTATAAGCATAACCTCGAAACTAACAGACGTCATTAACAAAGAAGAAGAAAAAGAAGGTAACCTCGTAATCAACTACCTTAGAACATTTCAATATAAAATAACGACCTATATTCTAATGTTAATACAAACAAGATTAGGTAAATAATAATCCAACTTTTAATTTTAACCTAACATTAACAAATGCGTTCGGCCGTCGACTATAGTATAATATTATGTTTTATACAATCAAACAAATAAGAAAGTGGTGTGCATCAGATTCAGGTTGTTAATCAATGCATGTTAGTACTGTATTACTAAACAGTAATAGTAAGTATGTGTTGAAAAGAGTTTAGGTGCAGGAAGTGCGTTATGGTAGCGAATTTTCGTAAAAATATTTCAAATGGTGATAACAATTTTCAAATTTCCAGCAAACTATAATCTTCAGCTTTCATAAATAGTAAAACCCATATAAAGGCAGAGTGGGTACAATGTTTAAAAAATAACTACAAATTTGTTTTACAAAATACTTTTTTTGTTACTTTGTTAGCAGAAACTGGTTCGATTGCGTTTACTAAAGCGGATCATCCAAGCGATTAATCAGGAAAAATACCTACCACGTTTATAATTTGGCAGTTACATTCCTTTTGTAAATAAAAATTAAATTTTCGGTAAATTTGCAGTTTAGCACAAGGGGGTCTTTTAGAAATTTTTTTTTTAGAAACGTGCTTAGAACCCTTTCTGGATGCACATACCACGAGAAAATTTTCTTGAAAGCAGCCCACAAGAAAGTTACGGGACCAGGAATTAATAAAAGTTCCAACACAGCCAGTGCGTTGTGGTAGCGGATTTTAGCAAACGGTATTTTCTGGCGAAAATATGTATCTACTGAAACTTGCAAGAAGTCTGGAAGCAGCAAGTACGTTATGGTGGCGAATTTTCGTGGAAATGTTTTTAATGTCAAATGTTTTTTTTTAATGAAAAACATCAATTTTAGCGGAAAGTATAACTAACAAACAAACTTTACCTCCATACGGGGTAAGGCACATCTAGGGTTTTTGATTTCTCGCGAATTATCGAATCAAAAAAATATATAATTAGATGCAACATAAAATTACGCTTATTAGTTATTATCAACATTTATTATTTATATAGTCTTGTTTAAGATAAAATTTTAATTACTTAGATATTTTTCTTACAAAGGGAACTAAATTTATCGTTGTATAAAACTTTTATTTTGTCTTTTTATTAGAAAATGTGTACTTTGAATATGTATTTTGCTCTCTTCCTGATGTAACTAAAACGTTAGTCTCACAGCTTTTTAATTAAACAAACAGTTGGTCCCTGAAGTACCTTCATAAAAGCAATCCATAAATTAAAGTTACATACAGTATCTTTCTTCCTATAAATAAATAGAGTTTTAATAGCAGTCTTCTAATTAAACAGTTTTTTTTTAATAAACACTAAAGGAACAGGAGCTACCTTCACAATCAACCACATAATCTACTTATAATATCTGCCAATAAAACTTTTTACTACACAGTCTTTTAATTAAGTACATAAAAAACCAAGAGACTCTTCAAAGTAGACTAGCTTACTGACCTTAAAAACATAGGACAAAAAAATAAGTCGAGATCTAAACGCGAAACCGCTAACCCATTTGTCTTTGTTTTTAATAAAACAAGCTTTTCAAAAAGGACATTAATGGCCTCATCTGATAATCGGCTTCTTATCTTAGTTACAAAGTTTCCAGATAACGCGACAACACGTTCTATTTTCGTCGATGTTGTCTTTACTGTCATTAAAGCTTTATAGATATTTTCAAGGTTTGGCGTTTTTTACCAGTTGACTCAGAGAGCTAAAATTATTTTTTTATTAAGCTTCTGGTTATGGGACCTCCGGCACTACTACTAGTAGCTGCTGTCTCGATAGCCAGTTTTGGATTTGGACGTCTTCTTCGGCTGAATTTGAGCTGCTGGGAAAAAAAAACTATTATACAGTTCTTCTGTACATTTTATCATATTTGTCTTGCTGCAATTGCGTATAATTATTTCATTATCACTCTAAAAAATATTTGGATTTTGAAGCAACCTGGCCGAAGAAATCAGCTTAACACAATGCCTGTCATTAATCTTCTTAAGGTGCCAAAGACATTGTGGCTAAATCGTTTTCCATCGATTCTAGTTCATTGATTAACAAGTCTAATATTGTCTCTGACATCAGTATCGTAGCACCGTTATGATCATTCCACACTGAGGACATATCAAATTAAATAATGACTTTTTGATCGCAGTCATCAAGTTCCATTTTGTACGAACATCGTACAATAAACTAAACTCATGGCCAACCTCTTGTTTTACATTTTGCTGCTGCGTGATATTTTTAAAGGAGCCTGTCGAAATATTTTGACCGACTCCCGTGTTTCTTGTAAGGCTTTGTCAATATTTAGAGTAAATTTCCCATTGGTTTTTAGAACAGAATCCAACTCGCATTTGTCAATAGAGAGGTATTTGAAGGTACGAACAGACGTGTAGCGGTAAGCGCAGGAGGGGAGGGCACAAACACAATCAAGACACGAGGTCTTGATTTTTTGACATTTTTTTCTCGCCCCGAGTAAGGCCAGATATCTTGGGAGTTCTCGCTTCGAGAAGTCTTGACCTAAAATTATAGGCAGATCGATCGTGCGAATATGATACTTAGAAAAACCCACATGAGACATATTTATCAATTTGTAACAGTTCTCTTACGTGACAGTTGTATACATGAATAAAAAATTGCTCGTGGTGAAAGCTGGCAAAATTTGCTGACTGTTAAATCACACAATACTGTAAACTATACTTATCCATATGACCAAGAACTATTATTGTATTAATGATTTTATATCTGGGTAAATATTGAATTTATTTATAGGACATGCCTATATGAACTGGAAGATAACAAAACAGTGGAACTGTCTACATGAAAAACTATAAGGTGTTCTGTTTGAAACAAGCAAGTTACTAATGTCAAAACTTGCCATAAATTACACTTGAATTTCTCACAGCCACGAGGTCTGTAAATTAAGTAATGAGACTGACAACGTAGCGCTTGATATGAAAACACTGGAAGCACGTGGCATGGGAGGGCGATATTTTGACATGTGCTATGCGTTCAGTACGAGTTTGAACTCGATCGAGTTATTTGATTGTCCGTGTTCGTTATTCCCGTGAACCAGTTTTCGTAGTGCATTCTATAGATGAATGACATTAATTTTGGTCAAAGGTGTGTCATCAAGTTTTGCTTCAGACTTGGGCAAAGTGCAATACAAACTTTTCCAAATTTCAGCAGGTCTACGGACACAGATCTTTCTGAAGCGCCCAGGTTTTTCGGTGGTTTAAGGCAGAAGGAAGGGAATCGTTCGGAGATGAGCCACGCAGCGGAAAGCTTTCAACTGGAAGAATTGTTGAAAATCCGCCACTGCCTGCGTTCAGATCGTCGTTTGATGGTCAGAATGATCTGGGAGCAGTTGAATTATATCACACCACCGTTTATTAAGTTCTGACCAGTGGGTTGGGAAAGGGAAAGATCTGCTGGAAAATGTCTCCAAAGAACCTTTCGCAGGAACAGAAGAACATTGGGAGGGAAAGGTGTCTTGACTTTTTGTAATCGATTGAATAAATGAAATTATTTTGTAATGAAGTCCGATTTATTGCAGTTATTTGAATAATTAATGAGCCGTTTAGGCGGTATAAATAACGGATATTTGTTGAACAATAAATCTGATTCATTTTAAAGTATGAAAATTCGCCAGAATCCAAACGCAGTTCTTCTAGAACGGACCGCTGTACGCCAGTCTGACACGCGCAATAAGATGTGTCCTAGGCGCATGTCGGAAAAGCGGAGAGGACAGAGCTGGTGCAACGCGAGACAGAGGGTTTTGAATGATTGCCGTGGTAACAGGTCTCCGTCGTCCGTATCTCGCGTGGAAGTTTGTTAAAGCGTTAGGTGTAATAGTACCTGAGGGAAGATTGTCCCGTATCGCTATAGAGTAGCGAAGAGGCCGTGTATTGGTCTGTTGTTAGTAGAGAATAATAGTCTAGGAGGACTGTGTTCTGTAAAGGTATCAGTTTATCAGGTTAGTTATCACTTCGGGAAACGTGCAGAAGTATAATTGGTAAATGGTTAAACTTGTTGTGTTTTATTAATGCTGTTCTACGTGAAGTATTAACAGCGGAGTTAGGATTTCACGTGTAGATAGAGTCTACTAGATTTAGTGGTGACTAAATGGTCACGATTGCCCATCTAAGGGAGATCTAAGTAAGGTAAATAATTATGCCGTACTGTAGTGGAATTAGGGTGTTTTAGCGAATCAAAGCGTACTATACAGGGTGAACCGCGATATCTTGAAGGGACGTACGTCCTTTGAGAGATCGTGTATTTATTCTGGAGGGTATGCGCTCGCTGAACTAGGTGGTTAATTAGTTATAGTGTCCAGCCTAGGTAAGGGCCAAGCTGGTCACGTTTTGTACCCATTTAAGGGAAACGGGAGCACGGACAGTGCTGAGGTAGGGTAGTATTTAGTGTGCCCGGCATCGTGTGCTGTATTTGGGCGACTATGTTTGCTTTGAGGGACGGAAAAGTCCTCGGAGGAAGCAGAGATCAATCCAGAATGGTGTGCAATCGCTGGAGGGCATTGTAGGCGAGTTAGGGTGTTCCATATTAGGTAACAAATTACCTAGTGGTATTCATTAGTGAGTTAGGGTCGTGAAAGCGTGGGAACCGTTTGTTTGCTCACGGCGCGGATCCATTCTCCATTAGGGTATCCTGTTTTACGCTTGCCGTGCCTGGTTATGCTTTGTTTGCTGTGTGAATGCTAGCCGCCCGCTTAATTAGCATTAATTATTAGGCGTATTATTTTAGGTGCATATCACTGTATTTTTAAATGGTACACATTTGTGGTATCAATTGTAAAGAATGTCTTGCCAGAGATAACACTATCTGAATTGAGATATGTTTCTCGACATTGGCATGCTTTGTAGCGAATTTTTAGTTTTAATTATTTGATTGATTTTTATTATTGCCGATTTCATTTTTGTAAATATCTAGAATGTTATTAGAAAGCTTTCATGTAACTAGTTGCGTTTCACTGCACTGCCTGTAGGTATTTGTACTAGTGTAAAAGTGTGAGGGCTAGAATCCTGTGACGGATTGCGACTAGCGTAGGCAGATCGTAGTCGATAGTTGCCTGTTTAGAATATTTCTGCTTCCAACTTTATATGTTAGGGAAAACAGCCATTATTCAGGAGTGAGTGACTAAAACCCACTTACTCCTCGAGAACTCTACGGGACAGAATAACTTACGACCCCTGGCTATAGTTTTCATCTCCACTCGAGTTACCATGGGACAAGGCTGTTATGAAACAGTAACTTTGTGATGTTCTACGAGGGCCTTAGCAGAAGTCCTCACGGGGATCTGACCCCGTCCTATTTAATAGGGAATAAAGATGGCGCCCGAGGATAGTTTAATTTAAAAACGTTTAAGTCACGCCCGAATGACGGATTGGCAAATTATCCGTCGGGCCATCTGCTGAGCCGGAGTTCATCGCCAAAAAGATGTCGGCCCGAGCATGGACTTAGTTATGAAGTTTCGTAGGGATAGGATTTAAACATACCCTGTAACTTAAGGCTAGTTGGTGTCCTGGAGGACTGGACCAACGGAAGGTCTTGTAAAAGGGAACCTCTGTGTTCTGGAAGTGGGCTGGTGAGTCCTGTATGTTGGATAGAATTTGTCCTGGTGTTGTAGTGACTTAGGTCCTGTTTTAGTCAGTTAGGAACTTAGTAGTCCTGGTTTTTGAATTGAGATATTCTGTTTTACGTGGACTGGTCCTGTATATTGGACGAAATTGTCCTGTTGTTTTATGGACATAGGTGTCCTGTGTTTTAGTGGGCTAAGGACTTAGGAGTCCTGGTTTCTGGATAAATATATCCTGGTTGGAAGGACCGAGGTGTCCTGTAGGGAAGGGTTATCCCGTGCCCTGGATGTTAGGCTGAGGAAACTGCGAATATTGTTGAAATTTCGTGCCGTGCCTACGTAGTAGTATTCCATATACTGGGTGTTGAAGTGGATACTGTGATGTGTCAGCGGATACACTGACAGTAAATATGGATACTGAGGATAAAGGGGAAGGGGAAGCCGTTAAGGCAGAGTTGTCCCTAGACCCGGATGCATTTGATAGTCGTACCAGCTGGGTATATAAGCTGAAGAAAGGCGAGGTCGACGTTGAGTTAGCCAAGTTTAGGTTGGTGTGCTCTGGTACAGTCGATGAGAAAAAGCGACGTTTAGTTCAGTTTATAAAGGAGGGTCGATCGTCTCCGAACCCGATAACTTTACAGCACCCTCCGGTGTTTACGAATACAATGGCGAAACCGATTGTTGAAATTCCGAATGTGGCCGGATGGCACATTCATTTTGATGGTAGTTCCGATCCGGAAACTTTCATGGAGAGGCTAGAGGAAATGAGGTCGTTGTATAATGTGACTCCTGAAAGTCTGCTCCGCGTGTTACCGCTGCTGTTAGAAGGCAGATGCCTGTTATGGTACCGGAATAACAAGACATCGTGGTTGACCTGGGAGGACTTTGTGAATAGCTTTCGCAAATTCTATTTTCCCAGGGATTACTATATTAACCTGGAATCAAAAGTGAGTCGCAGGTTGCACCGCAAAGGCGAAAAGGTGTTGCAGTATATAACAGATATACGCACCCTGATTCGTCGTCATGGGAAGATGACCGAAGAACAGGAACTGTCGTGGCTTTATAGAAACCTGTTGCCTGAATTTAAGCAAATGCTTTGGCAAAAAGATTTCACGACTGTGGAAGCTTTCGTAGAGTCTGCCACTGCCGTGGAAGAGGTTCTGTACGAGGTGGATTCAAAAGCGACCGGCCCGACACGGGCGGAAAACTCGGTAGGTTCCAAAGTTGGAAAGGGTGTTAGCCTAGAGGCAAGAGACTCCGGAAGACAAGTACAGTCTTCGTCGAGTTCGCAGCCGAAGGAACACGAAAAGAAGGTTCATTTTACCACTCAGTCTTCTAGACTGGATAGCGCAGCGCAATGCTGGAAGTGTGGGAAAAGGGGACATTACCGCAGTCAGTGTCAATCTGTTGCACAGCCGCGCTGTACCAGATGTGGCAAGCAAGGTCTGTGGTCTCGAGATTGCCCCTGTTCCCAGTCGGAAAACTCGAGAGGGGGCAGTGTAGGCTTGAACCTATTGCCGGCCCCGAAGACCGAAACCCCGCAAGACAAATGGGTGCATGGTTCTGACACAAGGCCCTTCCTACTGGTCAAGGTAGAGGGAAGAAACTTCAATGCACTGATAGATACCGGGGCGACAAGGTCGTTTATTGGTGAGTCTGTGACCGCATGGTGCAGACAAGTGGGATTGGTATCCTGGGAAGAAAAAGGTCTGTCTACGAGAGTGGCTGATGGAACAACGACGCCCATTTTGGAAATGTTCCAATTGAGTCTGGGTATTGACTCTGGCGTTGTGCAAGCAAGATGCTTGGTTCTGCCGACTCTGTCCGTGGATATGGTGTTGGGGATGGACGTGTTAGGAGTCCATGATCTGGTTCTCGATTTGAGAAATGGCACCATCGTGATCAAGAATTTGGATACCCAAGCCCGAGTCGACCAATCACAACGAACAGCGGGTCAAGTGGCAAGTATGGAAGAATTTTATAAACCGCTAGCTCAGATAGAGGTGGACCCGAGAGAACAAGAGCTGAATGAAAATAAGATTAGGCAGAGGCATGATATAGGGAGTAGTAGGCATAAGGCAAGTGTTTCGTTGCCTGCTCAGATTTCCTCCCCAATCGCCAACCTGGATGTGAGTTGTCGGAAGGGCGCAGATGCTAAGGTGACCGATTTTGGTGCCGAAGGCAAGCGAACCGACAACTGGTACGACAAGAAGTTCGAAGAGGTGTCAACGCATCCAGATGCCTGTCCCGATTATTGCATCCGTGGTGATCGCTTGTACCGTAGCTTTCCAAATCCACGTGAATGTAACACACGGAAGCTGTCCCATCCCTGGAAGCTGTGTGTTCCAAAACAGCTGCGCAGACGCATTTTAGGAGAGTACCATAATGCTGCGGCAGCTGGACACTTAGGAATTGCTAAAACAATTTCTTCATTGGACCAGAGATATTACTGGCCAGGTATGTTTCGCGAGGCTGCGAAATATGTAAGAAGCTGTGTAGATTGTCGAAGCTACAGAGTGTCCCAAAAGAGACTGTCCCAGAAATATGAACCTTGTAAAGCTGTCAGCATAGACCTGCTTGGTCCAGGGCCTAGATATTCCAAAGGCAATTGCTTGACGACAGCTATACAGGATAGATTCGCAGGAAGGACAGAGCACCGAAAAAGTCAGCGTGCAAAGAAGAAGGTTAGCATTGGAAATTGTATGACGGATCCAGAGGCCGTCGCAAGTGTGGCCGAAGAAATGCAGCCTGTATATAAGCGCAAGTTATGTTGGCGCTGTGGTCAATCAGGTCACATGCGGTCGCAATGCGCAAGGCGATCGGGCATATTCTGTTACCGATGTGGGAAGCGAGGAACGCTGTCCCGAAGATGTCCTTGTTGGAAGAAACCGCAGGACCAGGAAGAGAGGGAAAACGTCTCGCAACAGGCACTAACCTCCTGTGTAGGAGCTGGTTCCCGATCCGTGGGCATACAGTGCTCGCCGATGGAGCTCGGCGTGGGAGTTGATGGAGCTGGTGAAAAACGTGTTCGAGGTGGAATTCCAGCCAATTGCTAGTGGTGTCTTCAGCCAGTTCTCCATGCCTGTGCCTTCTTTCTCCCTCCCCCATTTTGAACACTTGTGCAAAGTGAAAGGTGAAACTGTGCAGTGACAGTGAAGTAGGTTAAGTTAGTTTTAGGTATCGCTCCGTTTTGGCCTTGTGGCCAAGCGTGGATTTGAGGATTAAGTTAGTTTTAGGTATCGCTCCGTTTTGGCCTTGTGGCCAAGCGTTGCTTAGGGGTTAAGGATTATGTACAGTTAATTTTAGGAACCTTTGATTTTTGATTTGTTCTTTCTTTTGCGCGGCGTTGGCGTTATCACAGTAGTCTACTCAACGAATGATGTTGAGGAGGTTGAGTAGTAACAAAAGACTGCGTCTTTTGTTAACCGAAGAAGGGGGGGTGTAATGAAGTCCGATTTATTGCAGTTATTTGAATAATTAATGAGCCGTTTAGGCGGTATAAATAACGGATATTTGTTGAACAATAAATCTGATTCATTTTAAAGTATGAAAATTCGCCAGAATCCAAACGCAGTTCTTGTAGAACGGACCGCTGTACGCCAGTCTGACACGCGCAATAAGATGTGTCCTAGGCGCATGTCGGAAAAGCGGAGAGGACAGAGCAGGTGCAACGCGAGACAGAGGGTTTTGAATGATTGCCGTGGTAACAGGTCTCCGTCGTCCGTATCTCGCGTGGAAGTTTCTTAAATCGTTAGGTGTAATAGTACCTGAGGGAAGATTGTCCCGTATCGCTATAGAGTAGCGAAGAGGCCGTGTATTGGTCTGTTGTTAGTAGAGAATAATAGTCTAGGAGGACTGTGTTCTGTAAAGGTATCAGTTTATCAGGTTAGTTATCACTTCGGGAAACGTGCAGAAGTATAATTGGTAAATGGTTAAACTTGTTGTGTTTTATTAATGCTGTTCTACGTGAAGTATTAACAGCGGAGTTAGGATTTCACGTGTAGATAGAGTCTACTAGATTTAGTGGTGACTAAATGGTCACGATTGCCCATCTAAGGGAGATCTAAGTAAGGTAAATAATTATGCCGTACTGTAGTGGAATTAGGGTGTTTTAGCGAATCAAAGCGTACTATACAGGGTGAACCGCGATATCTTGAAGGGACGTACGTCCTTTGAGAGATCGTGTATTTATTCTGGAGGGTATGCGCTCGCTGAACTAGGTGGTTAATTAGTTATAGTGTCCAGCCTAGGTAAGGGCCAAGCTGGTCACGTTTTGTACCCATTTAAGGGAAACGGGAGCACGGACAGTGCTGAGGTAGGGTAGTATTTAGTGTGCCCGGCATCGTGTGCTGTATTGGGGCGACTATGTTTGCTTTGAGGGACGGAAAAGTCCTCGGAGGAAGCAGAGATCAATCCAGAATGGTGTGCAATCGCTGGAGGGCATTGTAGGCGAGTTAGGGTGTTCCATATTAGGTAACAAATTACCTAGTGGTATTCATTAGTGAGTTAGGGTCGTGAAAGCGTGGGAACCGTTTGTTTGCTCACGGCGCGGATCCATTCTCCATTAGGGTATCCTGTTTTACGCTTGCCGTGCCTGGTTATGCTTTGTTTGCTGTGTGAATGCTAGCCGCCCGCTTAATTAGCATTAATTATTAGGCGTATTATTTTAGGTGCATATCACTGTATTTTTAAATGGTACACATTTGTGGTATCAATTGTAAAGAATGTCTTGCCAGAGATAACACTATCTGAATTGAGATATGTTTCTCGACATTGGCATGCTTTGTAGCGAATTTTTAGTTTTAATTATTTGATTGATTTTTATTATTGCCGATTTCATTTTTGTAAATATCTAGAATGTTATTAGAAAGCTTTCATGTAACTAGTTGCGTTTCACTGCACTGCCTGTAGGTATTTGTACTAGTGTAAAAGTGTGAGGGCTAGAATCCTGTGACGGATTGCGACTAGCGTAGGCAGATCGTAGTCGATAGTTGCCTGTTTAGAATATTTCTGCTTCCAACTTTATATGTTAGGGAAAACAGCCATTATTCAGGAGTGAGTGACTAAAACCCACTTACTCCTCGAGAACTCTACGGGACAGAATAACTTACGACCCCTGGCTATAGTTTTCATCTCCACTCGAGTTACCATGGGACAAGGCTGTTATGAAACAGTAACTTTGTGATGTTCTACGAGGGCCTTAGCAGAAGTCCTCACGGGGATCTGACCCCGTCCTATTTAATAGGGAATAAAGATGGCGCCCGAGGATAGTTTAATTTAAAAACGTTTAAGTCACGCCCGAATGACGGATTGGCAAATTATCCGTCGGGCCATCTGCTGAGCCGGAGTTCATCGCAATTTTGAACGTGTCATTACTGGTGATGAAAGTTGTGTGTTGGAGTATGACCTGGTAACCAAACGTCAGGACTAAGATGGCATTTCAGGTTCTTCAAAGTCCAAAAAGCAAATATGAGCAAATCAAAGATCAAAAGCCTGATAATTTGTTTCTTTGATGGCCAGGGAATCGTCCACAAAGATTTGTGCCTTAAGGACTGACAGTGAAACAGAATTTTTATCGAGAGGTTCTCGAAAGGCTCCAAAAAGGGGTCATGCGTGTGAGACCAAACATCAAGAACAATTGGATGATATATGATATATAGATTTTATGTAGAAGGATGGCACAAATCATAGGGTATAGTTGTGTTTATATAAATAGGTTTTCTAATATTCTAATTATTTTAGAAAATTTATTGATGTTTGATTCCTTTAAAGTGAATTTAATATTTATCTCAAGGTTACTAATACAACTAAAAATTATATACAGGTTGTTTCACGGCTAATGGGAGAGTCTGTTACGTCTAAACGGCACAATTGAAAAAATATATTTAGGCACAACAAAAAGTTTGGTAAAAAAAATTCTTTTGTAACCTGAATTATAAGAATCATTGCTTTATAATTTAAGTTATTTGACGTTTCTAAATAGTTTACAGGGTGCTCAAATTATCCTGCTATTTTATGGGTGCCTTTAACTCCAATTATGTAGGTTATTTTAAATACAGCACCCTGTATTTTATTTATTCATAATTTTGATATTTATATCCTCCCGAAGACTATTGTAGCATTGCATATACCTAAATGTTAAGATTTTGATGTGAAGTAACATTTTGCCAAACTTGTCCCAATTTTCTCTACAATCAATGTTTAACTGTATGCCGTTTTCTTTTTAAGACAAGATCTTTCACAGGTCTAGGCTGCTACTGTCATTTTAATGTGGTTTATTGTGCACCTGCCAAAATAAAACAATATTCGCTTTAAGAAAGAATAGATCGGAGAGTGTTCCGAAAACTGTTTCCTAGAACCACGAGTATATGCTGCAAAATTACCGAATAGAAAGCGTCCCAAAAAGGAATTATTGGAAAGGTTGCTAAACAGATTTTGTACTACAGGAAGTATCGATTATGAGAAGGTAACTGTAACTACACCAGTTGCTGGTGATGAAGGCAACGAACTTCAAGTTTTGCTATCTGTAATTAAATATCTGAATACTGGTACTACAGTAATTACAAATGTAACATTTGTTAATCACAGCAGTGTATGGAGAAATCTAAAAGAAACATAAATTACACCCATTCCATGTTTAAATGCACCAAGATTTATATGACGGTGATTTTGGCGTTGCATTGAATCGAAGAAGACAGTGAGTTTTTAAAATTTGTATTAATTTTCGACGAATCGACAGGTCATAATAATGGCGTAGCGAACAGACCTAATTTTTATTATTAATGCCCAGTGGGTGTATGATACAAAAAATAAACACTTGTTTCGTACAGTCGATCGCCAAAAACGTTGGAGTGTTTATGTGATTTTTGGCTGCTTCTGAAACATATGCCTCCTAACATCCGAGTAAGAATATGGCTTCAATTAGATGACGCGCCGGCTCATTTTACAGGCATAATGAGAAATTATCTAGATACAAAATTTCCAAATAAATGGAGAGGGAGAGGTGGTCTCTCTGGGTTACCTCCTACATCCCCAGACTTAACCCCCATGGACTTCTTTTGCATCTATTGCACAAAACATGTTGTGTAATGTGAGAAGATCTTTTGAGCCAGAGAGAAATTAGAAAAAAATTAATGTTCAAAATAAGTAGATAGGAATTTTCCAAAGCTCTGAACACAATCTGTCACACAATGGCACATTTAAACATTGATTGTAGAGAAAATTATGACAAGTTTGGCAAAATTTTACTTCACATCAAACTTTTAAGATTTATGTATATGCAATGCTATAGTAGTTTTGAAGAGTACTAAAATGGAAAAATGATGAATAAACAAAAAACAGGATGTTTTATTTAAAACAATCAAGGTAATTGGAGTTAAATGTACCCGTAAAATACCAGGATAATTTAAGGACCCTGTAAACTATTCAAAACTGTCAAATGCATTAGGAAATATAGCATTGATCCTAATAATTTAGGTGACAAAAGAATTTTTGTTGTAGGTAAATATATTTTTTCAAACCTTCACAAACAACCGAAAATCTTAATATCTCATAAACCGTAATAGATATGTATAGAGAACTCTTGTAGAAGTGAATCTTAGTTTTGCGCAAAATTGCTGTCAAACATGGGCTTTTCCATAAAAAAATAACTTTAATGTGCCACCTTTTTTTTGGAACCAGCAGTATACTACAAAATATTTTTTATAACGTAGCTACTGTTGACCTACATAACGTTACTTCGAAAAAATCTTTTCAAAATAAGCTACTTCGACGTGAGATATCGTCCCGTTACCTGGGAAACACCCTGTGTAGTCATTGTGGCGACGACCTTGCGACATCACCATTAGCTTGTGACGGTGACTATCTGATATTTTATATATTTATTAACACAAAGAAATCTTTTATAATGTTGTTTAATTTTTGTAAAAAAAAATACGTTCCATTGAATTACCACTTCAAGAAGACTTAACTTAAAATACGACACTAAATTTTTAGCTGTTATAACAACGACAAAGTTATAAATCAAGTAAACTTGCTAGGGTAGCTTATATACTTATTTAGGGAAAGTTGTTTTAGGACAACTGGATCTGCATAGATCTCCTTGAATACAAAACTGAAGCTACGTAAATAAAATGGTTGATTTAGGATATTTAGTTAAAGCAGGAGACATAATATTGATGTACTCTTTTCCCTGGACTGCTTTTATGATAACTGAAATTTACGAGTATTTTATAAGTACTCGCTGGAAAGATAGAGGTGTATTATCCGACACATTCTTAAAAAATCCTATAAATATGTATCCTCAGTCTCTTCCTTTCTGAGATACGGGGTGTCGAAGTTCACAGAAGAAAACCGTTGCATAACTACATATAAGATGATGTAACTAAATCATTATTTTAGCTGTAGTATGCACCATGAACCAAGAAAAATATTTTTCTGCAATTTGGTAGAATACATTGCTCCTTTCCCACGTATTTCCAAAACAAGGTTCTGTAGGTAAAGGAAGTTGTTAAACTAAAAAAAATAATTAGTTTAGACATTTTGAATTTTTTATATATTCAGTCACTATTTTAGAGCGCTCTGTACACGACATCTCGATGCCTCACAGAATGCCTCACTTTTATGAGATTTTCCTATCTATTGGAAAAAACGTCGTATCATAATTTTTGATATGCGTGTGAAAAGTGGCAAGACAATTGAAATAACTCAAAAAAAGGTGAACGCTATAATTTTTTTTCCCAACAAACGTGCGTTATAATTTGACCAAAAATGCAAAAATGAAATAATATAATATGTGTTTATATCACCAACGACTTATGGGCCAGCCTATGATAGTCAAAATAATTTTATATGATGCAGCTCAAGACAGCCTGTATATACGAAACAAGATACAAGCGGAAACTAACCCCGGTTATGGGTTCTAGAGCGCCTAGTTCGCGCTCATTTGAAGAAATTTTTTCAATATTCAAAAGTGGCGGTCTCCTCAAGAGCAAATTTTTTCTAGGGAAATTCCCCAAAAATTATAGACCGTTAAATGATAAATTATATAACTAAAACTACTGCCAAAGGATTAGAAAAAGGGTCTATTTGAAATAAATGTTCTGCAAATATTTTAGTAAACCCGAGGACAGTGGCGGTTGAAGCTGAAAGTTAGGGGTTTGTAAAACACTCTTCTTGCTACTTTATCTCTATACAACCCGTGTTCGTTTCAGATTATTTGCCTAATTGTTGCCAATTTTGACGTTTCAAGTCACGACTTTGACGTTTTAAGAAGAAAACCCAATTCTTTTAAAAGCCTATAACTTATTATCTTTCAAGCTGCAGCTTTAAGTTTTGGTACATAGTTTAATTTTAGTGAATTTTTATTTAAAAAAATTCACTAATAGACAGGTATCGATGGTGAGACTTTGCAAAAATTTTTGCAAATGAGCGCGAATTCGGGCCCCTAGAACCCATATCCGGGGTCAGTTTCAATTTTTATGTTTATATATATAATATATATATACATATATATATATATATATATATATATATATATATATATATATATATATATATATATATATATATAATTTACCGATTTTGATAAAACTCGGCAAGTGCCTTTCTTTTATTAATAGCTTGGATGAATTCGTTAGCCAGAAAAATCTGACCCGGTTTTCCGGGAAAATTTTGAGTTTTCTTTCGAAAAAAATTGTTTTCGAAAATTACAAAGATATTTCGATAAAATTTGGTGTACATATTGCTTTGGGAAATACCTAACAATGTGCCAAAATTCAGCTTTCTAGGGTTACAGAAAACTAAGCTATTCAAATTTGAAACATTTATATTTAATTCCACCGCCTTTCATTGAATAGTTTATATGAGATCTAGTTGTGGTTGTCACGGTAACGTAACATATGGTTATTATTGCGCAGGTCTGTTAGACGCTGTAACTGACATTTACCGTATGCCGTATGATATTAGATCGTTTATATTATGTTTTTTATTTGTTTGACTGGACGAATTATTTGTGTCATTTGGGAAAATTTATATACAAGTCGAAAGTATTCCTTTATTAATGTTAGTGGGTGGATTAAACAGTGTTTGTTATATTTTATCAACACATATATACGTAAATGGTTTATAAACTGTGTATTTGCATATTGAATAAATAAATAAATATAAAGGATCGAAGTTTTACAAAAGGGCTGATATTATACAGGGTGACGCGTTTCTACGGTAAAGCTGAATATAATTATTATTATACAAGAGACGAGAAAAAATTTATAAGTTAATTATATGGTGTCTTGAGCTGCACCTTATAAAATTATTTTGACAATCACCGGCTGGCCCACAAGTCGATCGTTGGTGATCCCTACAAATTTTTTTTCGAACAGCCTTATTTTATTGCATTTTATCGAAATATGTTTGTAAGAAAAAAAATCAAGACGCAGTAAGTGCGTTTTGGTAGCAAATTTTCATTAAATGCTTCAAATTTCAATAACTCAAATTGCTATTAACCTAAGATTTGTTGGTTAGTGGTGGTGGTGGTAAAAAAGATGGTATGGCCTCGACGGAATTGTCATTAGCCACAGATTTTTTAACTTCTCGTTTGAGATTTGTATGTTTTTCCTTTATTATGTCTGTTATTTTTAATAACGTAAATACAATCTCAGCATGTAATTTGTTGGTTAGAAAACAATAAGTTATTTTGATAATATATAGCACATTGTTTCTATATTTTGCTCATAACCTTATCTCGTTTCTGTGCTTCTGTGTGCTATGGATAATGCATTAGCAAGTCGTTATTATAGTGTAAAATTAAAATTTACCAAATGTAGTTTTGATAAAGCAGAATGAAAACAGTGAAATTATTGACTGAGGAGTAATATGTGTTGTATACTGGGAGACTGTTTGAAAATGATCATGTTATATTATATAAATTAATTAATATCAACATATTATGTAAAATACTTCAACCACTTTATTTAAAATGTTAAAATGGTGTATCTGCTTGTCATAATAAGGTTACTTAAAGCACGAGGGATATACTGTTTGGTTTGTTTTATTAGTGAATTTTTATTAAAAAAAATTCGCTAATAGAGAGGTATCGATGGTGAGACTTTGCACAAATTTTTTCAAATATCCATCCGATAACTTAAAAATTAATTTACGGATTTCAATGAAACTCGGCAACTGCCTTTCTTTTATTAATGGCTTGGATGAGTTCGTTAGCCAGGAAAATAGGAAAGGCTTTTCCGGGAAAAAATTTTTCGCCGAAAATTACAATGCTGTTTTAATATAATTTAAAGGGAATGTTGCCCTGGGAGAGACCTTACTACGTATCAAAATTCAACTTTCTAAGTTTATAAAAAATTGAGTTATTCAAATTTTGATTTTTCTTTCGGAATTTTTTGTTCCAAAAATTACAAAGGTATTCAAATTAAATTCGGTGTATATGTTGCCCCTTAGGAAAGGCCTTACTACATACCAAAATTAAACTTTCTAAGTTCATGGAAAATTGAGTTATACAAAATTGAAACATTTAATAAAAATTCACTACCATAACGCACTTGCTGCGTCCCGAATTTTTTATAATATAAGTCAGCGTACCAAATTTGGTTGGTCCAACTTTGTTATCTCCGAAGATATAAATATGTTCCCAAAGAAAAAAGCCGGGCCGATTTTCCTGGCTAACGAACCAGTACAAGCCACTTGCAAAAGAAGGGTACTCCCCAAAATTGATCAAACTTGGCCCATATATATATATATATATATATATATATATATATATATATATATATATATATATATATATAAACATAAAAATTGAAGCTGACCCCGGACATATATTCCAGTTGGCGCTCATTTGAAAAAAAAAATCTTTCAAATTCACATGTCCAGTCCTCATTACTGAATATTTTAAAGAAAATTCAAGTAATTTTAAAATAGGCTTTATGCTTGAAAAATCTACAAAACTATCTCTTTGTATTTTATAATAATAAGCTAACATATTTTTATCTTCAATTTAATAAAAGTCTTTGACGTAACTTTATTACGCTTCAGAAAGATTTATTGATAGGAAAGAAATATCAACATTGCCAGAGAGAATATAACTAAGTTTACTAGCATGCGATCTTTCAAAGCAGCGTGGCACAAACATTCTAAAAACAAGAGTCAGTGCCTATATATCTGGACAAGAAAAAATTCCTACTATAAAAAGAACCTCTTAAGGGAACGCTCACCTTGGGATTCACCTCTACTTGTTTTTCTTTGGGCATTTGTTAAGAAAAAAATAATTTATTTTTTTAGATGTCCATAACAAGAACATTCGAATCACATATAACAACCCCAAGGGAATTAGCTCGTGGTTTGGTGCTACGCAGACAACAGAGTATCCACCTTTACGAATAACATTTATCGCACATCTATCTCGCTTCTGTTTCCGATTTCTATTTTATGTCAAACAAAACTTGTATTCTCACATAAAGGCAGAAAATATGATACCACAATGATGATAAAGAAGTGTGTATGCTATCGTAAATCGTATTTTCCTTTGTAGGGTGTGTATGACATAAAACCTATAGATTGAGACATTGATAATATGCCACCAATAGAAATGGCATTAATTCTTTTAAATATCAAACCACGCAATCTATATAAAACTAGAATACATAGAAACTACACAAAACACATCAAGGCAAAATAATTTACTTACAGTTAGGCGTAACTGAATTTTGCGGCATTATAAATTTTGGTCCATTAATATTGGTCCAGTCCAATAAGACATTGCCCAGGACATTTGAAATAAAAAGATGAAACTTGCCAGATATGATAAGGAAAATATCCTAATTGAAATTCTGAAAGTCCCAAAAAATCCCACTCGGGGAAAATATGCCATCTTGTAAAAACTGTGAAATTAACAAGGTTGTGGCATTGTATTTGAGCAATTTGGTTGTATGCACGTTCCGCCCTTTGGAGGGGGCGTAAAGCCGTCACCTCATGTTCATGCGATGTTGGATACGTTAACTATCCCTACCCTCCTTACAGAAAGGTAGGGGTTCGGCAAAATTTCCAATATATGAGGTGAAACTGCTCCATGGTGTCTGTGATTGGCCAAAATCGCGGAAACAGACCGACGCTAAAGAAACAAAACACACATGCGCGCAATACTGTGTGCGTACACACACGCACGTATCGAAGTCTCGTCGAAAAGCACAGGAGGCCTCGCAACAGGTTCGTATTCCAGGTACTCTCCAAAGTCATTATCGCCGCGTACAGCACAGAATTCGAGTATAAAGTTGGTTGAGGTTGATTACGATGAGAGTGTCTTTCATTTTGGTCGCTTTAAAGACACTAGCAAGAGTTGTGACTTTGTTCTATCGTTTTAAGTGGCCGTCACCAGAACGTTGACGTTCAATATATTTTATTACTTTGAGACACAGCTAACAGAATTGTCGGTAACCACAACCGTTAACAAGGAGACGAGAAGACCTGTTGGACCGTCAAAAAGATGGTGAGACTGCAGTCAATTCAGCAACTTGTCAATGTCTGCAGTGTCTCCAAGTTTTCCTCTTCATTATGGAAAAACTAATTGAATAAATAACATTCCTTGCCAGTCAAAACAAACAGCTCATATTGTCCGACCTTTTTTTCTGTCTTTTTTAGTGAATTTTCTTATAAAAAAAATCATTAATGAGAAGATCTCGACTTTTGAATTTTGAAAAAATTTCTTCAAATGAGCGCTATCTAGGACCCCTGGAACCCAAATCCGAGGTCGGTTTCAGACTTTATATGTTTATATATATATATATATATATATTTATATATTTATGTGTCACACCTATAACTAAAAAAATAATGGACCGATTTTGAAGAAACTTGGTGAGTACCTTCCTTTCGCATGTGGCTTGGATAAGTTCGTTAGCCAGGAAAATGCGCCTGGGTTTTCCCAAAATAATTGTGTTTTCTTTCGAAAAAAAATTATATATTCGGAATTAACAAAGTAAGGGCAACCAAATTTGGTACCTGGGTTTATATCATTATAGGTAAGTTACCTACCAAAATCTAGCTTTGTAGATTAAAGTTACAGGTATTTAAAAAAAAGGTTTTCCTCAAAATGTGAAAGTCGCGATTTAAAACGTCAAAATTGGTAATATTTAGGCAATGAACCTGAAACTAATATGAGCTATGAAAGGAAAATGTTTCAAGAATAATGTTTTACAAAGCCTAAAGTCTCAGTTTCAATCGTCATTGTCCTTAATTTTACTTAAATATTCCCAGAAAATTTATTTCAAATAGACCCTTTCTCTGATGTTTTGGCAGTAGTGTTGGCTATAGAGTTTATCGGGTAATGGTATATCATTTTTGTCGAATTTTCATAAAAAAATCTTTAAAGTTCAATATATCCGTTATTATGCAAGATACGAAAAAAAATTTTGTACACTAATTATAGGGTGTGTTGAGCTACATCTTAAAAAAATATACCTACAATTACAGGCTGGCCCATAAGTCGTTGGTGATTCAAATTTTCTTTTATAGTGAATTTTCTTCAAAAATTTAACTACTAAGATCCGTGTTCGTTAGCCAGGAAAATGGAACCAGGTTTTCCCGGAAAACAAAGTGAAGGCAACCAAGTTTGGTGCATGTATTTTTTATATAAATAATGTACCAAAATTTAGGTCTCTAAGTTTAAGGACAAAAAAGTTACGGGCAGCTAAAGAAACAAATTTTGGATTTTTCCTCAAAACGTCAAACTCGCAATTTAAAACGTCAAAATTGGCAATGTTTAGGCAAAGAACGTGAAACAAATACGGATTGTGAAAAGAAAATGTTGCAAAAAGAGTGTTCTGCGAACCCTTAAGTTTCAGATTCAACTGTCATTGCCCTTCATTTTACTAAAATATTTACAGAAAATTCATTTCAAATAGACCCTTTCTCTGATGCTTTGGCTGTCGGTTTAGTTAAGTTGATGCTTTCGCTGTAGGTTTCGTGAAGTTTATGGTTTAACGGTCTATAATTTTTAGCTAATTTTCGTAGAACAAATTCGTTACTGCATTTTAGCATTTTTATCGAAATATGATGTATGCTTCTAAGAAAAAAATCTAGACGCAGTAAGTGCGTTTTGGTAGCAAATTTTCATTAACTCCTTCAAATTTCAATAACTCAATTTGCTATTAACGTAAGTTTTGTTGGTTAGGAAACCAACATTTAACTTTATTTTCGGAGAATTTTTGTATGAACGCAGCAAAGGCGTTTTGGTTGCGAATTTTCATTAAATGTTTCAAATTTCAATAACTCAATTTGCTATTAACCTAAGGTTCATTGGCTAGGAGACCAGTTTTCTCGGAAGCATTTAAAGTTTATTTTCGGAAATTTTTTGTACATTTTCAAATAATTATTTTGATAAATGATGGTACATTGTTCCTACTATATAGGTTATACCGGTAATTAAATTCATACCTGCTCACATTAGAGGGATATATTTGTAATTAAAAACATTTTTATGAAAATTCACTTCCATAACGCACTTGCTGCGTCCAGAGTTTTTTTTTTTAATCGAGTATAACGTATTAATATTGATGTTTTTAAAACATTTAAGTTGTTAATGTGATAATTATAGGAGAGAAAAAACAATTTTACGTAAAGACGAACACAATTGGACCTTTGGTTCAGTCGCTAAGGTCAGAATTCGAAACATCCAAGATGACAGCGGGTTTTCGAAAATGGCGGACTTTCCCCAAGTGTGCTTGTTTGGGACTTTTACTTAACCTTTGTGCCAATTTTAAGCTTTTTATTTTGAATGTCCAGGTTAAGGCGATTTTTTTTTTTGTATAATTTGACTGGACTTTATGTTTACGGGATGTTTAATCTTTAACCACACAAGTGATTTTATTTATTTATTTATACATTTTATACACCACTTCTTAGAATACATAAAATTTCTGTTGGTAATCAAACAGTTCCAAAATTGATTTAGGATCCAAATATTACTTCTCATAAAAAATACAAATTACAAAATACAAAAAACGAATTCATAAAAAAAATTCTTGACGGAACGTTCACTGGCACAAAATATGTCAAGGTCACTTTGAACGCTTGCCTAGTCAATGATGTAGGAATAAATGAGCAAACACTAAATAGCGCGAGATCCAGCTTTGAACACAATGAACTACTGTTACAACATTTTAATATAATAAACAAAGAATATATTTACAGTCGTGTAAATAAACAGAGAGAAGCTAAATCAAAATTAGCAATCAATGAGTAAAAAAGAAACTGACTCCAGAGAAAATCATTACGCGCATCTTTAACGCAGCACTTAGACTACAATCAACAAGGCCCAAACAGAAAGGGTACAAATAGGCAGCGTTCATTCTTTGCTAATCAAAAGTTGTTCTGAATACGTCAAGCTACTGCTATATGCTTTCGACGCGTATGTTGATAAATTTTCATATTATTATTAAAATTTGAAGTTGTATTTTGAAATATAAAAAAGTATATAATAAAAAAAATAGATAAATAAATAAATCTATATTATATATAAATTATCAGAAGTAATAAATAAAATAGAAAAGTACCAACAAAATATTATATTGTTACGTTCTACGGGGTTCTGGATTCGTTGACTAACAAAACACAGCTTTTCAAACAACTAATTTATTATAAGCAACTATTTTCCAACACCAGTATCAACTAAAATATTTCTCTCTATAATTATGTCCATAGAACTGTATTCCCCTATTCGCCTTCTATGATTACTTCTTAAACACCAACACTTACTGCTAACTCGCTTAATACTCTATGATCACTATTCTACACCATACCGACTTAATACTGAACTAACTCTGCGCACCGCTCGTCTATTTATACTGTCCATAGAGATTCTAGACCTTCTACACTATTCTACACCTGTCACTTCTGGTCCCTTCTAGAAATATAATTCCAGAGTGTTCGCTTATACCAACACACTTTATAACCGACATCTGACCACAGAATAAACGTTCTTCTAATAGACAAATGTTACACTGACCCCCTCTCATATTCGATCGTCCCGGTCGAATTCTGACATTTCTTGGACTGGCGTAAGTGTGTGCATAGGGACCACCTTCATCTTGTTCTTCGGGCTCCTCTGAATTCAATAGACAACGTCATTGATCCTTTTGACCACCTTATAAGGACCTACCCACATGTTTTGTAGTATCGGTGACCATTCCTTGCGTCGTACTGGATTCTAGAACAACACCCAATCTTCTTCTTTAAAACCAGCTGAATAAGGTGGCCCTTCATAACGGGTCTTTATGCGGTCGTTTTCTATTCGTATATGCATTCCGACCTCAGAGTGGATGGTTTTCCTTCTCGTCAATATGTCGGAGCTTTCTTGAAGCGACATCCTTAGGTGGTACTGGTTCTTCCGTGTAGTTGCTGTTGTTCTGACGTTTCTACTTGCACAAATATCTCGGCGGGCCCTATTCATCCTGTCGACATCGGATCTCTTCCAACAAATGTGTTTACTGACCATTTTCTGGGCTGGCTTCATATTTACGTGGTCTTTGCACCCTTCGTCTTGTACTTCTCTCATACTTTCTTCTCCACTTGCTTCTGACTGAGTAACTGGGTCATCTCTTCCTCTCACAGCTCTCTTCAGTTGAATGGCACTTTTGGCACTTTCACGGCAGACGTTGCTAATTATCTCTATGGTGATTTTCCGCACTACCAGGTTACTGTCAGGCGTCATTATTATTTCTTTACCGCCGATAGTCAGGGTGTTAGTGCTAAGATCAAGTTTAGCGCACTGGCCCTGAAGTATGCCCAAGCCAATTATAATCGGGTCTGATATGGCGGCGACTATGGCTCTCTGCTTTGCCTTACATGTCCCAATTTACAGCTCGACGTCAATCTCGTCAAATACCTGGATCTGATCACCACCGGCCGCGTTTACTCTGTAGACTCTGTCTGGCTCCCTTACTCGCCATCTTGGAACCATGTCGCGGCGAATAATAGTCCTAGGTGCGCCTGTGTCGACGACCATCTGAGTATTATTACCGCTTACGTATCCGTCTACGACGAGAACGCTGCCAGAATCGCTAACGTGAGAAATGGTTACCGGCCTTAGCTTCACTTTTTCCGTTAGGCGTGATCTTAGAGCCCAACATTCGCCCCTTATATGTCTCACCTTGCCGCAGTTCCAGCAGCGCAAGGCATTTGCACGGTGGGCTCTTATTGGGTGTTCATGAGACGTCGGCCTTATTTGTTCTGCTATTTTCTCTAGTAGCTGCATGACCTTGGATAAATCTGTCATCTGTCATCTCTTTTTCTTATTTCCTCTTTGGCTTCTTCGTCTCTTTTTCTGGCCTCTTCTTTCATTTCTTTAATCAATTCCAATAGCTGGGCGTCCATATTCGCTGTTTCGCTACGTGTCTTAGGCATAGACGTACTTAAAGCTTGTACAGAGTTTATTCTATTTCAAGAACACACCCAGTTATGACTTACTGCTGACACTGATCTTTCAGATATTCTAGAAATTTCACGTTTTTCAACGAATATTCTGCAAAATATTTCTGATAGCAGCTTTAAAATCCCACTTCTGACACCAGTTTTTACGTTCTACGGGGTTCTGGATTCGCTGACTAACAAAACACATGTCCATAGAACTGTATTCCACTATTCGCCTTCTATGATCGCTTTTCAAACACCAACACTTACTGCTAACTCATTTAATACTCTATGATCACTATTCTACACCACACCGACTTAATACTGAACTAGCTCTGTGCACCGCTCTTCTATTTATACTGTCCATAAAATTCTAGACTTTCTACACTATTCTACACCTGTCACTTCTGGTTCCTTCTAGAAATATAATTCCAGAATATTCGATCTTACCAACACACTTTATAACCGTCATCTGACCACAGAATAACAAAGTCCATAAACGCACTTCTCATAGACAAATGTGACAATATTATAAATAGACTTAATCTTAATATACTTAGTATTTAGTATACCACAATTTTGTCATTTGGGGTAATAGAACAACAGTGATTCCATATATCATACGCACGCATAAATCTAATTTGTTGCGTACATTCTCTTTGGTGGACCCCCTTCTTTGATTTCTGTCCATCTCGTAGAACAGTTTGTGGCTAATGGACTTTGTTTCCGAGGCCATCCTTAGACTAACACACATACACACACACACACACGTATAAAATAAATCATCACAGAAATGTCAGAAATCTATAAAATAGGTTGTAAGTTTTGTGAACATAAATATGTTGGGCAAACAAAAAGAACTGTTAAAACTAGATTTAAAGAACCTTTGGCGCAACTGAGATATGACACTATTAATTAGTCATGTATTGCTCAACATATTTGGGAGAATAATCATCATGTAGATAAAGAAAATCTGTCAATAAAATTAATCAAAAATGTCAGGCTGTCGGGACAGTTAGATGCTTACGAAAGTATATATATATATATATATATATATATATATATATATATATATATATATATATATATATATATATATATATATATATATATATATCGTTAGAAATTTGACCAAAAATGTTTCTATGAATAGAGTAGGTCCGGTTCTATGTAGTCCACTGTTCGAACTGTTATATTAATAACCAGTGTGTCCTTAGAGGAAATATTTGATAACAACACACAATTTTACAAAAGCAGGTATGCAATTTTAATTACAGGGATTAAAGACTCAACAGGGGGGTCTGTCTGTATACCTTCGTAGAGGACGTTGTTCGCAAATGCTTGGCAACTAACATATAAATAGAAGTTCTAGTTTTTATTTGCATAGTTTATTCATCTCCCTCATGACGCCAACATTGTTAGCGAAACAATCGTTAGGTCTAAAAATTGTATTGTGGTGAATTGGGTTCTCCAAATTGTACTTATTTTCGGAGATACAAAATTCTTTCTAAGAAACGTCAAGATATTCCTGGAAAAACAGGGCCAACTTTCGTGGCTAACTAACTTATCTAGGCCACTTACAAAAGGAAGGTGCTTACCTACTTTTTAAAATCGGCTTATTACACACACAGCTATATATATATATATATATATATATATATATATATATATATATATATATATATATATATATATATATATATATATATATAAACTGACGGCAGATATGTCTTCTAGGGGGCCTAGGGTGCCTTCATTTGGAGAAATTTTTGGAAAATTCAAAATACGCATTCTCCTCATTTGTGATTTTTGTTCTACGAAAAAACACTAAAAACGGCAAAATTGGCTATAGCACATGTTAAGGAAAGTTATTAGGTTAGATATTAGTTTATAGAAACTCTAGAAATTAGATAATATACACGGTGTTTCATTTAAGATATTCAAACTTGTATACTTTTTAGTAGAGGCGCACGGTAGGATTTTCGACAATATTTCAAATAGATAGAGCTTATTCAGAAAACAACAAAATTTTAAGAGCGATCACGTGACTCATTTGTCAGAAACTTCTATCGTACCACACACTCTAAATCACCCTGTTAATATTATACATGTGACAAATCTTATTCTATTTCGACATTTATAAATTTTTCTTCAGAACCTCGGTGGTTCAGGGGTAAAACGGTGTGCCTCTGAACCGAATGGTAATGGGTTCGATCCCAGTGTACTCCTTTCACTTGTTAAGTACAAACTGTATATTAACATCAGCCGAGGTTCTGGCATTGTATTTGAGCAAGTTGAAGGTTTGCCAGTTCCGCCCTTCGGAGGGGGCGTAAAGCCGTCGGTCCCCTGTCCATGCGATATTGGGCACCTTAAAGATCCCTACCCTCCCTACATAAAAGCAGGGGTTCGGCAAAATTTCCAGGATAGTGAGGTGAAACTGCTCCCTGCCGTCGGTCATTGGCCATAGTCGCGGAAATAGGCCGACGTTAAAGAACAAAAATTTTTCTTGTGCTATTTTACGCACAAAATGTAAACTTTTAATACTGTAAACACACGTTTACTTGCAGTAATACAGCTCTCTACTACTGTGGTTACATTAAGGGTCCCAACATAGTCCTGATCATTGCATGTGTGTATATGATTAAAACAAAATAGCTGAACGGAATGTCGGAAAAAGACGCGACTATTTGAGACCGATGCAATAAAACTTTATAGCCGAGAGAATTTTACTTTATTCTGTTCCTTTCTTGGTTCATAGAATTCTAACATACTCGTACATGGTATTAACCTACATTTTCAATGCGAGCTAAGAAGCTAATATAGAGAGAATGCCAACGTTTCTTGCTTTAAACGCAAAAGTTTCATCGACTTAAAGACCCCTAATTCGCATTCCTGGTTACCAGGAAGCCATGTAATAAATCAGGTATTTTTATTTCTTTCCCCCAAGTAAAGACTCATAACAAAGATTTCTCCTTTCTTGTGCATCTTTTGATGAAACATGTAATCAGCTTAAGATGTGTGCGGTTCTACGAAGATATTAAATTAAGCCAGTTTTCCAGAAGAATTGATTTAAAATAATGCATCCAGTTTTAAACTGAAAATTCGAAATCTCTTAGAAAAGTGAGAACAGTATTACTTACTGGATAATGTTTGCTTCTAATCATTTACATCATCTTCAATGTTCCCTACAAAAATATTCAAAATATTTTGTAAAATTTGGAATTGTATTATTAGTGAATTTTCATTAAGAAAATTCATTATTTGAGAGGTATCGATGGTAAGACTTTTGTAAATTTTCTGCAAGTGAGCGCGAATTAGGATTGGACCATTTTTGGGAATTACCTTTATTTTGTTAATGGCTTGGATGAGTTCATTCATCAAATCTGAACGCCCAATTGTTTTTAACAAAAAAAATTAAAATATTATTTAAAACGCAATATCTCTCAAATTCTTTAAGTGATTGAAACAAATATTTACAACTTTTTCAAGCCTTTTGATCAAAGAAAAATAAAGTTATTCGAAATTAAAATTAAAATAATCCTCGACATCACTTCAAATTCTGCAATGCAATATCTACAATGTTGGACAAAGACAGATGATGTTACCTGTACTGCTATGATATTTATATAAATGGCGAATAAAAATGTAAGCATTGAAAGTTACAAGTATTATTGCAAGATGTCGTAGAACATTGTGAAACGTATGATAGCGATGCCATCTCGGTGTGAAATTAGGTAGTATTTTGTCACAATAGCTCTAGTTAACACAAAATGCTATAGATGGGGGCATATCTACGATCAACTAACAATTTTGTTAATTGTCAGACCAGACTCATTTCTTTTATAATACTTGAAAAATATTTGCTTTAAAAAGCGCTAAATTTTTAGCAAGTAACAATGTTCTTTGCAAGTATCAAAACGTGCTCACCAAATGAGCACGATACTGATAAATAAGTTACTAGATCCATCATTTTTATTATCGATGATTTCGAAGGTTAGTTTAGTAAATAGCACTTTAAAGGGTATTTCCCATATTGTACGTTTCAAGCAGGTACAGTCTCCCGCTTAAGACTGGACCTACCTACGTTTGTTAAGCGTCCAAGCCTATCGAGCTTAATTTAAAAGGTACTTGCTTTAGTCGTCGACAGAATTTCAGCGTAGTTTTGAAAAAACGCTAGATTCATACTTTTGCGATTTGCGAAATAGCCGCGAAACGTATTCCTATTGGTTTATTTAAAATAAGATCATACAACTGTTGTTTTTTATTAGATTTTATAAATGAATTTTACTAACTTTGGGTGCGTACAGACACGATCTAAATGTCTTCTCTACTTATAAGTGTGTGTCGCCCCAATGTTAATTAAGACCCCCCCCCCTATTATACTTACTTATTATGTGCTTATATATGTGATATAAAAACAAAAACGGAGTAAAACAGCAAGTGGATTTATTTACTTTAGTGCTGTATTCGATATTATCTGAAAAATACATTATAGGCGACAATCTGCAATGTAATCTCGGTAAATTTACAGTTTACTGCAAGAAGGGTTTGTAGAATTTTTTTGAGAAACATGCTTAGAAGCCCTCTTGGATGCACAAGCCACAAGGCAAATTTGGTGCAAACAACGGCGTGGAGGAAATTTGAGCGGAAAATACTCAAAAAAAAACATTAAGTCGGACTTTGAAAATATTCGTTTTTCACATTTTGCAGCAATACCTCCTTTAAACCCTGTCTACCCCGCACAACACCCACATTCGCCCAGGTCCGGTAACTTTCTTGAGGGTTGCACCCAAGAAATTTTTCTTGTGCTTTATGCTTTGAAAATAGTTTTATGCATGCACAAGGGGAAGGAGAACCCCCCGTGTTTTTGTGTAAGGGAGCAGAAACCCTCTTGGAGGTTCTTCTTCCCCTTCTGCATGCATACAATCACCCTCAATGCATGAATCACAGGATTCTTTTTATGTTCCGTTTTCTAGTATATTTTTAAGTCTATTTCCTGTTTATCAACTGTGTTGTTTGAGTTTTTTATCCAAATTACTGTATAAATATTTATGTTAGAGGTCACGTTTTTGCCTGTCCTTCTTTGCCCTATTTTTACCGTTCCTAGTCAAATAAAGTAACGTTTTATAACTTTTAATATAAGGCTAAATCACTATAATATATTATTCTTATGAAAATTCACTGCAATAACGCACTTGCTGTGTCCCGAACATTTTTTGAATCGCAGAGTTAAATTTGTTAAGAATTATTGATCCGGTTGCTCTGCAAACTTTTTTACATTAAAAATCAAATTGATTAATCAAAGCAACTGACTCTGCTAAAGAGACACATGCACTCTCTAATTTTAGTAATGTTGAAGATACACAAGTAAAAATTAAATATATATATATATATATATATATATATATATATATATATATATATATATATATATATATATATATATATATATATATATATATATATATATATATAAAATCGTCTTCCTTAAAGATAACTCAAAAACTACCGGTCAGATCTTGACAAAATATATACGGGACCACAAGAGAAGTACCAGCTTTCAAATAAAAAAAGAATCATCAAAATATATTCACCTAGAAAAAAGTTATAAGGTAACACACATACAAAAATACAGTCGAATTGAGAACGTCCTCGTTTTTTTGAAATCTTCCGAAATTGAAAATAAAATGAAACACAAATGACGGATGAGGCTTTCAAAATGTCTACGTGATGTATGTCAACATTTAACATAAAAATAGAACCAACCTATAACAGTAATAACTATAATAGCAGTTACAACAATAAAATAACTGGACAATAACAGTAATAAGGCAGACTCTATACAATGAAAGTATTAACATACATCAACCCATTATTTTATAACAACTTTTTTGAAAAAATAGTTGGATTTATTTTCTTTGAGTTATTTAATTAGGAAGAAGAATACCCAAGAAAGGGGAATTCATTAAATCAACTTGCTCATTTAAAACAAGGCAGCTATTGTCGTGTGTGGGCTTTTTGACTTCTAAAGCTTCAAAAAAGTCTAGTTTACGCTTGTCATTACAAAAAGGTTGGTCGAGGTCTATGTTCGGTATCAATAATATGTTTCGCAAATGTAGATTTGTAGGCGTGGTAATTTTTAAATGCAGAAATATGTTCTTTGTATAGGGTGTTAAAATTTCTGGAAGTTTGACCTATGTAGATTGCGTTACAATGGGTACAAGCTAATTTAAACTCCATTTTTTGTCAAGAAACAAGATTTTTCTTTCGCGTTAAATAACAAATCACGCGCCGTATTGTAAGATTTAAAAGCTTCTCTTGTGTTTGTACAGGTTTTTTTTAATGTTTTCTGAAATGGTTTGAAAATAAGTTATCGAAGCATATCTGTTGTCTTTTTTGTCTCTAATATTTGAATAAATTAAATTAATCACTAATTTGTATTCTTTCCTCTCGATCATTTTATCTATTATTTCAACATAGTAGCCATTATTAAATGCAATTTGCTTACATATTGAAATTTCTTTTTCATAATTGTTTTGGGACATATGTATTGAAAAGGCACGATGTTACATAGAATGATAGGCTGACAGCTTGTGTAAAACAGGGTGACATGAATCGTATGGTCTGGTTGTGTCAGAGTAAGTTGTTCTCCTATTAATTGAAAAGTCAAATGAATTATTTTATAACTTTCTAATCGTTAAGTCTAAAAAATTTATACAACTATTAGCTTCTTCTTCTAAGGTAAACTTAATATTTTTGTGAAGGTTATTATAAAAATTTTAAAATTCATTTAAATATGTATAGCTACCTTACAAACATCATCAAATATCATCTACGTATATGTACCAAAAGACAATATTATGCGAAAGTTGTGATGTTAAAATTTGGTTTTCTAAGTATTCCATAAATATGTTGGCTAATAAAGGAGACAGCGGACTATCCATAGGTAGGCCTTCATTTTGCATATAAATTTAATCATTATGTTTGAAATAGTTGTGTTCTATACATTCGTTGCAAGGATTAATTATCTCTTTTTTGACATTTACGTTCTTTTCTATTAAAACGTTTTGTAATAGAGGTAAACATTCTCTAGTAGATATCTTAGCATACATTCTACAAACACCAAACGAGACTATTTTACTATTTGTGGGAATAAATAAGTTATTTAATTTTTGTGTTGGTTCATAAGCATTCTCAACAGAATATGTTGGAATGTGATTGTATTATCTAATAAGTGAAATCAGTTTGCTCGCTATATTATGATTAGGTGTATTAACATAACTAACTACTGGTCTCACCGGAGTATTTGGCTTGTAAATCTTCAGGTAGCCATACATATTTGGTGGTTTCTGTCAATCAGCGAAACTAGTCACAGAAAGGTTGAAGAACATCCTAGAACATCTAGAATTAAGAAGGGCCGCTTGCTCCAGTTAGCTTACGCGTTGGCTACGTTCTTCACCTACAGAAACGAAACCCAACAGTGAAGCCAGAGAGTAGTCTCCAATTTTATATATAGTATGGATCAGTTTCACCAAGTAAGGACAACAATAATCAGTGAATCACAGGATGGCCCTTAAGTCGTTGGTGATTCCCAAAATTGATTTTTCGAACATCTCTTATATTTATTACTGCATTTTTGTATTTTTGTCGAAATATGATGCATGTTTGTAAGAAAAAAATCGAGACGCAGCAAATGCGTTTGGGTAGCAAATTTTCATTATATGCTTCGAATTTCAATATTTGTCTTTGATTCAATTTTAACGTGACCTGATCAGACAATGTAATTCATATAACTGTTTTAGCGACTTTTTGTTCAAAAAATCACTAATGTAGAGAGATAAGGACTTTTAAGACTTTTAGTTTAATTTTAATCGCGGCTGTTGTTGCCCATAGTTGGAAAAACCGTTCCACAGTTGACACAGACGTAGAGATTTTTGATGTGACTTCAGACGCGTTTGTTTTCTTCACTGCAACCGGTTTCAATTTTTACAGCATCGCTAGGCATGTGAATCCACAGAAGAAATATCTACTTCTGTATGTATATGATATTTTGGATATTTTTTTATTTATTTAATTCATTTTTGTTAGCGAATTTTCTTGTGCGAAATGTTCTTTTAATGGAAATTTCTAGTATAAATAAATTCAACGATTTTTCTGTAAAGAAATATTTTCTGCGAATTTTTGTGTGAAAAATTATTCAACGAAGTTTTGATGGAACATTTTTAAACAGAATTTCTCTAAAATAACGTTTTAATGGATTTTCGTGTAAAGAATTTATTTTCTTTTCAATTTTAGTTACATCTTAGATACCTATGTAATTTGAATTTTATGTTTTTTTTAAAAATTTTTGAGTTTCCGTAGAAATCATTATTCGTAAGATTTTTGTAAAATTTTGGTAATTAACAATAAATGTTATTGTATATATATATATATATATATATATATATATATATATATATATATATATATATATATATATATATATATATATTTGATTTTCGTAAAAAGATAGTTTGCAAATTTTCATGCAAAGTTTTTTCTGTTACTTTCGTCGGAAATCTTGTTGTTAATAATATACCTTGGCAGGTAAATAGCTTGAAGGGGTTTGTCGGCCAGGAAAATCGGGACCATTTTGAGTTTATTTTCGGATAATTTCTCCACGTTTTCAAACACCAAAGTTATTTCTATGAATTATATTAAATAATTTATACTGGTAACCAAATTTTATGCCTCCTTTTCTTAAGAAATGACATTTGACATTAAAAAGATTTTTATGAAAATTCACTACCCTAACGCACTTGCTGCGTACCGACTTTTATATGAATTAACCTATATCAAATAATAGTAGATTTTACCACGAGTCAATAATGATAGCTATTATTCCCGAGGAATATTTACGAACCGAGCCGCGAAAGCGGCGAGCGAGTAACATTCCGAGGTAATAATAGCCATTATTGCGAGTAGTATACTCTACTTTATCTACGACTAATTAATTAAATTGAAACTTTTAATGAACAACTTTAGTTGTTAATAATATTAAAATTAGTAATAGTACAAATAATAAACTGAATTGGTCGTGAACTATCAATAAATTTGAAAGACTTTTCAAAACAAATATTTGGAATTTCGGCTGCTGTAAGGGAAGAAGATTTTTCATTACTATTTATCTGTTTAGCAATAGTATATGCTGCTGCTGTCTTGTTTCTCATAGACATATTAATGTAACCTTCAGCTACCTGATTAGATTTCCAGTCCCATGACGCTTTAATCCAGTTATATCGCCTCCTCCGTCAATGTGCAGAGTGGCAGATGTTCTGCCATAACATTGGCCGGTATAATTTTGAGGATTTGGCAAACTTAAATATTTGTCAATCTGTCTACCAATGTCTGCAAATTTGTTTTTTCCTATACGTTGTATTGTACATTTAAATTTTTTATAATTTAGAAAGAATGAATAGATTTTCACATGTGACGGACTGAGATTGACGCATTTCTTAGAATATTGTAAAAAGTACTGCTTATGATGAATGTTCGTACAATTTTGGTGTTAGTCTTGGGTATTGTTATTAATAAGTGTGTTTGGAGATCCTTTACGTCTTCAATATTCATTTTATAAAGCTCGTTTGAGCGGCATGCGCCCATAATTCCAATAATTAATATAACCTGAAGCAAACAAGAATATGAGCCTTTGAATAGATAAGATCAATATGTATATTCACCTTATGTAAAAGAAACATTTCATCAGGAGCTTCATCAACAAATTTCCTAATTTGTTCCGGGGTTAGTGGAAGACTTCTTCGCTTGAAATACTTCAGAATTTCTTTTTAAAAACGATAGTGGTTTGCCATAATTTGCCAGATCAACGTCATGATTTATTCTTAACATAGATTTAATTACTGAATAGAATGACCATAATGAGGATGGTTTGTATTTTGCACTTAATTCAGCGAACTAGGCCAGCAGAACTTGTTCGGAAAATTAATTTGCGTTCTTTCGAAGACGCCATTCGTTGAAGGTTGCGTACGTGTAATTATAAATGGATTTTGATGTTTCCGGTATCAAGGTAGATGTTGTTGCTGCAGCTAATTCCACGATTTCTGGAGGTGTACAACTAAAATACTCTTCATTATCATCCATCTCAATACAAATACACAAATACTACGCGTTTGACACTGACAGTTTTGAGTTTGTCTACTTTGTTTCCATAGTATTATTTAATTTGAGTAATTTCGTAATTGGAGGGCAAGAGGGAATAATGACTATTAATCCCTCGAAATTATTTCCTTAGGGAATAATATATGATATAGTAAGTAAAATACTTACTTTATATATTAGTCGTAGATAAATTTATATATACAGTCTTTACAAAAATAATAACACGTTTTGAAGCAGTCAACAACTATCTAAATTTTATTAAAAGCCCTTTTTAAGGATACTGCTTTTACCTGAAAATTGTGCCGGTACACCCTGTAAATTGGCTCTTTAACAAACGTCATTTTCCTACGATTAAACCATAAATGTAACATATATTAACCAACCTGATATCGCACCGAAAACGATGTACATAAATATGATACGAGTCGTGTACGCTCCTTGGTACATTACATCTTCGTATAACAGCCCAAGGATCTCGCTTACGTTTACGTTTCGTTTACTTTTGACTTATCCAGTTTCCTAGTCGTAAATTGCCCATCTCCTAGAAAACAGATTAGATGTTACACCGTCTTGTCATCGTACATCTCCGAAGCATATTGACTTTCTCCCGCTATACATTGGAACATGGATAAGGAAAATAGCGAGATAAATATAAATGAAAAATTTTGTGTTCCTACTCAGCTTTTCTTTCCGATCATCTTTTCTGAAAAATATTTGTTCGTATCTCCTAGAGAAAAGGCACCTTACTAGTATAAAAAAATTCGTTTTTTATGAATTTGTCATCAAGTATTCCAAATTTTTTTGGGCTTACTTTCACAGAAAGTCCTCAGGGATTTCTGGATCTATGATTTATGCGGCTGTTGCCATAGTTAACCCAATCTCGATTTTTGCGTTATTTTAGGAGTGTGTATTTGCCAAGCTTTTCACTTTTCCGCTTAGCATCAGAAAAAATAAGTTGTTCTTCTTTCATTATTAATAACATTTCTGATCAAGATATCTTTGCTTCAATTAAAAAACTTTAAAGTTGCGTCTGAGTGTCGTCATTCCAAGGAGTATACTGCTACCGCGGGTGTATCTCAGAGGTCAAATCTGGGGGCCTCTTCTGTTTCTAATATTTATCAGCGAACTGCCCCATGATCTTCGGTGTGATCGCCTCATATTTGCGGATGACCTCAAATTGTATACATGGATTGGTTCTGCTTAAGACTGCTATACCCTTCAGATAGAGATTGATAGAGTGCATCAGAATATCTTTAGCATGAACATCTCTTAATGCAAGGTGATGAGCTTTCCCAGGAAAAAAAATCACAACTTTTTTGCGTATACGTACGCAGGTGTCATTATTAGACGTTGCAGCGACACAGTGACAGATTTGGGTGTTGTTTCGCAGACAGTTTTATCAGCTTTAGAGGTGCTTGGCCTGTTAATAAGAAATCGCAGCAACCTTTTCAATTTGCAAGCTCTAAAAACACTCTACCATGCTTACATTTGCTCGAGGATTGAGTACTGTTGTCTGGTGTGGAGCCCATATTATAATCATTATATATCCAGTCTGGAGACAGTTCAAGGAAATATTCATGGGTACCTCTATGTTAATGGTTCGTACCCGCCCAGAGGTGTCGAGCAGCAAAACTTGCTACTGTATTTTGACGAGATGTCATTACTTAGTCACAGAGCAATTCTGTCACCAAAGCTCTTATAAAGTCTGCTGCATAACAGGGCAGATTCTCTAAACATTTTATCCCAGCTGGATTTCCTCGTACCTCGGCAAAATGGTCGGTCTTCTTGTTTATTTTTCTGGACTGGGCCCCGTTTAATGATTGACCCCCTCCCATCCCTGTGTTTTACTCTAACGAACTTAAATCTTCCAAAGCTGTGACACAGACGCGGACTCTTTAAATCCTTTCTTTTGTATCACATACATATTTCTAGGGTTCTTTGAGAGTAAACTTTTTATATATTTTTTATTTTGTGTGTGTACAACTTTTCTAGACAACCAGATTTTGTAATTTTTTATTGTTATTTTTTGTGCTAATTGATGCTTAATTATTAATAATCAGTAAATCTAAGTAGTCTCAAATGTTATAGAATAAATATATACAAATATTATACGATGACAAATGTATTACTAAGGAGCACAAAACTAACGAGCTACTTTAAAACCTTGTTATAATTATGTTCTGTCATTTATGACCACTGCTAAGATAATCGAACCGAGTTAGAGACAAAATAGTCACCAATAACCTGAAAACTACCACATTTAGTTATAATAAATAGAAATAGTAGTATATTTGGACACTAATTATATAATGCAGCACTTATAAATAATTTATCCACTTGTGCTTGTCCCAGATTGCAGCTTTGAGGCGTTCGTCAAAAAGTATATAACAAAACTTTTGTAAGCGACACCGGCAACAACAATTTTAACTTACCAGAATTGCAGGTTATATTTTCTTCTTAATTTGGTCCAATAAACTCGCAACCAATACCTTCATTTCTTTGCATTTTAATAACTTCTTCAAATAGTTCTGCAAATTGAATCATAACATTCACATAGCTGTGATAATCTACTTTCCTCGGAAAGACATTGTCATGAGATGAATTTACGGTCCATGACAAAGACAATATTTATATTCCTGTACTTAAACATCTGAAACGTTATATTACTCGAGTTTTAACAAAAAATGTCAAGTTTCACCAAATCACCCCTCATTTATCCCCTACCCCCTTAAGCCATCTTACCCAAATGCAATTTGAAGCGTTCCTTTGTCGGGTGTTAACTGGATTACAAATTTGCATATGATATATCAATTCGTTCGAGAATTATTACGCATACTAACAGACAGAGGTAGAAGCCAACAGACAGATCGACCAACAAACTGACTCACAAAAAAAATTCGTTTCAGAATCACGTTTTCCATAAGTTTTGAGACTTTTTAAGGCGTTTAACAACAACAAAATCCGAAATCTGTCACCGATGGTCCACTCCCACACAATCAACCCCTAATTGAATTTCAGCACAGACTACCAGATTTGTTATGAAACTTAAAGTTTACTAATAAACAAACCCTAAAACGTTATATTCCTTGATATTTTAACGAAAAAATGTAAATTTTTGATTTTACCCAAAAACAATCCTAACCGTCGGCTTGGCGAGTTAGCAACACGGTGATATTTCAATTCGTTTTAAACTTATCGTGGCTACGAACAGACATACATACGGACCGACAGACAAAAAAATGGTTCCCAAATCAAGTTTTCTATATGTTTTGACACTTTTTACAACGTTTAAGCGAAAAAAAAATTTTTGAAATTTTTGGCGCCGATACCATATTTTCACACGTGTTAACATGGAAGTAATATAGTGCTGCAAATTAAATCATAACTCCCACATAGCTGTGATATTCTCATAAAATAAATTTAGGCTCCACTGCTTGACCACAAAAAAAGTATTCGTATTTCTGTACCTATAAACTTCTGAAACCTTATATTACTCGGATTTGAACGAAAAAATATCAAGTTTCACCAAATCACTCCTCATTTATCCCATATCCCCTAAAGCGATCTTAGCCAAAAACAATTCGAAGCGTTTCCTTGTTTGGTTCAAACTAGATACTAAATTTGAAGATGACACCTCAATTTGTTCGAAATTTGTTGCGCCTACTAACAGATAGAAGTACAGGCCGACAGACCGACTGACCGACAGACAAAAAAAAATTGTTCCAGAATATGTTTTCTATATGTTTTGAGATTTTTTACGTCTTTTTCGCAAACAATTAATCGCAACTGCTGTGACCGATATTCCACCCCCACACATTCCACCCCCAATTTAATGTTGGCACACAATACCAGATGTTTGATGAAGTTGAAAGTTTTTTAATAAACAAACCCCAAAACGTCATATTACTCGAGTTTTAGGGAAAAATGTCAATTTTAGCTAGATCACCCCCCATTCATTCCCCACCTCCGTAAGCCATTTTATCCAAAAACAATCCGAACTGTTTGTTTATCGGTTGTTCGGTTGTTAACTGTATCTAAATTTGAAGACGATACATCAAATCGTTCTAAAGTTATCGTGGCTACAAACAGACAGACATACAGACCGACAGACCGATAGACTGTATGACGCCGCCGCGCTTCCTTTTATACCAGATGACAAATGCTCAAATAATTCCTAACCTATACACAAATCTAATTTGTCATTGGCATAAGCTAAGTTACCGGGAAGTTAGAGGGCCGCCAGCTTTTATACAGTGGAGATGGGCGTGGGTTAAAATAAGATCTTAATTAGGGGCGCCACTTGATTGTTTAACCGCCACTCCCGGATATTCTAATAAGATGTTCACAAATATGCTTCCTTGCCCAGATCCAACACAACCAAGAATTCTTGGATCACACTGGCAACTATAGCCAACCACAATCGAGCACAGGAAGCTACAAGGGATATATAACTATGATCACACAAATTAAATTTCGGAACGGTATGGTCTCATAGACCCACAAATAAAGATAACGGTACTGATCCAATCTATCAACAGTCCTGAAAAAGAAAACACAAACACAAAACCAAAACACACCTAAAATATGATAAAATAAGGGCTTTTATTAAGCTTCTTTGGCATACAAAAATTTATTAAAAGCTGTTCTAAAATTCTGATCTAAAATAAAAAAAAGTCTCTATAATATAACTAAAATGGCTTACTACCAAATAATCAAGATCTTTACTGAGTATAAATATGAATGTGCTCCAAACTATATTTGTTTTACGGGAAATCCCACTTTTCGTGCACGCAAAGTTCACAACTTATTTTCCCCAAATATTACTTAATTACACGTTAAGTAAGGTAAGTGGCCTGATTAAAGATCAAGTCCCAAAGAATAATCCATAAGCTTGACTAATGCTAACAATCTATGATAACTAATGGTACTATCAAAAGTGAAGCAATTATATTAACAATGGTCGTATAAAAATCTGTACCATATTTAGTGAAGTTAAAATAAAATAAATTCGGTTTGATCTTAGCAAATTTAACAAGGATGAATATTTAAAAATGTAGCTTATCAAGACTGTCTCTTATCACTTTATTCGTTATCACAAAACGGAAAATTCTTACTTGAAATTCCTGGACTTCTAGGCCATCTAATTTACCAACAATTTATTCTTGACGAGCACATAAAAACCATTTAATTCAATAGCCTTACTCCATTCGGTACGTGAAAATTCGCTATTCCATGCGAGACTTATTCCACCCCAAATTGCGATACGTGAATTTGCCAACGGTACTGCCCAATACATAAATTCTCTCAACACACATAACTTCCATACCTGATGCTAGTGATCTTCCATCCAGCACCAGGGTTCGTCTATCCGGCACAAGAATTGCCCTACGCAAGAATTTCGGTATCCAGCCGGTACAAGGATTGCCCTGCACCAGCAGTATCCTGCACAAGCAGTATCCGGTACAAGGAATTTTCCCTCCGGCACAAGGAGAAGCTAGCCGGCACAAGGACCCTAAAAACAACAAGTAACGGAATGCTAAAGGTGTTATAGTTACGAGAGAGGATGATTTCTTACCTCCAGAGAGGGAAACGAAACTCCAACAACGGGATACGATAAATGTGGTCCTTAAATCCCCTCAAATGGGTATCTCCACAGCCTTCAGCACTAAATCCGTACATTACGACATCACCAAAAAGACTGCAGATTAAGTTCTGAGAGCAATAAAATCCACAAAGGAGGATACTTAATATCCAAAACTTGCTCCTCAGAAGGAACCACGTGTTAACTTCAGCAAATGCCAACGAAATCTCTCTCCCGAAACTTCCGGCGCCCTCACATCTCCGACTTGAAAACAGGTGCTACCACACCCTCGCTCTCTCTCGCATCACATACGTCCCCAGCCATGTTCTATCCTTCTCAACATGCGGACCCCTCTCGAACTACCGACAACGGCAACGCAAGCGTGTAAGCCGGCACGATATACCAGGGGTAGTACAAATAAACATGATTTAACGAAAGATCTCAATTCTATTCCTTATACGAGGGATATCCAGAAGAAATAACCACGGTTGTCGCCAATAATTCTTTGTGCAAAGCAGAGGAGGAACCACAAATACGTCCAAACTAGCTTAGTTGTTTAGCTATCCAATTTATACTGTTACAACTGGCAGACCAACAAACCGACAGATACAACAAATGTTCGGTCCTAAATCTTTTTTCCATATGTTTTGACACTTTTTACAACGTTTAAGCGAAAAAAATGTTTTGTCGCCGTTGCCATACTCCCACACGTATTGACGTAATTAATTGTTTTTTTTTTAATTGAAGAACAACGATATACTAGGGCAACAAAATTCTTGTCATGTTTTCGGTCTAACGATGCAAAGAAATAAGTAAAGACTGTGGTTCCATTTAAAAAGTTGAAGATTTATTATATTTTTATTACGCGTCTTATATACCGCGCCAAACTACATTGAAATACAAAATTGCAGCCACTGAACATGAGAATTGGTACATCGTACACGTGTACAAGTTATCAATTTGGTGACTTTCCATTTTACATGGGAACGACGGCTGGGTCCCTACAGTCATCACCATCCCCATTCGAGTTGGAATTTCACATGGGAGCGGTAGTACGAGCTCTGTATCCTTGGAACTGAAGACTCTAGGAGAAAGACACATAGCATAGCTGATGGAAAAGTGACCGGAGAATATCATTTTTAGTTTAGTCGTCGCCATAATAAGTCCCTTATATTTTATATTATAACTTAGTGGAGAAGTAATTAACAATCTTTTTTTCAAAGCAATTAGTCAATTTCAATCAAGAATGTAGAATTTTAGGAATTTTTTGTTGTTGTTTCTAAAATACGAATCGTGTAAACTCCTAGCTAAACATTATGTATATATGTACTTTATTTATTAACTGTTCGGCTTCTCTGCCTACGGTTAAGGTTAAGGCAGGTAAAGTCAGGTCCATTCGCACATTCTGGTTCCTGACTGAGATTTTAGTTTCTTATGTCGCCATTACTAATATCTCTATCTTCGTATTCAGGGAATTTCATTTAAAAAATGCACTAATAAGGAGATTGCGACTTTTGAATTTTGAAAAAATTTCATAAAAACAAGCGCAAACTGGGCCCCCTAAAACACATATCCGGGGCCAGTTTCAATTTTTATATGTATACAAGGTATATAATAATGACAATAACACTAGAGTAGACAAACTCCGCACCCAAAGGTTACTCACCTCGCGAACTGAGCTCTTCGGCCTGCTATACTATATATATATATATATATATATATATATATATATATATATATATATATATATATATATATATATATATATATATATATATATCTGTATGTGTGCGTCTCACACCGGTAACTCAAAAAATAATAGATTTTAATCAAATTTGGTAGGTGTGCTAGTATTATAAAAAGTGAACCATGTACCGATGTTTAGATCTGTAAGTTAAAAGACAAAACGGTTATAGTCATCTAAAAAAAAATTGGGATCGATTTGAACCGTCAAAATTGGCAACAATAAGGCAAATAATCTGAAACGAATACGGGCTATGTAAAAAGTATTCCACAAACCCTTAAGTTTCAGCTGCAACCGTCATTGTCCTTCATTTTATTAAAGTGTTTCCAGAAAATTAATTTTAAATAGACCCTCTCTCTGGTGCTTTGGCTGAAGTTTTAGTTAAGTTTATGGTTTAACGGTCTATAATTTTAGCTAATTTTCATACAAGAAACTCGCTAGTGAGGCGACCACCACTTCTGAATAAAATTTAAAAAAAATTTCCCCCCCTAGAATTCCTTTTCGGGTTTAGTTTCAGTTGTATATGTTTGCATGCATACAGGGAGACGCATTTCTACGGCAAAGCTCAATATAATTGTTATTATACAAGATACGAGAAAACATTGTATACGTTAATTGTAGGGTGTGCTGAGCTGCATCTTATAAAATTATCTTGACAATCACAGGCTGGCAAATAAGTGGCTAGTGATTCCTACCAATTTTTTTCGAACATCCCTCATATTATTGGATTTTTGCATTTTTTTATCGAAATATGGTCCATGTTTGTAAAAAAAGAAATCAAGACGCAGTGAGTGCGTTTTGGTAGCGAATTCTCATTAAATGCTTCAAATTTCAATAACCGAATTCGCTTAATAGCGGTTTCCTAGTCGAACGAACCTTAGGTTAATACCTAAGTTTCATTGACTAAAAAACATCTTTTGTCGGAAACATATTAAGTTTATTTACGTAAAATTTTTGCACAGTTTTAAACAATAAATTATTTTCATAAAATATTCTACAATGTTTCTACTATCTGTGTGTGTGTGTGTGTGTGTGTGTTTTGTTTCTTTAACGTCGGTCTATTTCCGCGAATATGGCCAATCACTGACGCCAGGGAGCAGTTTCACCTCACTATGCTAGAAATTTTTGCGGAATCCCTGCCTTTCTGTATGGATAGTAGGGACCTTTAACGTGCCGAACATCGCATAAACATGGGACCGACGGCTTTACGTCCCCTCTGATGGGCGGAACGTGCAGACATTCAACATGCTCAAATACAATGCCAGAACCTCGGTTGATGTTAATGTTACAGTTTGTACTGAAAAAGTGAAAGGAGTACTCTGGGATCGAACCCAGTACCCTTCGGTTCAAAGGCACACGTTCTTACCCCTGAACCACCGCGGTTTTGTTTCTACTATCTAGGTTATGCCTCTCACCAAATTGGTGCCTGATTGCATTAAAGAGACATATTTGCTACTGAAAACATTTTTCTGAAGACTGCAATAATTGTTTGTTGCAAATCAATTTTACAGAAAAGTCCATAAGTCAATATAACTAGCTTCCAATCGGGGCTTAGTCAGGAAAGCAACACGAACTGTCTTTACTTTTTTGCGGAAATCATTCTGCACAGTATATCATTTAAAATGAAAAGACCTAATTGAACTAGACTTGCACCATGTCTCCCTCAAGCATATAAAACTTACAGGATAATCGGCCATGTCTTGACATACATATATGTTCACCCTTGGACTGACTTAAGAACTGAATATTTAGCAACAATTAATTTCGTATACTATTACCATTTTCCACTTCCTACCTTTGCGAAAAAGGATTTTCTGCGGTGGCAGCTTCGAAGTCAAAATATAGATCACGGCTAAATACAAAAACAGTGCCGAGAGTGTCAATTTACAATATTAAACTTTCTATCGAAAAACTTCACTCTGCAAGACAGACCCAAGGGAGTCACTAATAATAATTATTAATCTTGTTTTAATTTAATATTTCTTCCAGTAAATAAAATTAGAATCCTATATAACTGTAGTCTATTGCTTTTCCTTCGGTAAATTGAATCCATTTTTTAGAATATAATTTTCCTCAATGCACGCCTGTATACACACCTATATATATATATATATATATATATATATATATATATATATATATATATATATATATATATATATATATATATATATATATATATCAGTGGCGTGCACTGCTAGGTAAAGTAGGGTAGGCAAACATTTTAAAAGGTAAAAATTACTTACCACCTCCTTCAGAAATTTGTATTATAATAGTTCTTGCGCGGTGCACTTATGCTGTTTTTAAAACCGTGGGTTCTTGGAAAATAAACACTCCACACATTTTAATAGGAAAATAAAACACTTTTTTTTATAAATTAGATCAATACTGCGGTCTTTTTTTTAGAAACTCATTTAACACATAATCATAAAAATTAGTATTTCGTTTTAAGTCTTACATAAGGTCTTTTTCAATTGAAATTATGGCCAAATTACTCAATATTTCTTGTCCTTGAGTATTTCGTAAGTAGGTGTGCATACGTTTCAACCCCGAGAAAGATCGTTCTGCCGAAGCGCTACTAACTGGTATCGTCAAAATAAGTTTGGCTAATTTCACTAGTTGTGGAAAAACGTGGCACATACTGTTCTTCTCGCAAAATCTAATAATTTCTTAACTATTAAGACCGGAAAATTCTGCTGAAGAATATAAACAAATTAACACGTTTTTAATCTGTCAAAATCAAATCTTTCATTATATTTTGTTTTCAGTTCCAAAAAAAATGTCTTTAGGAAAATTACTCATATGAAACAATGTTGCTAAGTTTTTAACTGTCGTAAAAAGTTTTTAGTTTACACAATTCTTTGGCAAGACTTAGATTTAGAATATGAGCGTTACACCAAACATACAAAGCATCTGGACATGTTTCACGAACTTTCTTTTGAACACCATTTTTTTCGAATGAAAGAAATGCGGCTCCGTCGTAAGTTTGAGCGATTAATTTTGCACATTTATCGTAATTTAAAAAATCGATAATAATTTTTGTTAAAGCTTCAGCTGTATGATTAGAGCTCACATCAACAAACCCAACAAAACGGTCGACAATTTCGTTAGATTTGTTAAAATATCTTAAAATCACACAAAGTAGTTCTTTTTCACTGACGTCTGGGGTCTCATCAATCATTACAGCAACATACTCTGTTTCCTCTATTTCCAGCTGAATTCTATTTTTAATTACAGCTGCTATGATATTTATTAAATCATTTTGTATTTGGTTAGAACGTCCACTGAAGACGGCCCTGCCCCCCTGGTCAGCTAATTGTAGATGGTCACTCAAAATTCCGTCATAATTTGCAAGTAACTTAACGCATTTTACAAAGTTCTATATGTCCACGAAACGGCAGCTCTTGTTTCGCTAAGTAACATGTAATATCAATAATAAGCCTTCGCATTACATTTTTATTTCTATCTACTTTTGCATTATGCCTTTCAATTTCTTCTCTAAATTGGCGTCAAAGACTACTTTCTATACGTGTTTTGCCAAAACTATGTAAAGCAAAGGCAGCATTTAAATGGCGTGCTGATTTATGATGTTTGTTGGAGGCGTTATAAAAATTATTTAGGTCTGTGTAGCCGGTACTATTCCACACATTATTTTCTTTGGAAAATAATAAACTTGTCCAACAGTACATTTTGTTGTCATGTGCACAACCACAGAGCCACTTATAGTTATCGCAAAACTTACTACTGAAATATCGCGACGTTTTTTTTAGATTCTTGCTTAAATTTTAAAGTTGGAATAGGTCGGCCTAGTTGAATTACTCTCTGTTTTTCATCATAAGTTAACATGGTGAATGTTGTTTTTAACTTGTGAATACAGTTATTATTATAAGAATCACACACTGATATTGTTTTTAATTTTGTTTTTAAGCACAACCACAGATCAACTATTGTCTATAATCAGTATAATCAAATGTTTAACTGTTTTAAAATCAAGGGATGCTAAACAAAAACACTGAATACCAGGATCTAGATATATAATTGAATATTATTTGGATGGCATACTCGATTGCAACTAATCATCATCTGGCAAAAGTGGCGAATGCATAATAATGCTTAATTAGGAGCCAATTAAGTGGCTAAGGTACAAAATAGCAGTTCATATTGAACAGTATTGACCTTATCGACACGACATCCAGGGTGTCTTAGGAACTGTGAGATTTCGGCGATGACACAAAGGCAGTCGACCTACCTACATGCATAGTATTCTTTGAATAAGCATTGCTTTTGGTTTCCGGATAACACCATATGAGAAAGCTGTGAATGCCTGCCTTTGATTTTCAATCTAATGCTTTTAACAGAGCCGGTTGCGGCGAGAAGTGAGAAAAAATAATAAATAATTTTAATATATTATTATATTATGAGTTGTAAAAGACCCGGAAGCGTATAGTATAATAAAATACAAGTATAGTATATTGATATGGATTTAAGATTTTTTTAAACAATATACCTTAATTCACTTAATTTGTATGGGTAATTTTCTTAACATTTTCCTAAGGGTAGGCATTGCTTTTATGCTTCTATTGTATGCACGCTACTAATATATATATATATATATATATATATATATATATATATATATATATATATATATATATATATATATATATATATATATACGCTCATATGCCTCTTGAATAATTTTCTTGTTTGAAGTATTGAATTGAAAGGAAAATATAAGATCAAACAACAACCACGTATCCAATTCGCAATGCATGCGAATTAGGCTGCATCTGATCTTTTAGAGGAAATGTAGCAGGAGACCTATATAAGAAATGTACATATGTACGTAATATACTCCAGAGAACAAGTAAAATTCAGTCAATAGATCGAAATGTAAGTACATAACTATAACACGGAGCAAAGAATTGAGTTTCTGTTTCTTCGATTACCTCTTGTTCGTATTTTCTGTCTACATGAAAGGAAATGGTTCTATATAGAATTTAGTCTGTAATAAATTAATATCTACTGGAGAGAAAATTAAGAAAACAGGTACCTGCTACAATCTAAGTATTGTAATAAGTAAACTAACTCACGTCTTTTTGACTCAACAATAATAAATGTTGCATAATATGCTCTCTTTCTCTTTGTACCGACATCTGAAATAAAAAAGTCTTAGGAGAGAAGAGGAGATAGTAAAATATTTAGCAGCTTAATTTACAATCTAAAATATTTATAGATTCTGGTATAACTTGTGAGAAGAAAGGGCCGTGATATGATAGTAGTTGTTTTGGAAAAAATGTTTCCGCTAAAAACATAAGGATATAATCAAATTTAATCTTCCCAAGCAGGAACAGAAAATAGAAAAAAAATTCGGGACGCAGCAAGCGCGCTATGCTAGTGAAATTTCATAAGAATTATACACTATTATGATACGGTATATTACTAAAATTGATACTGTACTCACGCAGACCTTGAAAATTTTACAGGTCCTAGTTGGCGCACATTTGAAAAATTATTTCTAAAGTGGCAACACGATATCTCTCTATCAAAAAAATCTTTTATTTTAACTCCCCTTAAGAAATATCACCAAAACTCAATTTTCTATGAGGTTAAAAAATAAAATGTTGCTATATCTATAGATAGTGTAAATCTCTTTAAAAGAAACTTTTATTACAAATTTCGTTAAAGTTACAACAGATTTCCAGCAGGAAACGTAATTAGTATCTGCAAAATTATAAACGTAACAGTTATTTTTCCTTATTATTCACCAGGATGATTCTGTTTTATTCAACATAGTCAAACCGTTTTTTTTCAATATCAACAATAACTAAATGTCTGCTGAAAATTATAATTTCAGACTCAAAGGTGACAAAGTTATTCAGGCGTTTTAAACAAAAATGAGATCATGTTTAAAACGTATGAAATCTGTGCACTATCGTTTCTCCAAATGTCCAAACAAAAAAGACCATACATTAATTGAGTTGGAATCGACCAACCAACCTTCTGAGTAGAAGCATCCTACCACTGAGCGATCTAAGGATACGTTAACTAATGTTTTTTTTTTACAGATTTGACATCGGCTTCATCAACGAAATGTATTGTATTATATTAAAAGCATACGTAACAATTAATTACAGAATTAGTAGAATTGCAATTTAAACACATTTAATGACTGTTTGGGTCTTATATGACGTCTTATGCTTCAGTTTAAAGATAAAAGAAACTATTTTAAAATAATTTTTATAGAGACTTGACGTGATTTTGTTTACACTCCTGCTATATTATGCTACACTTTCAGTGTAAAACCACAGCATAATATATATGTACCGTGCTAAAACTGTATTTGGCGTCGTTCGTCCAGTTACAAATATACTGTTTTTTTTTAATTTACTGAATCCCCCAGTTAAATAACAATCACTTGGCAACTTTTTAATTTCATGTCGTCTGTTGTTTGCAGTATTTGTGGCCGAGACTTCGCGATTATTGGTTCGGGTAGTATGTTTTGTGCTAGTTATTTATTTAGTTTGGTTACCGTTGATGTATGGTTTATATCTGTTGGCTGAATCAATCTACGTGTTGCAGTTAACTACTCTGTCTGTCAGGTATTGGACTTTAGCTACTAAGTCGTTTCAACGCATGTCTTTCATATTTTATTTTTAAAAACCCTAAATATTGGATATCAAGTTACTTAAAATTCAAACCGTTGGTTTACTTATACCATTTCTAGCCACGTGTAAAGTCTCGTTCCATTTACTCTAATACTTGTTATAGCGTTTTCAAAAATATGTTTGTATATGTTTGGAGGAAATAATGTCCGATCTAGCTGATACACTAAATAAAGTTATGTGCCAAGTTTCGTCCATAGCTGTTGAGTATTTCTGAGTTATCGCTCGGCTACATACATAGTATATATATATATATATATATATATATATATATATATATATATATATATATATATATATATATATATATATATATATATATATGTAAATACATAAACATTTTAGCGGACCTTGATTTTGGGTTCTAGAGACCCAAATTTGCGCTCATCTGAAGAAATTTTTCAAAGGTTTGCATCGTGACCTCTCTATTAGCCAATTTTTCTTAATGAAAGTTCGCTAAAAAAATTCAGAAGAAAGTATAACCTTTATAGTTGAAACCATGTACCGTATTCCTTAAAAATTACTTTAATCTTTGAGAAAATACATAAATTTCTCGAATATAAACTTAAAAATTTCTACCAAATAAAAACTGGTCGGACTTTTCTGGACAATGAACCCCAGGCAATTTACACAAAAACTAGACCTGCCAATATATAATTATTCACCGAAATCTCTTTGACAGGACTTAAAAGAATTTTGCTTGAAACTTTGCGAACGATGGTTTGATAAGAATTCACAATTTTTTTACCATGATTTGGTACGTAATCTTATACAAAAATGATATTAAAATGTGTTTGCGAAAATTATGAAGAGTTTTTTACACGCAAATTTGCTTAACCAATTTTTTTATGAAAATTTGGAAATAATTTTTGCAGGTGAATTCGCAATCATTTTTTTACAATGACTTATAAAATTATTAGTTATCAGCATTTCTCAACAATTAGACAAAAAATTGCGAAAACACCGAAAAAAGCTTCTGTCAAAAAATGAATGACTAGATATTTTCTATACGAAAATTTGATAAAAAAATACAATAAATTCAATTCATATATATACATATATATATATATATATATATATATATATATATATATATATATATATATATATATATATATATATATATATATATATATATATATATATATATGTCAGCAGTAGAAGAACTACTATTCTGAAAACCAATAGAACTCAAAGCAACAGCACTTGCGTTATTTGCTATCTTAAATGATGTTATAAACGAAGCAAACAGAGAGTGGAAAAATTGCATCGAAATATGCACTGATGGTGCTCATACATTGTCTGGAAGATTCCACAAGCACTTGCGAAACAAAAATCTCTAGTGTATCTGGACACATTGCATGATCCACAGACAAGCTCTGGCTTCCAAAGACATGCGTCCTGGTCGGAATATTGCGCCAACGATAGTGATAACCGTAGATATAAAAATGAGACCCCTAAAATCAAGAATATTATCTGGAAAATGTTGGGATTTTCTTAAAACAAAAATCGTATCTCCGAAAATAAACAAACCATGGTAACAATATTTTGCGCGATACTTATAGTCGTAAAGAGTATCCTTTGTACCAGAACTCAGATTTATAGCCTAAAAGACAAAGAAGTTTCAAGCCTTTGATTAAAAAAAGTTGAAACGTCAAAATGGATAATTCTGGTAGTCTTAAATTAGTACGCATAAGCGTTTTGTGATTTAGAAATACGGACCAAAATGACTAACGAGCTCCTAAATCTGTGTCTCAGCCGTAATTTTCCTTCATTTCGTTAAATTCTGGTAATATATTCATTTTGAACAAAAATTGTGTAGTGTAAATAATAAAGGCGCTGGAAATTAATATACTAGGGTATATAGCTGTTAGTACACACATCTGTCATGTCGACAATGGCCGAATGGTGAAGAAAGCAGTGTGGATTTAATAATGGATTCCTATAACCTACTTTCTAATCTTAGTTAGTGACTTCACTTTTTTTGTGTCTTATTTCATTTTATTTAGTTTATAGTTAGCGCCTCCGTGGCCGTGCGGGAAAGTCGATGACTTTCCAATACGGAGTCGGGGGTCGACGGTTCGAGACTCACCGGCGGCGGATGATTTTTCAAATCACTGTCGTCGTTGAGATCGAGCTCAAGGTGGACGGTAGGTTAGTTTAGATGAGCAAAAAGGGTCAGCAATGGCCTAATTGCCAGTAAGCATCTTACCTTTACCTTTTTTTAGTTTATAGTTAATTTAGCGTTATCTGGTCAAATTATGTGATTCCGATGAATTTTTTAGTGAGTTTTTGTATGACAAATTCAATTAGGACGAGATCAAATCTTTTAAGACATAAATTTAATTTGAATAGCACATCTGGTTGTTTGTACTTGCCCTAACTTTGTGAAATCGTTCCATACTTAATACAGCTGTAGAATTTTCCCCTGGCTCTACAAGTGCTTGTTCCTTTCTGCAACCGATTTTAATTTTTAATAGACGCAGCAAGTGCGTGACGGTAGCGAATTTTTATTAAAGTTTCAATTTTCAATAGCTCAATTTGCTATTCAACTAACATTCGTTGGCCAGGAACCAGTTTTTTCGGGAACACTTTAAGTTTATTTTCGGAAAATTGTTGTACATTGTCAAACAATATATGCTTTTGTTGTAAAGGCAGCTCCTTCAGTAGCCCAGGACGAACATTTTGCAATGAAAGCAAATATGTTGCGCCGTTTAAGCGGTTTGGTAAAATAACCCGCTCAACCAAATGTCATCCAACAATACCTTCCCAAACATTTATTTTAAATTCTCTTTGGAAATGGTGGGTTTCTGTAGCATGTGAACTTACATTCGAATATTCATGGCAGTTGTACACATTCGTAATCCTTCTCCATGTAAAGCAAGTTTCATCCGTAAAAAGAATAGTCTTGGGAAAATCAATGTTGTGATGTAAGATGAAATTACAAAAAAAAAGTCTGGCCTCTAAATCCTGCGGTAGCAGTTCTTGCAGTTTTGGAGGTGATAAGGATGTACAAATTACGTCAAATAAATTTATGCGCCGTCAGCTGTGTTATATGAAACTGCCTGGATAGTCGCCTGGTGCTGGTTTGAGGCTCACTCTCTATACTGCCTAGAAGACGCTCCTCGGTTCTTGCGATCACTGCATGAACGCGCCCTCCAGGATTATTTATGAAAAAGAAAACGTTTCCCGAGCTCTACCTTGCACATTGGCAGACTGTTGACGATGTGGTATATTACGATTAGGAAATCTTCTTCGATATACCTCTACACTTCTGCGGCAATTATCATTGCAAAACCCTAATACCATAAGCATGTTAACTGGTTCAAAAACCCAGAATTTTTCAGCCATTTTAAGCAACAGATTATTATCACAAAAGAAAACAAGAAACACACGACAATAATTATTGTAAAACTTAATAAGTTTAAGTAATGTCAGCCTTGACAACAACTGTAATCTAGCAACAGATGAGTTGCAAAGCATTCCCTATGAGACTAAAGTTTAATAAAATCTTCAAGGGAGATAATTTTGTTTTGATCTCAACTCTAAAAATATAAATTTTCTCAAAAACGGGTGGTTTGTCGAAAATGTGACAAGGGGAGAAAAAGATATAAAATTTAATTTGGTTACACTTGCCTTGCGCGAAAGATTAGGAGGAAACAGAGACAAATATAGACAATAAAGAGGGCTGTGAGCTGGTAGCGAGGCGGTGTAATTACACCGGTTAGTTCATGCAGAGCAAAAGACTGGGCTTGGATACAAAAAATTTAATTTCTCCAGCCTGAGGAGGCGCCACTGGCTTACCGCTTAAGCCAGAAAGCTCTTGTGTTCTGTTCAAGAAGCCAACAAACCCTGAAATTAAACTGACACAAGTGATAATAAGCGTAAACGACGCGTAGTGAAAAATGATATAACCAACAACCAACCGCTGTTACTCGATGGTAGATAACATAGAGTGTTACGTACTCTATGATCTATGAGAAGACACGGTGTATGGTAGATCCTTTGCACCAATGGTTTCTACCAGTTGACCTAATACTACAAAATGTCACGTCAAATCAAATCTAAGGAAATGTCACTAATATTTAATAAATCTGATACTTAACCACAAAAAAAAAATAAAAGCAAGAAACAGCCTGAATGTAATTAATGTTAAAGTTACACAAAAGATAGGTAAAATGCTTAAATATGGTACTCATTTGTGTAAAAAAACAGGTTAGTGAAAAAAGCAGTAATAGGCTATAAAGCCTTTGTTTAATGACCTTTAACACATTTATGGAATCTTAAAAAGAAAAGTAATTTACAATTACCTATTGTTTATGCTTGTTTACAGGGGGCAATATTTTTATATATCTCGTCATGCATATACGGTCGACTTACACATATGTCAATATAATGGTGAGAACAAAGAGGAAGGTGTGAGTAATTTAAGAACTCACTCCTACGATTGTACCGACATTTAATCTAATTGGGTACAATGTGTTTAAGTAAGTACTAATGAGCATTAAAATGACTTAGTTGTTGGCAAACAGATTTGAAAGAACTTTAAAAGGATAAAGTGATTAAGTATCTACAAGTGCATTCTGACTATCCGCTAATGAGTAATTGTCTCTAGTTTTAGATGGCTGTACACAAAAATCAACAATTGTACTTCCCAGGTGCAGTATCCTAGCTTTGCAAATCCTCCTGATGGGGCATCTAGTCTAGCTGTGTGACCTGACACGGACCTCTAGTGGATCTTTGACAGTAAGCTGGTGGATCGAGTACTGTGGCCAGATATCCAGTGGTGGAGCAGCAACAGGGGAAGGTTAGGGAGGAAGGTGACATTAACAGGGGAATAGTGAAACAGTGAGATAGTTTAGTGTCAGCGAAAACGCAATCAAAGTGAACAGTAGAGGACATAAGACAAGGCGAAAGGGAAGATGCAAAAGGAACGGGGTGAATCGAAGGAAAAGATTCAAATGGAAGGAAAGGGAAAAGAAAAAATCCTAAAATGTTTTAATTGAGATGAGCACATGTGCCTATGTTTTAATTATTAAAGTTTACTGACCTCTTGGAGGGTTTTTGTTCCTTTTTGTGGCGACGACAATATAAAAACTGATCTTTCTTGGTTGGATGACTTTACTTCACACGGCCAAAATAACAAATCCCATGAAGGCTTGGTTTTCTCACAAAAATAGTGTACTGCCACAAGAGAAAAACCATTCGTTTATGTAGAATGAGTCCAAAATATCCTTCAAATGAAGAGATTGACGAAAAATATTCAGAACAGCATCTACGACCCTTGGCCATGCAGTGAAAAGTGAAATTCCTTATCTGTCCCCTTAAAAATTTGAAATTCCACAATTCTTCAAAGAGAAAATGAATATATCAGAAAATGATATATTGACAGTTGATTGATTGCTCAGATGTCAACCAAATACCCTAAAGCAAAATGTAAACAACAATCTAATGATAAGAGAGTGATTGTTTGGTTATAAATTTTTGTTTTGAATTTTGTGTGAGTTTTAAAATGTAACAATTTGATATAAAATTGATGGACTTTAACGTATAATTAGGTTAGGGGTTTAAAAAAATCAAATCACTAAATGGGTGACCCATCTCTAATTGACCACTTTTTGAGCTTATATCTACTTCTTACTTTTGCCAAATAATGATGTTGATAAAATAAAACCATCTACCATATTTGGTTGTTCTATGTTAGGGCACTGCTGCAATACAGCTGTTTCTTTTAATTATAATCTGAGGTCAATATCGCCCCAGTCATAACCATAAGCATATAAAAATTAAAACTGACCCCAGATAAGTGTTTTAGGGCGGCTAGTTCGCGCTTATTTGAAGAAGTTTTTTCAAAATTCGAGTCGCGATCTCATTAGTGAATTTTTTTAGAAAAATTCACTCAAAAGCTAAATGGTGTACAATGTTTTGTTGATCATCCTGTACATAAACATAAAAGATTTTCTGTGTGACAACTTGTTTCGGCAATAATGCTGTGTATAAAATATCCCAAACAAGGACACAACGGGCTAAATTCTATCTGATATATATGTGTGACGGGTCATGGATTATTTTACTCATAATCACTGAATTAAATAGTCTCGTAAATATGAAAATCCAACATTGTACAGGCTCTGTCTGCATTAGGATGTACGTATCTTATCGTTTTGACACAGTGTACAGATGAACAATGTTAATTTAGGACTAGATTTAAAGAGGACGTTGACAACAATTCAGAGGGAAGTCATTCAATTCGCTTACATAGCCGAGCAGCGTAAAAGCCTAGCTCAGAGATACACATTCGAGGCTGTCCCATATACATTAGCCAACAACGGCGTTATGAGTTTTAGCTCATATAAATTCAGAAAATGCGCCTTTCAAATAGACGTCGACACACAATTTTCTGTTTCCAGTCTTTTTATGGCAGGAATCGTATATAAGTGTTTTCCGTTAGATTATGCAGTGCAATAACTGGGATCATAATAGAAAAAGCAATAAAGTTTTCATTTCACGGAATATTATACACCAGGACTGTTTTTCTTTATAATCCACATTTATAAAGGCAATTTGATATCTCCGTGGGGTATCATGGTTTATAAAACGATGACTTTTGAACAAACGGAAGTTGTGGTTGACGGCTTTTGTTAAGAGCCTTTGAATCATATTTTATGTTAGCGCAAGGCCACTTAATGCAGCAGATAAGATTCTAACAAGTTTTCGTTGAGAAGATGTGTTTTGAAGAGGTAACGACTTTCGCATTTTTTAAATTGTTTTCTAATGGACACTTATTAGTGCTTCTGGAACCAAATTCTGATGTTCGTTTAAATTTGTATATGTCTATCTATCTATTTTGTTTAAACATATATGAATAAAACAAAACACACACACACACACATTGAATAGATGCCTAACAATCGACTACACAAAATTGTGAACAAATGACGAAGTTTTCTCTTCTTTCCATCTCTTCTCATCTCCTAGTCACCATCTCCTTAGTTTGTATGATTTTTCGGACCGCCATATAGACAAGCCTCCAACATTTCTTGGATAGTAGTCACAAGATCCGTATCCCTTCTTTCCTCGCTCGTAAAGGTACCTTCCAAACCAGTCACCAGCCGACAGGGCCTGAGTCAGGAAGTCTACCTCTCCATGCTAGTTTATTTTTTATTTTTTTTTATTTGAACAACACACCACGAGGGCTTACAGCCTAAATACTATCGTACCGTGGGTGTCGACAAGGAGGAAAGAGGCAACTTGTTAATTCTGGACTTGAAGGTTCGGAGGTTCGGAGGGGAAGGAAAAACATGTGCCGGCAAGGAATTCCACAACTTGGAAGTCCTCGGGACAAAAGAACGGGCATAATAGGATGTTCTAGGTCTGGTGACCTGGACAGTAAAAGGGTGCATTCGCTCTGTTCCCCTGGTAGATCTGTTGGGGCAGCAGGTGGAGTAACTATGGAAGAAAGCTCCTCTGAGCACTGCCCGTGCAGATATCTATAAAAGAGAGAGAGGTCACCAACGGCACGTCGGTGGTCAAGGGATGGCAGCCTTTGGGTGATTTTAGTGTCACCAATGAGACCTATAGCTCTCTTCTGAATGGAGTCCAGGATAGCGAGTGTAGAAGCGACAGCAGCGCCCCAGATGTGGGAGAAGTATTCGAGGTTAGGCCTTATTTGTGAAGTATATAAGGTATAGAGATTAGCTAGTGAAAAATATTTGCTAATTTCTTAGCAGCCGCTTTTGCAATTGATGTAACATGTTGGTGCCAATTGAGATTTCGAGTCACAGAAATGCCAACAAGTGAAAATGACTCATTACTTTGAATAACTTGGTTGTTTATTGTGATGGTTCTAGGGCTGGTGTATCTTTTATGAGAAAGAAAGCAAGACTGAGATTTGGTGGGGTTGAATTGTACAAGATTTCTACTTCCCCAGTCTAACATTTTTTGGAGATCCACGGAGACAGAACCCTCCATGTGTCTGCGATCCTCATCTAGTTGGGCCAAAGAGACAGGCTCTAATGTTTTTGGTGATCCTCTGGTTCTAGCGATATTTTGTCCTGTTCTCTCATTTGGACTGCTTTCTGGTCATTAATTAGGATCTAGCGGTTTTCCGTGTTAAGCCGCCATATCGCTCTTTTCTATCTTGTATGAGCAGCTCCTCTGGTAGCACTGTACTACTTATTGTAATACTCATCAGAAGTTTCCTCTTTGATGCCTTGGCACCTGCAAGTTGGGTATTAATCTCGTCAAGGCTACAACTGTGTTTTCGGTTGTCTGCGCCGCTTGGTTAACCCGCTCCGCAAACGTAAGCTTTGTGTCCAGCCAAACCCCTAGGTTTTTAGTCGACTGCTTAGGGATTATTTCGCTTCCCTCTACATTGAATTAGATTAGACCTATTTTTCTCTTTGGTGTGAGTACGACTGCTTCTGGCTTTTCCGGGGACAATTTGGGTCGTTTTTCGCTTTTATCCAGGCTGACGCGTTTTTCGGTGACTTATTTGCCATGCTCATCAGCAGATCTTCGGTTTAGGCAACGACCAACATGGCTACATGGTCCGCGATTTCCATCAGAATCACCCCCATCGGCAGCACCTTCTTAAACAGCCCGTCGCACAGCTCACATCGTGGGCCCAAGGGCCGAACCCTGAGGAACGCCACTGCTCGTTTTAATACTTCTTACAATTTCCTCCTCAGCCTCTAGAATTATCTACTTTTCTGACAGGTGCGATGCAATAATGTTGATCAGACCTTCGTCGATGGTTCGCCTTTTCAGTTCTTCTTGCGGTGCACCATTGAAGGCATTTCTAATATGCAAAATTATCACCGAACCTATTCGTCCTTCCAAAAGCCCCAGTCTTCCTATCCCAGCTCTCCTGTTCGCTCTATCTATTGTATTTATCAGTTTGTCTTGCATATGCTGATAAGTCTACACATATCCGGTCTATGCCTCCATTTATACATCACCGTTGCAAGTCCCAGAAGCGCTGTAGTGGTGGTGGCTAACAAGTGATGCGACTCAATGCCCGTCGTGACAGTAGCCAGCGGCGTAGTTGTTTTCGCTCAGCAGTTTTGTTTTCACGGCTTTCTTTCGGCTGTATTGTGTGTACGTGAACATTTCCTTGAAAGTCTAGGACGTTTACAAGGCGCTTAGCGCCTCCATTAAATATTATGAAAATGGCTGCTTACAAGCTGACTTGTTGGAGCATAGGTTTGACATACTAATGGGTCCAAACAATAAAGAAACCACTCTATGATATATATATATATATATATATATATATATATATATATATATATATATATATATATATATATATATATATATATATATATATGTATGTATATTATTTTTATGATAAGACCAAAAAGGCATATCGAGAACATTAGAAAAGATAAGCATCATAATACGACTATCGTGACTAAGAAGAATTTTTTCAATAAGTAAGTATTAAGATTGAGAACTAGCAAAATGACACACATAAAACTAAGATAATAACAAGGTAACATTAAATAAACTTTTTGTTCAAAAAATCTTAAAAATCAGTACAATATGTAATATCGGTAGGACAAGAAAACACTATTGAAACAAAAAGACACCTAAATTCCTTCTAACACTTGATTGAAGTTTTCAAACCAGATGAAAACGATCCAGCAATATGTTACAGCAAAATTGAGCCCGCCTTAGACGTGCGGTGCCACATGTCACTTCCAATTAGGCCATTTGTGAAGAAAGAAACAAAATTCGAAATCAAAAAAGTAAAGGCCATAAATGCCCCGAATTGCGACTTTATCACGGACAAACTTTTTTTAAATGTTTCTAAAAAAGCAATTTCTTTCGTGACCACAATCTACAGTCACATGACGAGCCTAACCATATTTCCTAGCTTCTTGGAGATACGCCTTGATTATTATGATAGCTAAACAAGGTAAACTGAACATGACGTTGCATCTTATACAGTTTGTCCCAAACTGGAGGGCAATGTATTGATATCTCCGTTATTATTAGAGACAGGGAGACGGTTAAATTAGCAGTGTTTTGTATATTTTCATGCTCGTTCGAAATGTGCCTTGTTTTTGCCCTGCCTCTTTCCGTTTTCGAGACCAATATTTGTCGATTTCTTTTTTCTTCAATATCTAAGTAGGCGATGATCTGACATGTCTAAGACTTGCACATTATCAGGACACTTTTTACAGATAAATCTTTTTGTGCTATTCTCTACTTTGGATCGTCATTTGTTTTTGAGCTAGAGATATCAACGTTTGTTTTTATTATGGCAGCCATATTGGATTTTTTGCTCATGTGGTAGCCTGTGAAAAGAGCTTTCCAATGATGTACAGCATGTTTAAGAAATCTTCTAATAGCATTGACAATTTTGAGAAAAACCAGTGAAACACAATGATGCAGTATGAAGTCTATCCGCATGAACTGGGGTAGCGCAAGGGAGCGTGCTAGGCCCGCTACTGTACTCAATCAGCACATCATACATACCAAAGTCAGGGAACATAACACTTGCTCGCGTTTGCGGATGATATTGCAATACTATTATCCCGTGTAAAAGACGAGGTAACTTCACAAAAACTTACAACACTTGGGCGAGATCAGTAAGTGGTTTAAGAAATTTTGTTTCAGTGTAAATGGAAGCAAATTGGTTCAATTAACACTTGCTTATAAAAACACGATCTGCTCAAGAGTAACTCTATTTAATAACCAGATACCTCTAAATACTGAAGCTAAATATCTTGATCAACGTTTAATGTGAAAAAGGCGTATACAGTATACAAAGAAAGCACAAATAAATTTTAAGTTTAGTCAGAGGCACTGGCTCCCAAAAAAGAAGGTCAAAGCTCACCATCAGCAACAAGATCTTGAGCTACAAGGCATTTTTAAAACCAATCTAGACCTACGGAATCCAGTTTTGGGGTGGCGTTAAATCAACAAATATCCGAGTTATACAAAGGCAGCAATACAAAATACTTAGCTCAATAGTAAATGCTTCATGGTACGTTTCCTCACCTTACATCAAGGTCTCAAAATTTCATTCGTTCATGAAAAAATCCGAAGATGCGCCCAAACTTATCACACAATGCTGCCTGTCCACGAGAACTGCCTCAGAGAACAACTGTCTAAAAGCCCTTTCCGCTAGAGACGCTTAATCTGGGATTAGGCGCACTTCTTGGCGTAACATAATGAGTCGCGTTAGGTCCGTCGGACCTAAACCTCACGATAACACTGTTTGCCGATGTATTCTAGCGAAAAACCTGATCTTTTTTCCGTCATTGCCATTCAAAATATATCTATACAGATGTTGATAGCCGCCCCCGAAAACCCCTTCCAACTATAAAAGACGAAAAAATGTATCTATTTCTGCTCTACCCGTTTCTCGGCAGTCTCGTGTACGAGCAAACTTTAATGTTATGCTATTCACATAAACATTTGTTTTCTCAATTAGCAAAGTCAACATTCTGTGGTTGAGGAATAGCAGCCAACAATCTACTCCACTCTCGCCATTTCTTGCGGTTTGGATAAGAACTTGTGGACATTTTACTAGTATATTATGCGGGGTGATCTCGTAAGTGTTCACGGAGATTTTTGGCATTCGGTATCATCTCGGGTTATAACAAGAGGAAGATAATTAATTTAGTGTAATGCTTTTTTTATAGAGCCTCGGTGGTTCAGTGGTAAGAACGTGTGTCTCTGAACCGAAGGGTACTGGGTTCGAGCCCAGGGTACTCCTTTCATTTTTTCAGTACATACTGTACAATTAACATCAACCGAGGTTTTGGCATTGTATTTGAGCAAGTTGAATGTCTGCACATTCCGCTCTTCGGAGGGGGCGTAAAGTCCTCAGTTCCGTGCCCATGCAATCTTGGGCACGTTAAAGATCCTTACCCTCCTTACAGAAAGGTAGGGGTTCGGCAAAATTTTCAGGATAGTGAGGTGAAACTGCTCCCTGGCGTTGCTGATTGGTCATAGTCGCGGAAATAAGCCGAAGTTGAAGAAATAGAAACACACGCACTCACACACGCGCGCGCTTTTTGTATAAGCATTATTTTTAGTTATGTGCAATATTTATAAAACTAGAAGAGCACTAAATTTGCAAAGTATGAATGTGAAAGTAACCAAACATGTTTGAGTAGCAAAAAACAAAGAAATGAATTTTAATTTTGACCCTACCACAGTAAAAGTTGATACTTTTTTCGTCCTCCTCGATTTCTACCTCGCCTCCATTTATGTCATAATGTGTTTCCGAGTCAACAGATCTGGCTTCCACTTTATCCTATGTTTCTGCATCATCCGACGCTTCGACGATTTCTTTGGGTATGACATTTGTATCCAAGTGATTTTCTTCGAAAGCAAGACGATTGAGTTTTTTAACTTCTTGAAGATTCTCCAACTTGTAAACTTTTTTCATTTATATTTGCACGATTGTTTAAACAAATACAATAAGAAACTGTTGTTTTACTATGGTGGGATAGTCAGTTATACCTATTATCCAATTATGAGAATTAACACCAACAATATTCACGAGAAAAAAATCACACTGTAGCATTTAACAAACAAATACTAAAAGGAAAGACACTGACTCTAGTGGGCGCGCTGGATCCGGCGGACCTAACAATATCTCGTCAAGTTTATTCGTCAATTGCCGGAAACTTAGTATAGCTATCGGCTTCTGGCTTTGGAAAACGATTGAAGTTAGGCCCTACTGAGACGATGTAAACGTACATTCCGATATGTTAATGTGATCTTGAGATATGAACAGAATGCAAATGCATGGTCCGATGTACCTATGCGCGCCTAACGAAAGATTAAGGAAACCTGGCCAAGAGACCTACTAAATTACAATTCAATGTTTCGACACTGGTGGGCTTCTCCTCGCACGTTTTACATCTGTATTACTCATATATGTACAGGGTGAGCGAAACTCGATGTCTCGGCTCTATTGCAAGAAAAGGAAAAGCGATAGAAAAACTCTGAACAGTGGTTCTTAAATCGGATTGAGTAAGGTCCATTTTAAGCTAAATTTGCATATTTTTGGATATTTGGAAACTGAAGTAATGACGTCATCGGATTTTTTCCCAGAAACATACCGATATTTTGGCATATCTAAAAAGAACTATTTTTTGCCGACAAATTATGTAAAGAAAAAAAATTACTATCTTTTTCCGTTAAAAAGATATAATCAAATTTGTAGAAAAAAGTATTTAAAAAAAATTGCGTAACCATCACGATATAAACAAGAAGCATTTGCAAACCAATAGCAAATTTTTATCTGTCGTAGCAACGTTTTATCTGTCAATAAATAAACTAATGGTTTACAAATATTGTTTTGTGTGTCATTTCACTTGTTGTTGTTTACGTACAACGAAAAAGTCGATATGTTATTAGTTTATGGTGAATCTCAAAATAACCCTAGAAGAGCAGTTTCGTTATACGCCCAAAGATACCCTGAACGTGTTATTCCAAGCTTAAAAATATTTGCAAGATTAGAATGCAATTTACGTGCGAATAACGAGGCATTTTCTTCTCGAAAGGGAAGATAAATTGATAGAAGGGTAAATTCTGACAATACTGTTGCCATTGTTTCGCAGCATTTTGAACACCATTCAAGCACATCCATTCGGCAAGCCTGAATATAGTTCGGTACGAAAATTTTTGAAAGAAAATGGTTATCACGATTATAAACTTCATAACTTAGAACACTTGTCAGATCAACATCAACAACGAATGATTAATTATATTGCCCAAGTGATGGTAAACTTGTGGACGGGCGAAAGCCGTTTTGTTAGTAGCGGTAAGCCCAATAAAAAATGACAATATTTGGGCTACTAAAAATAGATATATTCTCAATCCGATTGAAAATCAAGGACACTTCGGAATTAACGTCTGGGGTGGTATTTGCAAATTCTTCAAGAACAACTTCCTGTGATGCTTGAAAATGTACCATTACAGCTGCAAGCAAACATATGTTTCCAACATGACGGAGCTCCACCCCATAAAGCAAGAATTGTCCAACAATATTTAAATGAAAATTACGGAGAAAAATTGATAGGTATAAATGGACTGATGGAGTAGCTACCAAAATCACCGGACTTGACCCCACTATACTACTTCTTGTGGAGAGCTTTGAAAAATAAAGTTTACAGAACACTATCTGTTAACTTGGAACATTAAAAAAAAATCAGAAATGCTTGCGATGAACTATCTAGAGAAATGTTTCATAAGCCTTCAGTGCGAGAAGTAGGGAGGAGATTGGATAAGTGTTTAGAAGTGGAATGTGGTCATATTGAAAATTTGTTGAAATGATTGCCTACATACTTTGCTTATTGCTGTGGTAAATGTAGTAACATATAATGTGTTTAATAATGTTAAATTATTAAATAACTTTTTAACAAAAAAATATAGCAATTTTTTCTCTTGACATAATTTATAAAAAAATAGTTCTTTTTTATATATGCCAAAATATAGGTATGTTTTTGGGGAAAAAATCGATGACGTCATTACTTCGGTTTCCAAATATCCAAAAATATGCAAATTCGGCTTAAAATGGACCTTACTCAATCGGATTTAAGAACCTCTTTTCAGATTTTTTCTATAGCTTTTCCTTTTCTTACAATAGAACCGGGACATCGAGCTTCGCTGACCCTGTACATATTTTTTAGTTATTGTAATTTGTTTTTGAGTTTACTTTTATTTTGCCGAATAGAACACACATATAGCATATTTACTTAATACTCCTTGTAGAGTAGATTGCAGATTTTAATTAATAAAAAATAAAAAAATTAAAACTTATTTCTGATCAACACATATTAAGAAAACAAGATAGTTTCCCAAAAAAGGACACATCACCAAATTTAACAGCAAACCTCCTTAAAAGGCCATCAGTGAAAATCATGGTAAATCGATCAATTTCATGGACGCAACTATAAAAATTTGTTAAATTTATACCAGTTTTTAGGGACAGACATCTGTTAGATGAAATACATAATTAATAACAATTAACAGTAAATAAATCTAAATATTATATCAAAAGATCTTTAATAAATAGATAAATTCGATATCGATAAATGTTAGGCAGCTGTTAAGAAATTTGAATAAAAATTTCTACCAAACTAGGTGAAGAAATCCAAATATATAACCAGAATTGAATAATGGGGGTAAAAAAAGTATAAAGAGTTAAAAGTTTTTACGAGAAAAAATAAGTTTAATAAAAAACTTGTAGCGCTACTATTTTCTGAGCATGGAAAACTTTAATTAAATTAAATTATTTAGGTTATGAAATTTAGTAGGAAGTTAGAGAACAAGCTAAGCCATGTGCACTGATGCAAACATTTGATCTACAAAGTGATTAACTTGCTGAGATGAAAAATACCTCTGTCAAACAATGTTTATGTTTTCAAATGCTAAGTCCTTTTTTAAAACTTAACATAACCTCTGCGCTTAAATAAGTTTTACTTCCACATCGTCGTACGTATAAAAGTATGGCATTTTTTGTCTGTATCTCTCTCTGTTAGTAGGTCAAACAAACTGAGGTGTGATCTTCAAATTTGGTATAGAGTTATCACCCGACAAAGGAACACTTCGAAATATTTCTGGGTGACATCGCTTCAACAGGAGTGACCATCTAAATTAATTTCATCACAATGTTTTTCCGAGGAGAGTAAATTATCACAGCTTTGTGGAAGTTATGATTGAATTTGCAACACTAGTTTTAAACGAACAGTAACAAAAGTATGTGAAAATGAGCTTTCTTAAAACACTCAAAATTCAAATCAGAATAAAATACATAAAAAGTGTGCACGCAGCAAATGCGTTATGGTAGTGAATTTTCATAGGTATGATCTGGCACCAAATCTTCTTAATCACTTTTTTTCATGTAACATAGAAATCTCAATTTTGGTAGATAATTCACTTTTTATATCGTTAACTTACGTGCAAAATAGGTTACCATAGCTTTTTAGCGAATTTTTATTAAGACAAATTCGCTAATAGAGAGGTCACGATGAAAAGCTTTTGAAAAAATGTCTTCATACATACATACACACATATATATATATATATATATATATATATATATATATATATATATATATATATATATATATATATATATATATACATATATATATATATATATATATATATATATATATATATATATATATATATATATATATATATATATATATATATATATATATATATATATATATAGTGTGTCCAAGATAAGGAGGGGATAGCATGGGGAAATCGGAAACCGTAAGAGATACAGGGTAGGTTAAATTAGGAAAGAGTTGCCCATTTCGAGTATCTTTTACATGAAGTTTTCAAAAAGGCGCTATCTTTTACCCATTTTGATTTTTTTAGAAAAAAGTAATTTTCTCAAAATTCGATTTTGAGCTCAATTAAATGGTATTTTGAAATTTTGGAAATTCCGATTAGTTCCGGAGATGTTCGAAAAAAACCGAAATTCGCCAATTTCAGTTTTATTTTATTCTGGCGTTATTTGAAAAGCTATGACAAACAAAAAAACACTTTGTCACGTATAATTTTTAAGCGCGACAAGCTAGTGTTTACAGATTTTTATCCGACGTTTCGTCTCCGAGAAACCATCATCAACTTTAATTTTTTATATGGACCGGAAAAAAAATCACCAAGTATAAGTTAGCGTTTTTGACGACAACTTCAGTGATGTATCACCCATAATCGTTTGATTGGTATTAATGTTACAAAAGTGGATTTGTGTCCAAAATAAGGATGGGATAACATTGGGATATTGGAAATGGTAGGAGTTACAGTTTTGTTTAAATTATAAAAAAGTTACGGATTTCTAGTATCTTTTACATGAAGTTTTCAATTTTGATTTTTTCAGAAAAATGTAATTTTCTCAAAATTGGATGTTTTGACAGATATCAAAAAATGAAAGACACGTTCATTGTCACTTTCTAAGCTAAATCAGATAGCATTCACAGATTTTTAATACGACGTTTGGTCACCGAGAAACCATCATCAACTTAAATTTTTAAATACGGCACTGATATTTTGATTTCAAAACCTAAAACCATTTCCAAATCTAAATTTGAGAATGTATCATTTGTAACGGTTTGAATTATGTTTTCAGCTTGTTTTAGTCAAAAAAACAAAATATTCAGGAAAACTATTCTGAGTACTGCACTGAATACTCGAAAAGCGTTTATTTCGGTAAGGTCGTACCCTTTAAAATGTCACTGAAGCAGAACATTAGAGCCTCGGTGGTTCAGTGGTAAGAACGTGTGCCTCTGAACCGAAGGGTACTGGGTTCGATCCCAGGGTACTTCTTTCACTTTCTCAGTACATACTGTACAATTAACACCAACCGAGGTAATGGCATTGTATTTGAGCAAGTTGAATGTGTGCACGTTCCGCCCTTCGGAGGGGGTGTAAAGACGTCGGTTCCGGGTTCATGCAAGGTTGGGCACGTTCAAGTTCCCTACCGTCCGTACAGAAAGCAATGAATTCTGAAAAAATTCCAGGATAGTGAGGTGAAACTGCTCCCTGGCGTCGGTGATTGGCCATAGTCGCGGAAATAGGCCGACGTTAAAGAAATAAAAAAACACACACAAGCACAACATCTTCCGTAAGATTCTTCAAACTTATCAATGAAAAAGAAACACATTTGTAATAGATAAACCAATAAAATAACTTGAATTCATGAAATTTAGGTACCTTATAAAGATTATATGTAAATAGATTATCTGCCTTAATTATAAGATATGTTCAAACAAATCATCAGTATTTTCTAGGCATAGGTGACATCGTCTAATTTTCGAATCCAAAACATTATTTACTGCATCTGGTGTAGTGGTTTGCAATGCTTGCAAAATCAGTTGACGTAATCGTTCCTCCGTGTGAAAATTTCGTTGGTATAGGTAGTTTTTGACATACCCTCAAGGTTAGGTTAGGTTAGGTTTGAATGTAAGTGGGCCATACCTGTCCCTTCACCGCGGCCATAAGGTCTAGTGTGGCTCACGTCTAATGGTCTATATTTCGCCCAACAAGGCCAGCCTCCTGCAAAAGTCGGTAATATTTGTGGGCGAAAGTGGATCCAGATCTTCCGAAGCAAGCTTTGCAAGCTTTGTCTTGCCAAAGAGCAGGTATCTAGTCGCGTCCGCTGCCGAACAGGAACGCAGTACGTGCTCTGCTGTCTCCTCACTCTCCATGCACAGCTGGCACTCAGTTTCCTGACCGACTCCAAGTCGGTGCATGTGGTGACGCAAGCGGTTGCTGTCTGTTTAGCTCTAGAAGTTTTTTAGACCTTGACTCAGACAGGCCATTTATGAAGGCCTTAGAGTGAGCTAATCCTGGCAGATTTTGCCATTGCTGGATTGTCATTCTTTCTATTCAGGTTTTTAAGGTGCGTTTTGCTGTGCATGATGTTATCCCCAGCACCGGTTCTGGTCCGATGAAGTCCCTCTGGGCACCACTCCTGGCAAGTGCGTCGGCCGCAACATTGCCAACATGGTCCGAGTTACCCGGTATCCAGACCAGCGACACCTCATTACAGCTCTCCAGTTCGTTGAGGGAAGGCTTACAACTCCATACCGTTTTTGAATTGCAACGGTAGGAACCAAGAGCCTTTATTGCAGCTTGGCGAGCTGTATATATTTTTATCGATTTGTGTGTGCACTGGTTTTCTATACCTTCCCTTGCACACATCTCTATGGCATACACTTCTTCCTGGTGTATGGTTGCGTACTTGCCGAGGCTAGTTGATAGTCTAGCATCGGTGTTGCCCCCATATGCGCTGGCTCCTACTCCCATATTGGTTTTGGAGCCGTTAGCATACCAGCAGAGATCGGCTCTCAATAGGGTCGTTTGATTTCGTTCCCAGTGCTCCCTTTCCGGGAGGACGGTCTTGAAAGACATATCTCTACTGATCTTTGTAGGCATCAAGTCTGAGACCATTCCCAGAATCCCATGAGCCTCAATGTCATCGAGGAGTCCGGACCCTCCCAGACTGATTTCCTTCGTAATTCTGTCGGCCGTTTGTTTTATTCTGTACGTTGTCCACCTCGACACTCTCTCCAGCCATATGTGAAGAGGTGGAATATTAAGGAGAACCTCCAGAGCGGCTGATGGTGCGGTGCTTATCGCTCTCGTTATCATCAGACAAGCTTGTCTCTGTAGATGAGCCAGCTTGGCATTGGCGATACCACGATGTGTCTTGGGCCACAAAACTATCGCTCCATATGCTTTCATTGGTCTGATAACCACTACATAGAGCCAGTACATCTGTTGGGGGTTTGTTCCCCAGTTATTTCCACAGGTTCTACGGCATGACCAAGGGACAGTTTAGCCTTGCGGATTACATTCTCTAACTGTACGTCCCAGTTGAGCTTCTTATCTAGGGTAACCCCCTAGCTGTATTACTTTATAGCTTTATTTACGCCGCAATTAATATGCCGTACTGACGAGCGCTAATTACAGCGAAACCGGTCTACGGTTCTAATTGTGGTGAGAATAGCCTAACGTACTTTTTCCTTATATTGGGTAAGAAATGTGCGAGGGCTAACAAAATGCTGAATTGCTGGTTGGTTGTATACAGTCTCTATTTTTTAACATTCTGTGTTATTTGGAGCTGCCGTCACAACATACTGCTTTGTCCCGCAACGAGATGGCGACACGTGTAAAATACGGGTCTTACATCTCACTTAATTTTACGCGCTATTAAAATAGGGTGTAACTTACCCAGTTGGACTTACTTACTCAAAAAATTCAAAGTTCATTTCTTATGTCTCGTCTAAAATTTTAAGCAGTGTATACTACGTTTAAGTAATATATTGCATACCCTTATTGCCACCAAAGACCTCAACACATGCACTTATTCAAAACGGTAATAAATCATGTTTGCATTAAAGCATATTACTTCTAAGTGGAAATAGATTAACTTGCAGGCATTTTATAAAATCGTCGTACTAAACAGGCATTTTTGCGAGTAACGTTTTTTTATAAAAATCGCATAACTTTACGGTGGACGATTAGCTGTCACATTTACATGAAAATCATTACCGCACGTAGCACACGCCTATACCTTTACAGCTGTAGCATAAGATTTACGTAAAAATACGGTTCTGAAGAGATTTACTAAAGATACACATGTAACAGTGGAACCTATTTAAGATATTGCGTTGTTATGACGCATTTTCTTGTTAGTCCCAAGAATGGCGCACTAAAAATTACTATATTAAACTGCACATAAAGAAATCTGCACTTTTAACGTTACATATTATTTCACCCTTTTACAGTCCTTGTTGCTTGAAATGTATGTGACGATGTGTTTACATGCAGACCGTTTTTAGTGAATTTTCGTAGAAAAAATTCACTAATGGGGAGATCCCGACTTTCGAATTTTGAAAGAATTTTTGCAAATGAGCGTGAACTAGGACCCCTAGAATATTATTATATATATACATATATATATATATATATATATATATATATATATATATATATATATATATATATATATATATATATATATATATATATGTATCACACCGATAACTCAAAAAATAATGGGCCGATTTTGATAAAATTTGGCACATACCTTCCTTTTGTAAATGGCTTGGATAAGTTCGTTGGTCAGGAAAATATCGGACAAGGTTTTCCGGGAAAAGTTTGAGTTTTTATTCGAAAAAAAATTATATCTCCGGAATTAACAAGGTAAGGTTCACATCATCATAGGTGAGCCATCTACCAAAATTTAGCTCTGTAGGTTGAAGGACAAAAAAGTCACATGCATTTAAAAAAAAAAAGGGTTTTCCTCAAAACGTCAAAGTCGCGAATTAAAATATGAAAATTGGTAATATTTAGGCAATGATCCTGAAATTAATATGAGCTATGGAAAGAAAATGTCTCAAGAAGAATGCTTTACAAAGCCTGAACTCTTAGTTTCAATCGCCATTGTCCTTCATTTTACTAAAATGTTCCCAGAAAATTCATTTAAAGTAGACCCTTTCTCTGATGCTTTGGCAGTAGTGTTGGCTATAGAGTTTATCGTTTAATGGTATATAATTTTTGTCAAATGTTATATCCGTTATTATGCAAGCTACGAAAAAGAAAAGGTATGCATTAATTATAGGGTGTCTTGAGCTACATCCTAAAAAGATATTTGTGCAATCACAGGCTGGCCCATAAGTCGTTGGTGATTCAAATTTTCTTTTTTTTTAAATCGAACACGCCCTATGTTATTGAATTTTTGCATTTTACATCGAAATATAATACATCTTTATAAGAAAAGAAATTCGGGACGCAGCAAGTGCGTTATGGTAGCGAATTTTCATTAAATGCTTCAAATTTGAATAGCTTAATTTGCTATTAACCTGTAAGGTTGACCAGGAAACCAGTTTTTTTGGGAACAATTTTAGTTTACTTTCGGAATTTTTTGTACATTTTGAAACAATAAAGTTATTTTGATGAAACATGGCACATTGTTTCTACTATATAGATTGATGCCTGCTTTCTTTAAAAACATGTTTGCTATTAAAAACATTTTTATGAAAATTCACTACCATAACGCACTTGCTGCGTCCAGAAGTTCTTTTTTATGAAAGGGCTTACCAGTTTTAATGGGAGGATATCGATCACCAGATTTTAGAGGGTGAACCCGTTGTGCGACCTGTTTAGCGAATTTTCGAGGAAAAATTTAAATTTACTTTGGTAAGAAACTTAGGTAAGGAAATATTCATTAGATAGGATTGTCTAGGATTAGATTTTTATAATATATAAATAGTTCATAAATTGTTCATGTCAGCTGTATGGGAGATTTTTTCCCAGCACTATACAAAAATTTTTTAAATGCGCTATATTTTAAAGTATTAGCGTAACTGAAATAAGACTTTACATGCAGATAGAAATGGTGTGAATTAACACACGTTTAAGTAATTTGGTTCAGAAAATTTTGAGGTTTCCAAATTAAAAAAAGTCCAGGACGCAGCAAGTGCGTTAAGATAGTGGATTTGCATTAAATGTTTCAAATTTATATAACTTAATTTTCTATAAACTTAGAAAGTTGAATTGTGGTGCTGTAAAATAAAAACATTACTAAAATTTATATTGTGGCCAGTGTCGAGATTATGTTCAGACAGAGCGCAAGTTCTTTTGCTTCTCTGCTTGTTTGTCCAATGTATTTTAAACTAAAATAACTACATGGAATACAATGTACCAATCCAGACACTTTGGAAATTTCATCCTTACTTTTGACACTGGCCACAATATAAATTTTAGTAATATTTCTATTTTACACTGTGAAATCTTAGGTACTAAAAGAATGTGTTTAGAAGGATTTGAAACTACTTTTAACGACAATTTAATAAACTTAAAGAAAAATAATAACTTTAGAAATCACTACCCACAGACAAAAACAAAAAACAAATACAAATACACTATAGTTAGTTTCATATGTCAGCTTGGCACTTTTCGACTTCAGTGAAATTGATGAAAATGTTTTTTCATCTTTGTTTATCCATAATTAGTTATAGTAAAACTCGTGTTATATGCAAGTGTTTTAAACTTTTGTATTTTTCCTATCTAAATTGTAAGCTTTTTTCTTTCCATGTTGTAACCTTGAGAACGGAATAATTCCGAAAGCTCGGCTATTAATAAATAATTTTATTTTGCAACTGGCGGCTTCCCCACATTTTTTTAAGTAAATAACACTATTACCATCACAGAAACTGAATACTATATATATATATATATATATATATATATATATATATATATATATATATATATATATATATATATATATATATATATATATATATATATATATATATATATATATATATATGCAGCGTGTTGAAATTTAATATTTTTGAACAATCTTTTACAATATGTTTGGAACGGAGTGAGATATTTGCATTCAATTCCGTACATATTCTATGTAAACAAAGATTGTTATTCGGTGGTATTCTTGTTGCAAATGATATACTGGGTGTTACTTTTCCGGGTTTCGTAGATTCGTAGACTATTTGAAATAATAGAACTTCTTTCACGTACGCCACTGCCCTTTTATAATACCTGTTTCTCAAAGAACAAGTTTTTAGAAACATTTGTGTTTCCCCATAGTTTTATGCAAATCTTGAGCGGTTATCGATATATTACTAGTTTTTGGAAGCACTTATGTGTTTTTTTAAACTTTTACACCCCGCATCTCCCTTAGGAAGCTAATTAGAGGTTATGTTTATATGAACTTTTTTCTCAAAATGGTATGTTATATTGATTGCTAAATTTCTTCTACTACTACTTTCTTATGGAAATACAGGGGGTTGAAGTTTTTTGTATTTTTTTTTTTTTCAAAATTACAACACACTGTATTTCTTTTACGAACTAGTAGTAAAGCTCTAAAAATCAATAGAACAGATCATTTTGAGAAGAAAACTTGATATTAACATAACCTCTAATTAGCTTCCAACACCCTGTATCTCCGTTCGGAAGCAAATTACAGGTTATATTTATATAGACTTTTTGTCTTAGAATGATCTGTTCTATTCACTGTTAAAGTCCTATTATAAACTGGGAAACCCTGTATATATATATATATATATATATATATATATATATATATATATATATATATATATATATATATATATATATATATATATATATATATATATATATATATATAAAAATGAGTAGAAGGGCGATACTTTCCGCCATCTTGGATAATTATAATCCCATTAATTACTTTTAAATGAGTATGTGAAGGTCGTTAACTAGGTTCTAATTATAGCAATTTTAATGATCTATGACGTCTGTGGCTCATTACCTACTTTCTAATTGTTGTAGTATTACTGATTAAATAAAATTTTTGTGACGTAATATAATTGTCTATGAATCTCGAGTTAATGTTAGTTTGTCACTCTATTTAGCTGAAGAAGTTTTTGATAATTTAACGAGTGAAAGTTAAAGTAGAAATTGATATCTTTGTTAACGAGACATAAATGTATCAATACGTATAAATACAAGTGTCAAATCTATCACCAGTCTCATTCTTTCACTTCTTGCTAGGTAAGTAAATAGTATTCTAACCTAAAAATTTTGATATTATTATTATATTTTCTCCTTGTATTGTCTCAGTAGATTACTGGTGTGTATTTGCGGGTCTTAGACCAAGCACTTATTTCTGTTGTAAACATTTTCTGACAATATTATTATTATTATTATTATTATTATTATTATTATTATTATTATTATTATTAATATTATTATTATTATTATTATTATTATTATTATTATTATTATTATTATTATTAGCAATGGCTTCCTCTTCGTCGCAAGTAAAAAAATCTGCTGTAATCAATCGTCGAAAACGCCGTAGCAGTCCCTACGACAGTGCCACCAGCCAGTTGGTAGACGTGGAGGAAGAGTTACCGGCATACCAGATTGAAAACAGAGCTGAAGATGTTTTCACAAACGGAGAAGATATCGAAATTCCGGAAGAGGCTTGGCTGCAGCTAGAACAACAGACGTTACAGCATCAGCAATCCGTTAAAAGAGAACGGTACGAACGGCAGCGATTGTTCAAGGAGCAGCGTTTCCCTCTAAACGACAGCGGAAGCAAGCTACTCTGTGTTGGTTTGGATCCGTACAACTGCTTCCAACTGGCAGTAAAAATAGTTAAACCCGGAGTGGAGTTAGGGGTTACTTTCACTTACAGCACCTTCCAAGACCTTTTCAGCAAATTACCAGATATCATTAGGATTCTCAATTGTGAGTCCCAAGCAGATGGGAGGCTGAGTTACTATGATCTGCTAGATTATTCTATTGAGATGGTATCAGCAGAGACAATAAAGTTTGTGCCCAAGGATACCATTAATGGATTTCAACTGTACATTGGACTGGTATCACTCATCAATCTGTTGAAGATGAAGGATTTTTTGGATGCAGTCATACAGGCTGTGACCAAGTGTGAAGAAGTACACGTTGTTCCACACCTGGTTAATACTGTGGTTATCAAATCATTGCGAGAGGGACGAACACAGGCAATTGATGATAGTTATATATATAATGTTTTAAGTAGTCAACCTACTTTCAAACCATGCTTTACTTTTCTCTGTGAATTATTGTATAAATTTAATCACTTTTTAAAAAACAAAATTAAACAAGCTGTGAATAAAGCTGTAGAAACAAATAAAAGAAAATTAAAGTAAAAAAAAAAAAAAAAATTATGTTAAATATGTAAAGGGTGTTTTATTAGAGATCTCCTTTGTCTTTTCCATTTTGAGTTTATCACTATAAATTAATTATTGTATACCGCAGAGGGTCAGTCATCATTTGGTAAAATATAAAAAATATAATATATTTATTTATATGTACACTACAAGTTAACTAATTTCAAAATTGTCTAACTGTTTGATCAGCTGTTTTGAACTTGTTTTCCTCTGTACGCCTTTCTGATTGCAATTTCTTTTTCGGCTTGGAAAAAATAGTCTTCTCTTTTAATGAGCGACAAGGTATTATTAATAATAAAAACATTGGTAAAATATAAAAAATATAATATATTTATTCATATGTACACTACAAGTTAACTAATTTCAAAATTGTCTAACTGTTTGATCAGCTGTTTCTTTCGAACTTGTTTTCCTCTGTACGCCTTTCTGATTGCAATTTCTTTTTCGGCTTGGAAAAAAACAGTAGAAATTTTTCTATTAAATGTATTTTTCAAATAAGACACCTGTATTTTTTCTTATATTTGAATATACATACTGCAAAGTTTAATGCAGAATGTTTTTGGTTTGAGAACTGCTTTCAGTGCAAATGTGTTTTTATATACATGATATCTTAAAAGTAGACTTTTTTGTATCCAATATATTTTTTCACACGAGACACTGTATTTTTAATTGTTCATCTAACCCTCTAAAAGACGTATAACAGTTTTGGTACCTAATGCCACCCGTTTCCGCAAATAATTAACAATAGCAATAACAACAGTCATTTCAGTAGGCAAGTATTATATGGTACTAGTTCAATCTGTGACAGTTAAATAATTTCTAGTCAAAAATTGTTCCTAGCTACTATGTCTTCGGTTTTTGGTCCTAACTAATACGTTGATATGTTACTTAGCTTAATGGTGAGTGTAGGAAAAATTATTAACATGCACAAAGGTTATAACTTTCGTTTAAAATTTGTTTTAAAATTATGTTCAGATTACATTCACGTTTTAATGTAAAATAAAATTTCAACAACATTTAAAATTTTTTGATTAATTTGGAAACGATATATTTATATATTTAGTGTAAAATTCTCACAGTATTAGCACTGGCTTTCCGAATATCGTGAATTAGAGCAAACAGATTTTAAAATTATCTGAATAAACACACTATATGTGTTTATAATAATAGAAAAGGCAATGTTGTTTATGTTGAAGGTGTTTTTGATGAAGGTAAACTTAAAATTAAAAATATTAGTTGCATTCAATGTGAGCCAGAATGTAGAGTTGTTAAGTGTTTCATGCAAAGTCAGAGGCATACCCTTAAACTTAAAAAAATGCACAATCAGTCAATTTTATACTTTAAAGAAAATAATAACCAGATTTAACCTTAAATTTTTACAATTTACAAAGAGAAGGCGTTTTCCTGACTCACATGGCACAACTCCTTATTGGTTTAAGTTATAAATCATAAGTATAATTACTTATTTATTATTAACTATTTCATGTTCACTTTAGATCACTGTATTGGGTCGCAATAGTAGTTATAGAAATTATTTTTAGCCTTCACATTTTAATTTTGTGTCTGTTTACCTAGCTACAAGAAGATGAATATACAAGATTTTCTGGAAAAATATGACACTTTGTTGTTAGATTATCATCGCAATCAAATTTATAGACTTCAAAATGCGTTGGGAAATTGCGAAGATGAACCGATGAGAATAACATGTCACGGAATGCATTATGAAAGTTGCGCCTGGTCCAAAGACGATGTCAAGAGCGGTCCAGATACTTGTGAATGCTTTCATAAAAAATTACTTAGATCCAAAATAGACAAAATAATTAAGTTATATTTAAGAAAGAAGCTATTGCCATTGTAAAAAAAAAGAATGTAATTATTGTATATAAAATAAAGAAAAAACCAATGAATAATCAAGCGTATTTATTTTTAATCTACACATTTAAATTTTCTGTATTAAGTGCTTAGTAGTAACGATTTAAATTTCGTCACTTGTTATTGTGTTCGACTGTAAATATTGTTTATACGTGATGTACCTTATTACAGTAATAAAGCTCATATATAGATATGCTCTTTATTTTAACAAACAAACATTATAAAAAACTCTCATCATTACTACATTTGTCAACGTTTTAGTTATACACCTAATACAATAATTTGCTTACAACGAGTAAAGTTTAAATCTACATCCATATCTTATTTTTCAAACATCAAACTTCATATCTGATGAGCCATAACAAACCTCAAATAAGTGCTCATAAATTATATCAATATTTTCCAAATTAAAAAAGTTTTAGAAAAGTATCAGCAGAATTACTTCTTAGAAGACCAAGTAGAAAATAAATTTTACTAGCGATAAGGACCTGAGATATCTTGAATAACTTGAAAGCTACAAAACTATAGTCTACTATATCTCTTGATAAATGACTGAACCTTTTTGTGTATGTTGAATAAAACTGTTGAAAAAATATCTAGGTAAATAAGCCGCATCTGTGTTTGACACCACATCACATGGTGGTCTGCTGATATGTTTTGGTAATTTGTTACTCAATGCAGATGTAGAGACTCCTTCTCTGGCTTCACAATTACTTGTTTGTTCTTTGGAATTGGCGTTACCGTTTCGCTGAATTGTCAGACAGAATAAAGCTGATTTTATTTATGGATTAAAACCCGTTGCCACACTACAGTATTATCAAAAACTAAAAAACTAAAATGACAAATGACGCTTCTAAAATATCTGTGTGATGTATTTCTATATTTAGTGCCAAAGTAAAATCAACTTATAACAATGATAATAACCCTAGCAATAATAATAATAATAATAATATAACTAACAATAACAGCAAAAGAAGTAGGCTCTCTATAACAAAAATATTGATACAAATCAGCTTATTACATTATTGCAACTATTTTTAATATAGATAAATGTTTTTTTGCTTAATACATTTAATTATAAGTAAAACTTTCCAAGAAAGAGGATTCAATCAAAAATGAGTTTGCTAAGAAAAGCCATTTGTTTTCGTGTAGGTATGTGCTTTTTTATAAATTAAGCTTCAAAAAAGTAGCCTTTGCGCTTGTTGTTACAAAAATCTAGTTACTCCATGTGGCTGTATTGAATATCCGTGATATGTTTTGCAAAATGTAGCTTTGTCAGCGTGCTTATTTCTAAGTGCAGAAATATATTGTTTGTGTATGGTATTTAAACTTCTATAAGCTTGGTAGATGTGGACTGCGTTACATTGCTGATTTATAAATTCCAGCATTTGTCAACAAATTGTATTTTTCTTTCTAGTTAAATAGGAAATCACGCATCGTGTTCTAAGATTTTAAAGCTATTTTTTATCTGTATTGCTACTTAACATTTCAGAAATATTTTCTGAAATATTTCCAAAGTAAGTCTTCGAAACATATTTGTTATCTTTTTGCTTCTAATACAGATTTGGGTAAGTTAAGTTTAGGGCTAATTTGTATTATTTTGTGCCTATTACCTTATTGATTATTTTAGCAGAGTAAACATTATTAAATGCTATTTGCTTGATTTCTAAAACTTATTTTTGGGTCGTTTTAGGCATATAGGTATTGAAAATGCACGATGCATCATCTTTAAATGGTAGACTGACGCAGCTTTTGTAAAAAATGGTTGACATGCACCGTATGGTATAGTTGTTCCCTGTATATTGAAAAGCCAAGTGAATTATTTTCTAACTTTTTAATGGTTACACGCCACAGATTTATAATATTGTTAGCTTCTTTGTCTAAAGTATATTTTAATAAACTTTAAAAATTCATTTAATTCTGTAAGGCTATCATGAAAACATGTTAAAATGCAATCTACATATCTGTACCAAAAGATAATATGTGAAACTTCTAACTCTGAAACTTGTTTTTCTAAGTTTTCATGAATATGTTGGCTAATAAACGAGACACCCGACTACCCGTAAGAAGAAGGTCATAATTTTGCAGAGAAATTTTTTCACTAAATTTAAAATAGCTTTGCTTTGTAAATTCAATAAACAGATTCACTGTTTCGTTTTTGTTCATCACATTTACTCATCGTTTCTAGTAAACGGTTTTTTACTGATGGTAAGAATTGTCTAAAGGGTATTTTAGAATACATGCCACTAACAAAACCAAAATAATTCACTGTTTGAAGGAATAGTTGTGTTATTTAAATTCTATCATCATGAATGTTGTACCTGTTCTAGGCTTCCGATTTTTGTTTGTTTGAGTTAAGCGTTTTTTAAATTTCTATTTCGCTTATCACAAACAAACAAAAATCGGAAGCCTAGAACAGGTACAACATTCATGATGATAGAATTTAAATAACACAACTATTCCTTCAAACAGTCAATTAGTTTGGTTTTGTTAGTGGCATGTATTCTAAAATACCCTTTAGACAATTCTTACCATCAGTAAAAAACCGTTTACTAGAAACGATGAGTAAATGTGATGAACAAAAACGAAACAGTGAATCTGTTTATTGAATTTACAAAGCAAAGCTATTTTAAATTTAGTGAAAAAATTTCTCTGCAAAATTATGACCTTCTTCTTACGGGTAGTCGGGTGTCTCGTTTATTAGCCAACATATTCATGAAAACTTAGAAAAACAAGTTTCAGAGTTAGAAGTTTCACATATTATCTTTTGGTACAGATATGTAGATTGCATTTTAACATGTTTTCATGATAGCCTTACAGAATTAAATGAATTTTTAAAGTTTATTAAAATATACTTTAGACAAAGAAGCTAACAATATTATAAATCTGTGGCGTGTAACCATTAAAAAGTTAGAAAATAATTCACTTGGCTTTTCAATATACAGGGAACAACTATACCATACGGTGCATGTCAACCATTTTTTACAAAAGCTGCGTCAGTCTACCATTTAAAGATGATGCATCGTGCATTTTCAATACCTATATGCCTAAAACGACCCAAAAATAAGTTTTAGAAATCAAGCAAATAGCATTTAATAATGTTTACTCTGCTAAAATAATCAATAAGGTAATAGGCACAAAATAATACAAATTAGCCCTAAACTTAACTTACCCAAATCTGTATTAGAAGCAAAAAGATAACAAATATGTTTCGAAGACTTACTTTGGAAATATTTCAGAAAATATTTCTGAAATGTTAAGTAGCAATACAGATAAAAAATAGCTTTAAAATCTTAGAACACGATGCGTGATTTCCTATTTAACTAGAAAAAAAAATACAATTTGTTGACAAATGCTGGAATTTATAAATCAGCAATGTAACGCAGTCCACATCTACCAAGCTTATAGAAGTTTAAATACCATACACAAACAATATATTTCTGCACTTAGAAATAAGCACGCTGACAAAGCTACATTTTGCAAAACATATCACGGATATTCAATACAGCCACATGGAGTAACTAGATTTTTGTAACAACAAGCGCAAAGGCTACTTTTTTGAAGCTTAATTTATAAAAAAGCACATACCTACACGAAAACAAATGGCTTTTCTTAGCAAACTCATTTTTGATTGAATCCTCTTTCTTGGAAAGTTTTGCTTATAATTAAATGTATTAAGCAAAAAAACATTTATCTATATTAAAAATAGTTGCAATAATGTAATAAGCTGATTTGTATCAATATTTTTGTTATAGAGAGCCTACTTCTTTTGCTGTTATTGTTAGTTATATTATTATTATTATTATTATTGCTAGGGTTATTATCATTGTTATAAGTTGATTTTACTTTGGCACTAAATATAGAAATACATCACACAGATATTTTAGAAGCGTCATTTGTCATTTTAGTTTTTTAGTTTTTGATAATACTGTAGTGTGGCAACGGGTTTTAATCCATAAATAAAATCAGCTTTATTCTGTCTGACAATTCAGCGAAACGGTAACGCCAATTCCAAAGAACAAACAAGTAATTGTGAAGCCAGAGAAGGAGTCTCTACATCTGCATTGAGTAACAAATTACCAAAACATATCAGCAGACCACCATGTGATGTGGTGTCAAACACAGATGCGGCTTATTTACCTAGATATTTTTTCAACAGTTTTATTCAACATACACAAAAAGGTTCAGTCATTTATCAAGAGATATAGTAGACTATAGTTTTGTAGCTTTCAAGTTATTCAAGATATCTCAGGTCCTTATCGCTAGTAAAATTTATTTTCTACTTGGTCTTCTAAGAAGTAATTCTGCTGATACTTTTCTAAAACTTTTTTAATTTGGAAAATATTGATATAATTTATGAGCACTTATTTGAGGTTTGTTATGGCTCATCAGATATGAAGTTTGATGTTTGAAAAATAAGATATGGATGTAGATTTAAACTTTACTCGTTGTAAGCAAATTATTGTATTAGGTGTATAACTAAAACGTTGACAAATGTAGTAATGATGAGAGTTTTTTATAATGTTTGTTTGTTAAAATAAAGAGCATATCTATATATGAGCTTTATTACTGTAATAAGGTACATCACGTATAAACAATATTTACAGTCGAACACAATAACAAGTGACGAAATTTAAATCGTTACTACTAAGCACTTAATACAGAAAATTTAAATGTGTAGATTAAAAATAAATACGCTTGATTATTCATTGGTTTTTTCTTTATTTTATATACAATAATTACATTCTTTTTTTTTACAATGGCAATAGCTTCTTTCTTAAATATAACTTAATTATTTTGTCTATTTTGGATCTAAGTAATTTTTTATGAAAGCATTCACAAGTATCTGGACCGCTCTTGACATCGTCTTTGGACCAGGCGCAACTTTCATAATGCATTCCGTGACATGTTATTCTCATCGGTTCATCTTCGCAATTTCCCAACGCATTTTGAAGTCTATAAATTTGATTGCGATGATAATCTAACAACAAAGTGTCATATTTTTCCAGAAAATCTTGTATATTCATCTTCTTGTAGCTAGGTAAACAGACACAAAATTAAAATGTGAAGGCTAAAAATAATTTCTATAACTACTATTGCGACCCAATACAGTGATCTAAAGTGAACATGAAATAGTTAATAATAAATAAGTAATTATACTTATGATTTATAACTTAAACCAATAAGGAGTTGTGCCATGTGAGTCAGGAAAACGCCTTCTCTTTGTAAATTGTAAAAATTTAAGGTTAAATCTGGTTATTATTTTCTTTAAAGTATAAAATTGACTGATTGTGCATTTTTTTAAGTTTAAGGGTATGCCTCTGACTTTGCATGAAACACTTAACAACTCTACATTCTGGCTCACATTGAATGCAACTAATATTTTTAATTTTAAGTTTACCTTCATCAAAAACACCTTCAACATAAACAACATTGCCTTTTCTATTATTATAAACACATATAGTGTGTTTATTCAGATAATTTTAAAATCTGTTTGCTCTAATTCACGATATTCGGAAAGCCAGTGCTAATACTGTGAGAATTTTACACTAAATATATAAATATATCGTTTCCAAATTAATCAAAAAATTTTAAATGTTGTTGAAATTTTATTTTACATTAAAACGTGAATGTAATCAACATAATTTTAAAACAAATTTTAAACGAAAGTTATAACCTTTGTGCATGTTAATAATTTTTCCTACACTCACCATTAAGCTAAGTAACATATCAACGTATTAGTTAGGACCAAAAACCGAAGACATAGTAGCTAGGAACAATTTTTGACTAGAAATTATTTAACTGTCACAGATTGAACTAGTACCATATAATACTTGCCTACTGAAATGACTGTTGTTATTGCTATTGTTAATTATTTGCGGAAACGGGTGGCATTAGGTACCAAAACTGTTATACGTCTTTTAGAGGGTTAGATGAACAATTAAAAATACAGTGTCTCGTGTGAAAAAATATATTGGATACAAAAAAGTCTACTTTATGATATCATGTATATAAAAACACATTTGCACTGAAAGCAGTTCTCAAACCAAAAACATTCTGCATTAAACTTTGCAGTATGTATATTCAAATATAAGAAAAAATACAGGTGTCTTATTTGAAAAATACATTTAATAGAAAAATTTCTACTGTTTTTTTCCAAGCCGAAAAAGAAATTGCAATCAGAAAGGCGTACAGAGGAAAACAAGTTCGAAAGAAACAGCTGATCAAACAGTTAGACAATTTTGAAATTAGTTAACTTGTAGTGTACATATGAATAAATATATTATATTTTTTATATTTTACCAATGTTTTTATTATTAATAATACCTTGTCGCTCATTAAAAGAGAAGACTATTTTTTCCAAGCCGAAAAAGAAATTGCAATCAGAAAGGCGTACAGAGGAAAACAAGTTCAAAACAGCTGATCAAACAGTTAGACAATTTTGAAATTAGTTAACTTGTAGTGTACATATAAATAAATATATTATATTTTTTATATTTTACCAAATGATGACTGACCCTCTGCGGTATACAATAATTAATTTATAGTGATAAACTCAAAATGGAAAAGACAAAGGAGATCTCTAATAAAACACCCTTTACATATTTAACATATTTTTTTTTTTTTTTTTACTTTAATTTTCTTTTATTTGTTTCTACAGCTTTATTCACAGCTTGTTTAATTTTGTTTTTTAAAAAGTGATTAAATTTATACAATAATTCACAGAGAAAAGTAAAGCATGGTTTGAAAGTAGGTTGACTACTTAAAACATTATATATATAACTATCATCAATTGCCTGTGTTCGTCCCTCTCGCAATGATTTGATAACCACAGTATTAACCAGGTGTGGAACAACGTGTACTTCTTCACACTTGGTCACAGCCTGTATGACTGCATCCAAAAAATCCTTCATCTTCAACAGATTGATGAGTGATACCAGTCCAATGTACAGTTGAAATCCATTAATGGTATCCTTGGGCACAAACTTTATTGTCTCTGCTGATACCATCTCAATAGAATAATCTAGCAGATCATAGTAACTCAGCCTCCCATCTGCTTGGGACTCACAATTGAGAATCCTAATGATATCTGGTAATTTGCTGAAAAGGTCTTGGAAGGTGCTGTAAGTGAAAGTAACCCCTAACTCCACTCCGGGTTTAACTATTTTTACTGCCAGTTGGAAGCAGTTGTACGGATCCAAACCAACACAGAGTAGCTTGCTTCCGCTGTCGTTTAGAGGGAAACGCTGCTCCTTGAACAATCGCTGCCGTTCGTACCGTTCTCTTTTAACGGATTGCTGATGCTGTAACGTCTGTTGTTCTAGCTGCAGCCAAGCCTCTTCCGGAATTTCGATATCTTCTCCGTTTGTGAAAACATCTTCAGCTCTGTTTTCAATCTGGTATGCCGGTAACTCTTCCTCCACGTCTACCAACTGGCTGGTGGCACTGTCGTAGGGACTGCTACGGCGTTTTCGACGATTGATTAGAGCAGATTTTTTTACTTGCGACGAAGAGGAAGCCATTGCTAATAATAATAATAATAATAATAATAATAATAATAATAATAATAATAATAATAATAATAATAATAATATTGTCAGAAAATGTTTACAACAGAAATAAGTGCTTGGTCTAAGACCCGCAAATACACACCAGTAATCTACTGAGACAATACAAGGAGAAAATATAATAATAATATCAAAATTTTTAGGTTAGAATACTATTTACTTACCTAGCAAGAAGTGAAAGAATGAGACTGGTGATAGATTTGACACTTGTATTTATACGTATTGATACATTTATGTCTCGTTAACAAAGATATCAATTTCTACTTTAACTTTCACTCGTTAAATTATCAAAAACTTCTTCAGCTAAATAGAGTGACAAACTAACATTAACTCGAGATTCATAGACAATTATATTACGTCACAAAAATTTTATTTAATCAGTAATACTACAACAATTAGAAAGTAGGTAATGAGCCACAGACGTCATAGATCATTAAAATTGCTATAATTAGAACCTAGTTAACGACCTTCACATACTCATTTAAAAGTAATAATTAATGGGATTATAATTATCCAAGATGGCGGAAAGTATCGCCCTTCTACTTAAATGAGCGCGAAATAGAACCCGTGTATGGAATCAGTTTCAGTTTCTGTCTGTTTGCACATATACAGGGTGACGCGCTTATACGGTAATGCTCAAGATATCCGTTATTATGCAAGATATGAGAAACAAGTATATACGTTAATTATAGGGTGTCTCGAGCTGCATCTTATAAACCTATTTTGATTATCACAGGGTGGCCCATAAGGCGTTGGTTATACACGCTTTCCTTTTTAATGGAACACCCCTTATGTTATTGCATTTTTGTGTTTTCCATCGAATTATAATGCATGTTTGTAAGAAACAATGGATATCTTTCATTGTTTTTGAGTTATTTCAATTGTTTTGCAACTTTTCACGTTTTTGGCACATATTTCAAACTCATATCACAAATTGTGATACGGCGTTTTTGTCAATAGATAACAGAGCCCCATAGAAATGACGCATTCAGGCAGCTTTTTGTTTGTATTACTCGTCGAAAAAATCGAGCTGCTGTATACAGGCAGTCTCAAATAGTGGCTGATTTTAAAAGTTTTCGCAGAAATGTTTTTAGTGTTTCCGTAGAAATAATTTTTTGTAAGATTTTTTCATATGTTGCTAATTAAACAATCAATGTTTAGTAAGTCATTGTGAAAAGTCGAATTTTTGTGAAAAATATAGTGTAACATTATTGAAGGCAATTTCTGTAAACATAAAATGGTGAATTTTGTAAAAGAAATTTTTGAAAATTTTCATAATATTTTTTTTCAACTATGCTCCTAAAGCTGTTTGTGAATAATTATATTTTGGCAGGTATGTAAATAGCTTCTAGAGGTTCGTTGGCAAGGAAAATCGGCGCAGTTTTTTCTGGAAATTTTTGAGTTTATTTTCGGAAAATGTTTGGACTTTTCGAAGCAACAAAGCTATTTTAATGAAATATGGTACACTGTTACTACTATATTTACATACAGACTTGGAGACTACTTCTCTGGCTTCACTGTTGGTTTTTGTAGTGAAGCCAGAGAAGTAGTCTCCAAGTCTGTATGTAGTATGGATAAGTTTCACCAAGTAAGGGCAACAACAATCAATGAACTACTATATTTGTTAGACTGCCAATTGAATGTCCTTATTTTAAAAACAGGACATATTTGCCATTAAAAACATTTTAAGGAAAATTCGCTACCATAACGAACTTGCTGCGTCCAGACTTTTATATTACCGCTCTTAGATAACGGATAGCATTTAGAGGCAATAAAAAAGCTTCCTATTTTCAATCCTAAATATATTTAACAATCTACGTAAAATACAATTAAGTTTTATTTTAACACGTCCTGCGAGTCACAGAACAAATAAGAAATGAAATGTCTGGAGATGGAGCGTTTGCTAATTTTCACAAAATGAAAACTTCTCTCCTTATAACAGAGTCAAATTAAAATTCTCTGACAAAATGTGCTGGATCTTTAATCATTGTACAGTTTAAAAGCATCAAATTATATAAAATAATTTAAACACATTACTTTACATTTTGAACAAGCAAAGCTACGAGACACTAATGGAAAAGCTGTTTACGTTCACCTTTGTTCTCATTTGTATAAGTACTTTTCCTAAAATGTTCGCACAGTAGCTTACTTTGGCATGTAGCATTTTGTATTGCAAAGTGCTTTATTTCTCTTTAATTTATAACGATCATTTTTTATAGTCAACAGTTTTTAAAAATTAATATTATTTTGCCTTTTGGGAATTAAATTTGAATTTTCCAGGATAAAAATTTAGAGAGAAAGCAAATGTGTTATAGCAGTGAATTTTCATAATAATTTTACAGTAATGGTACGACATATTAGTAAAATAATACTTAAATATAAACAGCAGTTGATGATCAGTTTTAGAGATCCCGCGCTCATTTTAACAACTTTCTGAAAGTGGTACTATCGATATCTTTCTATTTTTAAAGGAGTTCTGGACGCAGCAAATGCGTTATGGAAGTGAATTTTCATTAAAATGTTCGTAATAGCAAATACGAGCAGGCATCAATCTGATTACCGGTATGTGGTAGAAATAATGTACCTACTATATTTTATCAACATTACTTATTGTTTGTAAATGTACAAAAATTTTCCGAAATTAAACTTAAATGTTGGTTCCCTAGCCAACAAACCTTATGTTAATAGTAAATTGAGTTATGAAATTTGAAGGTTTTAATGAAAATTCGCTACCAAAATTCATTTACTGCGTCCCGATTTTTTTCTTACAAACATGCATCATATTTCGATAAAAAATGCAAAAATACATTAACGAATTTGTTCTACGAAAATTAGCTAAAAATTATAGACCGTTAAACCACAAACTTCACTAAACCTACAGCGAAAGCATCAACTTAACTAAACCGACAGCCAAACCATCCGAGAAAGGGTCTATTTAAAATGAATTTTCTGTAAACACTTTAGTAAAGTGAAGGGCAATAACGGTTGAAGCTGAAACTTAAGGGCTCGCAGAACACTCTTCTTGCAACATTTTCTTTACACAATCCGTATTTGTTTCACGTTCTTTGCCTAAACATGGCTAATTTTGACGTTCCAAATTGAGATTTTGACGTTTTGGGGAAAACTCAATTTTTTTTTCATTAACTGCCCATCACTTTTTTATGTTTAAAGTTAGGAGTAATCTCTGTTTTACATTGACATGAATATATTACCCGTCACACTGGGAATCAATCCTACTGTCTGATTAGACGAGCGTCTCGCGACAGTAAAAACTTGGATGACTTTTTTGTTGTTTTAACGAAATAAAAGACCTCCCTAACGTGATGCTACACAAAATCCTACCAACTGACTTTTCTGACCTGCCCTGACATCAGTTTGCCTAATTAAAGCTAAAAGGAGAAGGAAGGTCAACCCTGCTATATATCAAGGTTATGTGAGCATAATGAACTTTTCCTTTCCCTTTTAACTTCTTTTAGCTTTTGATTAGGCAAACTGATATCAGGGAAGGTCAGAAAGGTCAGTTGGGAGGATTGTGTGTACACAGCTCAGTCAGAGAGGTCTTTTATTTCGTTAAAACGATAAAAAACTCATCAAAGTTTTTACTGTCGCGAGACGCTCCTCTAATTAGAAGAAAGCAATGTTTAATCTATTAATCACATATTCAACATACATTTTATCTTTCTGCTCTCCTTGTTTATATACACTTGAACTATGCCAAATATCACATTGCTTCGTGCGCCTAATGTGCTTAACAAGGGGTAGGTACAAAGTTTTTCTTCATGTATTATAACCCTATAGTTGAAACCACAGCTAATGCATCAGAAAAAGGATTTATTTGAAATTCATTTTCCGCAAATATTTAAGTAAAATTAAGGATAATGGTGGCTGAAGCTGAAACTTAAGGCTTTATAGAATATAATGCTGGTTTCAAGTTCTTTACTTAGAACATGTCAATTTTGACGTTTTGAATTGCGACTTTTTGACGTTTTAAGAATAAAAACTATAATGCATATAACTTCTTTCACTTTCAACGTAGGGATCCAAATTTTGGTACATGACTTTATTTTTATGGCATAAATCCTCGTACCCAATATACTTGCCCTAACTTTGTTATTTCCGGAGATATAAAATTTTCCGAAAGAAAACAAAGAAAACGCAAAATTTTCTGGGATATATATATATATATATATATATATATATATATATATATATATATATATATATATAATATATATATATATATATATATATATATATATATATATATATATATATATATATATATATAAAGTCTGAAACCGACCTCGGATTTGGGTTCCAGGGATCATGAATAGCGCTCAATTGAAAAAATTATTTCAAAATTCAAAAGTCGCGATCTCCTCATTAGTGAATTTTTGTAAAGAAAATTCAGTAAAATATTTAAATCTTGTGTTCAACAATGAACAAACTCAATTTTCTATGGCGCTAGACAAGAAAACTTTGGTAGGTCTAGGTACTCTGAAACGGAAATTTCTGTCAAGTTTTAAACGTGGCAGGTATTTTTCCTTATTAATCGCCTGAATTATTTCGTTTTATTCAACCTAATCGAGTCGGTTTTTCCAGCCACAAGAAAACTTCTTTAAAAACAAATGCTCTATTAGTCAATTCTCTTAATACAATTTAACTAACATCAACAATAAAAAATTAGCAGCTTAAAAGTATAATTTTAGACTCAAATGCGAAAAAGTTATCTAGGCGTTTCAAAGAAAAATTAACTGGGTCGAAACGTATAAAAACTGAAAACTATTGTTTCTACCAAATATTAAAGTAAAACACAAGATGTTAGATGGATCGCGCGAGAGAAGAACCGGGGCCGAGAATCCCAGCCGCCCGCATGTCAGCAGCTTATTTTTTCAACACGTTACCATTCGGCCCCCGAGGCTAGGTGACGAGTATTTGTTCACGCGATGTTATATCCGAAGCGCATAAGTAAACATCTAATTACAGAACTAACAAACTGTTTTAAAAACTTTTTTATAGAGACGTGAACCTATTTTGTTGACATTATTTAGTACATGGTTTCGTTTATCACATTTTATGATATGACTTTTACCAAGTCATGGTATGGCTTAAAAAAATTCTTCGTTTCCAATCAAGTGGCGAAATTTCTCAAAGCATAAATCGTATACCTCTTTTCTCTGAAATTCATAACATGGTGGTACCTATTTTGGAAGCTCCGAATATAAACGTAACAGAGGAACGGCCTTGATCGCAAGAACCACCCGAATCCACAAAGACAACTTCCCTTACAAAACGATATTTATGATACATACAGATTTGGAGACTACTTCTCTGGCTTCACTGTTGGTTTTCGTTCTTGTAGGTAAAGGATGTAGCCAGCACGTGAGCTCACTGGAGCAAGTGGCGCTTATGAATTCTGGAAGTTCTAGGATGTTCTTCAACGTTTCTGTGACTAGTTTCGCTGCTTGACAGCATTCTCAGACAGATTAAAATTGAATTAGTACGAAATCATGACAACTACAAATAAACATCTGTTGCTATGTTATGATATGATGTTTTGATCAAAAAATGTTTATCAAAACCAACAGTGAAACCAGAGAAGTAGTCTCCAAGTCTGTATGTAGTATGGACCAGTTTCACCAAGTAAGGGCAACAACAATCAATGAATCGATATGTATGAGCTATTTGCATTAAAGGCGTAAGTAATACGCAGCAAAGAGGATTTTCTTAAATAGTAATTTTTACCCTATTTCCCTCAAAATATTCCCTTTTTTCCAAAAATTTATTCACGGCGATCTTTATCTCTCGTATGCTGTAACTTTCCTTCCCAGAATTAAATACCTACATTTGTTCGACTGAAATAATTAATCAAATTATAAAAAAGTCTGGCACAGCAATTGCGTTGTGGTAGTGCATTTTCATAAAAATGTTTTTTAATAGCAAATATGTATGCTTTTTTTTAAGAAAGCTGGCATCAAATTTGGTTGCAAGTATAACCTATATCGTAGCCATGTTTTATCAAAATAACTTTATTGTTTGAAAATTTACAAAAATTTCCAAAAGTAAACTTAAAATGTTCCCGAAAAAACTGATTTTTTCTTTAAAGGTTACTAGCAATTTGAGATATTCAAATTTGAAGCATGTAATGAAAATTCGCTACCATAACGCACTTGCTGCGGCCAGAATTTATTTTCTTACAAACATGCATTATATTTTGATGGAAAATGCAAAAATGCAATAACATAAGACGTGTTCGATTAAAAAAGGGAAAGAAAATTTGTATCACCAACGACTTATGGGCCAGCCTGTGATTGTAGAAATAATGTTTTAATATGTAGCTCAAGACATCCTATAATTAGTGTATACAATTTTTGTATCTTGTATAATAACGGATATATTGAGCTTTATTGTTTTTTTTAACGAAAATTCGACAAAAAATATTAAACGATAAACTCCATAGCTAAGACTACTGCCAAAGCATCAGAGAAAGGGTCTATTTGAAATTATTTTTCTGAAAACATTTTAGAAAAATTAAGGACAATGATGGTTGAAGCTAAAACTTCAGGGTTTGTAAAACATTCTTCTTGGGACACTTTCTTTTCATAGCTCCTATTGGTTTCAAGTTCTTTGCCTAAATGTTGCCAATTTTGAAGTTTTAAATCGTGACTGACATTCTGAGGAAAATCCCCAATTCATTTTTGTTTAAATGCCTCTTACTTTTTTGTCTTCTAACTTACAGAGCTAAGTTTCGGTAGGTAATTTACCCATAATGATATAAAACTGCGTACCAAATTTGGTTGGCCTTACTTTGTTATTTCCGTAGATATACATGTTTTCGAAAGGAAACACAAAATTTTCCGGGAAAACCTGGGCCGATTTTCCTGGCTAACGGACTTTTCCAAGTCACTTGCAAACGGAAGGCCCATTATTTTTTGAGCTATCAGTGTGATATATATATATATATATATATATATATATATATATATATATATATATATATATATATATATATATATATATATATATATATATATATATATATATATATATATATGTATATGCACTCATCAAACAAAGCACTACTTAGTCACAGTAAAGACACATATTAACGTATCGGTCACCTGATGACTTAAAGACGCGAATCACAAGCTCATTGTTCAGGGTACGCAGGTGCGCATGTCATAGCGGGTTAATAATTGCATGCGGTACGCTAGTCCCTCAGGGAACGGAGATGCAGGTTGTGTATCCGTTTGCTGCACGATCAGCGCACTCCGTTGTGCTAGCTCTACAGGAGACGGATAAATTATACCCTGACGCGTAGAGTTTGGGTAGTGGTGTCTTTTAAAAATATAGGAAGTCGAAAATCTTACACAAAAAATTTATGGCGCGATGGGGCAACATTTTTGTTAATTGGCCTGTTCAATCGTCACAATAATCATTACTGGTTTAATGAAAATCCTCATATATGATGCCAGGAGGTATTTTCAAGCTAGAGCTTTAATGTTTTCTGTGCAGCAAAAAAAATAGAAGGGAAATAGAAGAAGACGTCTGATTCGGAATGCAGATCTTGAACAAGTTATTCCTTACAATTTTGATCACAATCCTGTCACAAGTACAAGGAAATGTTTCTCATAACGAAATTTGGAAAATTGCTCATGATAATTTTTTTCTTACCCCTACCACCAACAACCTGTGTAAGAATTGACTGCTGCGCATTTACTCAACAGCATATAATTTTATCAATGGTGTATGATCATTTCAAGGAAAAATGAAAATATTTCATCCAATATATATATATATATATATATATATATATATATATATATATATATATATATATATATATATATATATATATATATATATATGTATATAATATATATATATATAATATATATATATATATATATATATATATATATATATATATATATATAAATATATATATATATATATATATATATATATATATATATATATATATATTTTGTTGACAAAGCATCATTTCAAACACATGGTTTAGTAAACCATCACAATATTCACTACTGGTGTCATCAAAACCACCACCAGGTTTGTAGGTCGAGATTTCAGCATAATTTTTGTTTAAATGTATGGGCAACAATTAAGGGAGATTACCTTATGGTTCCTTGATTTTTTCTCGGCGTCTCGATGTAGCGAGATATCTGAGATTTTTAAATGAGCAACTCTAAATATTGCTTGAAACGGTGCCACTAGCTATCCGTGAAAAGACGTGGTACGCGTACGAGGTAGTTTCCGGGAGATGGGTAGGTCGAGGGAATGGTGTAACCGTCAAGTGACATGCGCCATCACCGGACCTCACACCTATGAACTACTTTTAAAGGGGTCACCAAAAAAAAAAGTTTATTTCAACCCTATTGATAGTGTGGAAATGCTTCATCAAAGAATTTAGATTTCTAATAAAAAATTTGAAAAAGTGTTATAAGCATGAAAAAATTATGTACCGCTGTTGATCCAATAATGGCACAAACCAGAACCTCATTTATCCCCACCCCCTAAAGTGATCTTTCCTCTAAAGACACTTCGAAGCGTTTCTTTGTCGGGTGCTAACTAGATGCCAAATTTAAAGATGGTATCTCAATTCGTTCAAAAGTTATTGCGCCTACTAACAGATAGACGTATAGGCCGACAGACAGACGTACAGGCCGACAGATCCACGGACAGACAAAATAAACTTTTAAAGTTTAATGATGTCGAATGTTTTGTACTCAACAAACCTAAAAAGCGTCAATGTTCACAAAACCATCTTCAATTTATCCCCTACCTCTTGACGCTATTTTACCCAAAACGACTTACTGTATACAAAATTTGAAGACGATAGCTCAATTCGTTCTAAAGTTATCGTGACCACAAACAAACAGACATACAGACCGACAGACACAAAAAATGTCGTTTCCAAATCATGTTTTCCATATGTTTTGACACCTTTTACGACATTTAAGAGAAAAAGAAAAATTGTATCACTGATGCCACACTTCCACACGTATTGTCGATTTGGAAGTAATAATGGCAAATCTGTGTGAAAGGGATTGCAAATTTGCAATGTAATTTCTTTTTGGAAATTTGTAAAAATAGTTTTTGTGAAATTTTATATTTCTCTCAGGGCTGCAACTAAATTCATCTGTTGCATTTATCGGTCACCTTCTGACAACAACTTTGTCCAGCTCTTTGACTACCTTTCCAAAAAAACCGACTATCTGATTTCTGAATATCCTTCCTCCGAGGTCACTATTCTTGGTCACTTCAATGTCCATAATAAGGAATGGCTACGATCTTCAAAAACCGATCCACAAGGGAGAGCAGCGGAGGCCTTTGCAGTCAGCAATTTTTTAGCCAATATGGTTCAGCAACCTACTTACTTTCCTCGTATCCCAACACACAGCTCAAATCCCGTGGATCTCCTTCTTACTACACAACTTAAATGCTATAAGATATCAGTCACCGCCCCCCTTAGTCGCTCAGACCACGGCATGGTGACTGCTTCCTGCGCAATGCAACCCGAGGTCACACAGTCATCACACCCACGTATCGTTTGGCACTACAACTCCGCAAATTAGGATGAAATGCGGGATTACTTTTCCTCATTTCCATGGGCGTCTGTCTGCTTCTCTCATCCTGACCCCTCTGATATCTCACAAAACGTCACCGAAATTATCCAAGCTGGCATGGAATTATTTATCCCACGTACACAGAAAACCTCTTCAGCCACTTAAAAGCCCTGGTTCTCTAAATCCTGCGACAAGGCCAGACTTGAAAAAGTCAAAGCTGACAAAACGCTTCTACACAATCCCAATCAAGAAAATCGTCAAGCATTTAACGACGCAAGAAACCGCTAATTCCGCATTCTTTCTGAGGCAAAAAACTCGTTTAATAACCACATCAAAAACAAAGTCCTCTTAAGCTCCAACGGCGGCAAACCCTTCTGGACTCTTGCTAAATCTATTGGGAATAATTTCTGCAAAAGCACGTTCCCACCTCTTGTCTCAGGGGATGAAATTATTTCTACCGCCCTTGGCAAGACTGAACTTTTTGCTTCGTTGTTCACCGGCAATTCTACTCTCAACCCACCTCCAAATGTTCAACCACCAACAGTCACCAATGTCGCGCATAAAATTACGGATATCATTTTCAAAACTAAAAAGGTACGAAAGATGCTCTCTTCTCTTAATACCAGGAAAGCCTCTGGCCTTGACGAGATCCCAGCAATTGTTCTCAAAAAATGCGCACCAGAGCTTGCTCCTGTCCTGACTCGTCTGTTTCAGATATCTTATAATAAAGGCATATTCCCTAGTAACTGGAAAACTGCTCGAGTACAACCCATCCCCAAGAAAGGATCCAAAGCGCTTCCCAGCAACTCCAGGCCTATTTCTCTCCTTTCAGTCGTCTCTAAAGTGATGGAAAAGTAAAAGTATATAAACACCGAATTACTAAAATTTCTTGAAAAACACAGTCTAATCCACGACAGGCAGTATGGATTCCGTCAGCGCAGATCGACTGCCGACCTCCTTTTCTTTGTCACCCATTCTTGGAACAAGTCTATGGAACAACACGGTGAATCCCAGATTGTTGCTCTAGACATATCCAAAGCATTGACCAGGTCTGGCACGCAGCGCTGCTTAATAAACTACCTGCCTATGGCCTACCACCAAAACTCTGTAGGTGGACAGCAAATTTACTCTCCAACAGGAGCATATCTGTTGTTGTGGATGGCCATTCCTCTAAACTGTATCCAATTAATGCAGGAGTTCCTTAAGGTTCAGCTTTAGCCCCTACTTTGTTTCTTCTCCACATCAATGACCTCCTCTCAAGCACATCCAACCCAGTTCACAGCTACGCCGACGACAGCACCCTCCATTCAAATATACAATATTCTAAGCCTGTCTCTTTAGCCCAATTAGATGAGGATCACAGACTCATGGAGGGTTCTGTCTTCGTGGATCTCCAAAAAATATTAGGCTGGGGAAGTAGAAATCTTGTACAATTCAACCCCACCAAAAGTAAGTCTTTCTTTCTTTCTCACAAGGGATACACCAGCCCTAGACACATCACAATGAACAACCAAGTTATTCAAAGTAATGAGTCCTTTTCTCTTGTTGGCATTTCTGTGGATCGAAATCTTAATTGGCACCAGCATGTCACATCAATTGCAGAAGCGGCTGCTAAGAAATTAGGTTTCCTCTTCCGGGCTCGCAAATACTTTTCACCAGCTAATCTCTATACCTTACATACTTCACAAATAAGGCCAAACCTCGAATACTGCTCCCACATCTGGAGTGCCGCTGCCGCTTCTACACTCGCTATCCCTGACTCCATTCAAAAGAGAGCTATACGTCTCATCGGTGACCTTACCCTCACCCAAAGGCTGCCATACCTTGCCCACCGACGTGCCGTTGGTGACCTCTCTCTCTTTTATAGATATCTGCACGGGCACTGCTCAGAGGAGCTTTCCTCCATAGTTCCCCCACCTGCTGCCCCCAACAGATCTACCAGGGGAACAGAGCGAATGCACCCTTTAACTGTCCAGGTCACCAGGCATAGAACATCTTGTTATGCCCGCTCTTTTGTCTCGAGGACTTCCAAGTTGTGGAATTCCTTGCCGGCACATGTTTTTCCTTCTCCTCCGAACCTCCAAACCTTCAAGTCCAGAATTAACAAGCTGCCTCTTTCCTCCTTATCAACACCCACGGCACGATAGTATTTAGGCTGTAAGCCCTCGTGGTGTGTTGTTGAAATTAAATATATATATATATATATATATATATATATATATATATATATATATATATATATATATATATATATATATATATATATATATATATATATATATATATATATATATATATATAGTATTCAATTTTTGTGACGGTAATAGTGTTATTTACTTAACAAATTTTTTCTTTATTATTTCTTTATTAAATGCAGAGCTTTCGGAAAAGTTTATTATATTTTTAAGGCTACAACATGGAAAGAAAAAAGTTTACAATTTACACAGGAAACATAAAAAAGTTTAAAATACTTGCATATAACACGAGTTTTACTATAACTAATTATGGGAAAACAAACATGAAGAAACCCTTTTTGTAAATTTTACTGAAGTCGAAAAGTGCCAAACTGATATATGAACCTAACTATTATGTATTTAAAATTGTTTTTTGTTTTTGTCTAGGAAATATAAATAGGAGTAGTGATTTATAAAATTTTTATATTTCTTTAAGTTTATTAAATTGTCGTTAAAAGTAATTTCAAATTCTTCTAAACACATTCCTTTATTACTTAAGGTTTCACAGTGTAAAATAGAAACATTACTAAAATTTATATTGTGGCCAGAGCGCAAGTTCTTTTTTGTAAACGTATGTCACTTTTGTACTGTGCTAATCTATCTTTAATTAATCTGCTTGTTTGGCCAATGTATTTTAAACTACAATTACTACATGGAATACAATATACCACTCCTGACATTTTGGAAATTTTTTAGAAGAATGTGTTTAGAAGAATTAGAAATATATTTAACGACAATTTAATAAACTTAAAGAAAGATAATAATTTTAGAAATCACTACTCCTATTTATACTTCCTAGACAAAAACAAAAAACAAAATCAAATACACAACAGTTAGCTTCATATGTCAGTTTGGCACGTTTCGACTTGTCAAATTTACAAAAAGGTTTTTTTTTCATGTTTGTTTTTCCATAATTAGTTATAGTAAAACGCGTGTTATATGTAAGTATTTTAAACTTTTATATTTTTTATATGTAAATTGTAAACTTTTTTCTATCCATGTTGTAGCCTTGAAAATGAAATAAACTTTTCCGAAAGCTCGGCATTTAATGAAGTGTTATATTTTGCAACTGACGGCTTTCCCACAATTTTTAAATATATATATATATATATATATATATATATATATATATATATATATATATATATATATATATATATATATTCAAACAAAGTTATTTTGATAAAATATGGTACACGGATTCTGCAAAAATGTTATACTTCTACCAAATTTGATGTCTTCCATTAAACAAATGAAATATTTGGAAATAATTAGAAGCATGTTTATGAAAATTTTAACCACCATAACGCACTTGCTGCGTCCAGTCTTTTTAAATAATTATCTGACTTCAATAATGAAGAAAACATTTCTTTAGATTATATTAAGCTTAGGAATACAATAAAGGTCCTCTGTTAATTTAGACATATATAGAAATGGCCAAAATATAATGTTTCAGGTAATAAAGAATGTTTCCTGAAATTCCTGTTTATATTAGTGAATTTTCGTAGAAAAAATTCACTAATGGGGAGATCCCGACTTTTGAATTTTGAAAAAATTTTTGCAAATGAGCGCGATCTAGGACCCCCAGAACCCATATCCGGGGTCAGTTTCAATTTTTATATGTTTATATATATATATATATATATATATATATATATATATATATATATATATATATATATATATATATATATATATATATATATATATATATATATATATATATATATATATATGTATCACACCGATAACTCAAAAAATAATAGGCCGATTTTGATAAAATTTGGCATGTACCTTTCTTTTGTAAATGGCTTGGATAAGTTCGTTAGTCAGGAAAATCGGATGAGGTTTTCCGGGAAAATTTTGAGTTTTCATTCGAAAAAAATTCTTATCTCAAAAAGTAATAAGCCGATTTTAATAAAATTTGGCATGTACCTTTCTTTTGTAAATGGCTTGGATAAGTTCGTTAGTCAAGAAAATCGGATGAGGTTTTCCGGGAAAATTTTGAGTTTTCATTCGAAAAAAATTCTTATCTCAAAAAGTCATAAGCCGATTTTAATAAAATTTGGCACGTACCTTCCTTTTGTAAATGGCTTTGACAAGTTTGTTAGTCAGAAAAATCGGACGAGGTTTTCCGGGAAAATTTTGAGTTTTCATTCGAAAAAATTTTTTATCTCAAAGAATAATGGGTAGATTTTGATATAATTTGGCATTTACCTTCCTTTTGTAAATAACTTTGACAAGTTTGTTATTCAGGAAAATTGGATGAGGTTTTCCGGGAAAATTTTGAGTTTTCATTCGAAAAAAATTCTTATCTCAAAAAGTAATAAGCCGATTTTAATAAAATTTGGCATGTGCCTTCCTTTTGTAAATGGCTTTGACAAGTTTGTTAGTAAGGAAAATCGGACGAGGTTTTCCAGGAAAATTTTGAGTTTTCATTCGAAAAAAATTTTTATCTCAAAGAATAATAGGCAGATTTTGATATAATTTGGCATGTACCTTCCTTTTGTAAATGGCTTTAATAAGTTCGTTAGTCAGAAAAATCGAACGAGGTTTTCTGGAAAAATTTTGAGTTTTCATTTGAAAAAAATTTTTATCTTAAAAAATAAAAAATCTATGATAACCAAATTTGGTAGGTAGGTTTACGATATAAAAAGTAAACTATACACCAAAATTTAGATATCTATGTTATAAGAAAAAAAAGTTATAATAAAATATTTTGTGCCAGATCATTTCTATGAAAATTCACTACCATAACGCACTTGCTGCGTCCAGGCTTTTTTTTATTATGGTCCAACCAACTAGAAATGTCGTTGATTTTTAGATGCTCTCTCTCTGTGATTACAAGGAAAATATATTTTAACTAACTTTAACTATACTTGAGTTTGAGACAAAGGACAGGAACTCTAAGATCAAATTCAAGTTTTAATTAAGTTGTTCCAATAACGGAATTTTATTGTAGATACTGCTTGCTGGAGCTGATGAGCTTAACATAAAGTTTTGTAATTTCTTGCAGAAACGTTTTGTAATTAAACTAAACCAGCGTAACACTATTTAGGTTAATATTATATTCTATATTTTTTTCGCCTCATTTTATTTTAACATTTTTACAGGCAAGTTATATAAAAATCGTAATTCTAACAGAATTTAAGTTTCCTCTAAATACAGTCGGTGTTAAAATGATTTCCTGGTTTTAAATAAGAGATAAGCACATTTCTTTCTGAACCCAGCGACAGTATGTTGAATTTCTAACAGAGGACCTGTGTGATGGTGTACACATACCCTAAATTGAATCCATTATCAATTTTTAGTTCGTAACGTTCAGTTTCAAAAATCACCGATATTTTCAAAGTATGTAGATTTTCCTATTGCTTTTCTTATAGCAATCATATATTTGCTACAGGATGGGAAAAATGATTAACCCCTTACAAGTGCCTTCAGATTTTGATCACATTTGGTTAATTCTACACAATTGCTTGCATTATTTACACTTTTACACTTGATTATACAAGAGGCTTGGTTCTCTTGAGATCTTGCATGTTTCTTCTACAGGGTGTTTAAAAAATGATGGTCTATGTTACAGGTGCACATTGAGAACAAAAAAACAAGATTATTATTTTTTATATAAACATGGGTCCGCAAATGCTTAGTTTTTTAAATACAGCGTGTTAAAATTAGTTGTTTTTGTTAGTTTTTTACGAATAAGCCTGAGCAAAATTAAAATTTTGGCGTGAAAATTGGCAAAATTCTGATATTTAGGGCGAAATGTGGGGGGGGGGGGGGAGCTCCGTCATGCATAAACCACAGCTTATGTCTTGTGTCAAGAGGCACATTTTCTAATAACCCATTTAGTTGGTTTTGCAGGAATTCAAGATAAGTTGTAGCATTAAGTCTGTGGGGTAAAAAAATTGGTCCTATCAAATTACACCCTACAATTCCAGCCCATGCATTTAAGGAAAATTGCTGTTGATGATGCCTTTCAAAAATTCCGTGGGGATTTTCGTCAGCCCAAATATGGCTGTTACGAAAATTGACGATCCAGTCGCGCCTAAATCCAGACTCGTCAGTGAACAATACACAATTCAACAAGTTGTCTACATTATTATGTTGAAGAAACCATTGGCAAAATTGTAGGCGAGGTATAAAATCTCTTTCAGGCGATAGTGCCTGCACACCTTGGATGTGATATGGAGGCAATTGTTGCTCATGAAGAACTCGCCATATCGTTGCATTGGATGCTCCCAGATGACTGGCCATTTCCCTAGTACTTATTTTTTGATTTTGTTCAATTTCATCCAGAAGAGCCTATTCAAAATCAGGATTTCGTGCACTTCGTTGTCTGCCTCGATCAGCAATAACTTTATTAAGGGTACCTGGTAAAAATACACTATATTCGAAAGAGAGGGATCGATGTATTAGATAATAAGAGTATGTACCTTTTTCTCGCAGACGGATGTCAATCCGTTGAAACATCCTTCTGTCTGGCATTCTTCGATTTGGGAAGGCTTTTTCATACAGTCGTTTCGCCTCATAACAGTTACCAAAAGCCCGTGAATACATAACATGCATGTCTGTTAGTTCACTGTTGGTGAAGACTTCCATATTTAATTAGAAAAATTACGGACAATACAATTAATTACTTAAAAATGGTGAGTAGTCTCAAACGTAAAAGTCAAATGTAGTATATGTCACGACGAAAACGCAAAAGTCAAGTCCCGTAACGATAGAAACCACTTTGTTAAATGGTTCGTTCAAAGTTTGTTATCATTGCTTTTTATTTTATCTTCAGGATTGTGTCTTGTCAGTTTTTTTATGGTAAGATTTTAATATTTAACTAGATAATAAGAAAATTAAATTTATACATACTGATAGCAATGAAAAGGTGAAAAATGTATTCCTCTGATTTGTCGCAGAATTGATTTTTGAGCGACATCGACATACAAAAATTGAAATATCTCGAAAATGGTGTGTGTGAGAGATTTAAATCAAGTATATATTTTTTGCTTACAATTGATAAGAGCCGCAATGTAGCTATACGGTAGGTCGATATTACTGGGTGTCAAAAAATTATAGCCAATTGAATGCATGTATAGTCTTACAGGTGGCGCCATCTGCCAGCAGTGTTACTAACAATAACTTATTTAAATTTCTTGCCCTCGAAAACCCCCACATGCCAATGTTCACGGCAAAATTTTAATTTGACTCGAACTTATTCGTGAAAAACTGACAAAAACAAATAAATTTAACACGCTGTATTTAAAAAACTAAGCATTTGCCGACCCTTGTTTATATGAAAAAATAGTTTTATTTTTTGTGCTGAATATGAACCTGTAACATAGACCATCATTTTTGAAACAGCCTGTATATTGTGATTTTCTGAAGAATAAAAAAAAGGAAAGAAATCTGCATCAGAATGCACGATAAATGGGGGTTATTTGGAATTATAATTGGGTTATTGCTGGATTTAGGGTTTTAAATACCTGAGTGAATTTGGAATCTTGTTTCGTGATTTAGAGTTAGGTAGTGCATCTTAGTAAAAATATTTAAATCACAGGTGGCCGATAAGTCTTTGGTAATACAAATTGTAGTATTTACCCCCCCCCCCATATTTTATTGCATTCTTGAATTTTCCATCCAATTATAATGCATGTTTGTAAGGAAAAAAATATAGTGTTCTTGTTTTTCAGTTATCAAAAATTATGAACGGCGTTTTTTTAGTTTAGCTGCCCCTGCAAAAAGTTGTCAAAACATATAGGAAACATTATTTGGGAATAATAATTTTTTTGTGTTTCGACCTGTATGTCTGTCTGTTGATAGCCATGATAACTTTAGAACGAATTAACATATCGTTTTAAAATTTTGTACACAATGAGCACACAACAAACAAATGGTTCGGATAATTTTTGATTAAAATTGCTTCAGGGGATGGAGGATGAATGGGGGGTGATTTGGTGAAAATTCATATTTTTTCGTTAATACTGGAATAACAGAACGTTTTAGGGTTTATTTATTAGAAAACTTTCAACTTCATCAAGCATCTGGTATTATGTTATTATGTACTGAAATTAAATTAGGGGTTGAATGTGTGGGGGTGGAATATCGGTGACAGAAATTTCGCAATTGTTTTTTTTGCTAAGACGGCGTAGAAAGTTTCCAAACATATATAAAACTTGATTTTGTAAGAAAAATTTGTTGTCTCTTGTTCTGTCGGTCTGTCGGCCTGTAAGTCTGTCTGTTAGTAGGCTCAATAACTTTCGAATGAATTGAAATATCATCTTCAAATTTCGTATCCAGCTAGCACCCAACAAAAATACTTCGAATTGTTTTTGGGTAAGATCGTTTCAGGAGGTAGGGGATAAAAAAGGGGTGATGTGCTGAAAATTGTCATTTTTTTCGTTAAAACTCGAGTAATATAAACGTTTCAAAAGTTTATGGGTACAGGAATACGAATATTTTGTTTGTGGTCACGGACGCTAAATTAATTTGATGAGAATGTCTTTCTGAGGAGAGTAGATTATCAGAGCTATGTAGATGTTATGATTCAATTTTGAGTACTATTTTAGATATTTGCTTTAAAAACCTCAAAATACAACGTCTAAAATAATATCAGGATGATGATAGTTGTATTCGCTGATGATAGCTGTCTCCACAATGGCTTGCCCAATATCTGCTATTAGCCCCTCATCGATGAGAGTCGAAACACCAAGCTCCCTAAATAATGACCTGCGAAGATTTACAGGTGGGGCTCTCCAAGTCTGGTTATGTTTAAGGCCTCAAAAACACAGAATTGTTTTTCTCTAGTAGGACCTGACCTGACCTGACCTGTGGAGCACACACGTTCAGAAGTCTGGCAAAATATAGCAAAAAAATACAATGGGTATCAAGGGCATATATAAGGGGGTTAGATGGTGGTAACTAGCCCCACAGGAAAAAAAATATAATTGAAAAAAATATTTCTCGTAAGAGTGTTAAATAGGTAGATGCATTTTCTAAATGTTGGAACAGGAGGTATATAATATAAAACTTTTTCAGTTTGTAAAATTCAATATTCAATAACGTAGTTCTCTAAAGGTGTCGTGTTAACTGGTATGAGTAGACAAAATAAGTACCTAGTTATTACTAATATAATGTTTTGCTTCGGCCTTACTGTTACCATATTACCATACATAACAAACTGAAGTGAATGACAGCTGTTTATAAACACTTGATTATTTATTTTAATCGCGGCATGATGTAACAATAAACAATAGTATAATAAAGGGTAGGTTAGCCCTATGCTGTGCTGGCTATGCTACAATGTTGCGAATAAATAACAGGTCATAATAATACTAACTTCTGGACTCGACTATTTCAGTGAATGAAGATAGAAAATAACGAGATCATTGTGAGATGTACGACAGGATCATCGCCTTGGTTCGAAACCACGTAGTATGTTGTCGCGACAGCTTCAAATAACACAAAATATTATAAAATAGAGACTGCGTACAACCAACTAACAATTTTGTAAATTAGCAGCTCTGACCCATTTCTTCCCTAATATAGGGACAATGTGTGTAAGGCTAGATATATTCTCACCACAATGAAAGCCGCAGATCGGTTTCGTTCTAATGAGAGCTCATCAGTACGGTATGCTAATTACAGCTAGAACACACCTATAAAATAATACAGCTATGGTACCCAGCCTCCTAGAACATTGTGAGATATACGGCCGTGTCGCCATCTCGGTGCGGAACCAGGTAGTATGTTGTCACGACAGCTCCAAATAACACAAAATGTTATAAAATTGAGACTGTGTACAACCAGCTAAAAAATTTTGTCCATTTCTTCCGTAATACAGACACAATGTATGCAAAGCCAGTGATGTGAGAATACATCTAGCCTTACATACGTTGTCTAGGTATAAGGGAAGAAGTGGGCCAGGGCTGACAATCTAAAAATTGTAAGCTACTTGTCCACACTCTCTATCTATAACATTTTGTGTTAGTTGGAGCTGTCGTGACAACATACTACTTGGTTCCGCACAGAGATGTCGACCCTGTCGTACCTCTCACTATTTTATAGGAGGCTGACTACTATAGCCGTATTACTTTATAGGTGTGCTCTCGCTGCAATTAGTATAGCGCACTGACGAGCTCTAATCAGAGCGAAACCGGTATGCGTTTCTGGTTACGGTGAGAGTACATCTAGGCTTATATAAACAAGATACCGTTGTGAAATACTGATAATTGGAAATTTGGAACTTTTTGAGTTTGACCTTCGAACAATACGAATTCAATTTATTTTAGACATTACAACATACCGCTCGCCCCTGGCATGTTAAAACATATACAACAATGTATCACGTTTTTGGTTCTCAGTGCTCGGCTTGGAGACCACCGGTAATATTTTCATCTTCTTAAAAGACCCCTTTTAGTGCAGACAATGCTTCTTCTGCCCATAATAAAATAAACAAGCCTGCTCCGAATTTGACTGGGAATAAAACAGAATAAGAAATGTATTTTTAAAGAAGAAAAGAAAAGAATAAAAAAACTATCAACTGTACTGGAATTGAACTTGGTAAACAGAAAAATTAAATATTCTAGAACTGAGAAATTCAAGCCTCATTTGTGTAACGAATTGGTTACTTTTTCAATCCATATAAAATATTAGATGGCTATGTGAAAATTTGAACCTGTGATGAGGACTGATAAACCCAGTTGGCAAACCCAAATCACCAGAAAACATTTTAAAAAACCTGACGATTTTTTGAGTTACTTCATATAATTTGGATATGATATATTTTCGTGCAAATTATATTAGTCAGATTTTGCAGATTTTTAAAAACATTTCCCTAGTATGTAAAAAAAAAAGAAACGAAAAAAACTAGGACTATCGTGTAGTGTAAATAATATTTTGATGAAAATATTTTAAAATATAACCTTGTTATCAGATTTATTAATTGCTCCGTTATTACATATTTTAAATGTTTCCCTTTTCCTTTACAGATAGTGTAAAGGGCAAGGAGGTTCGCATCATGCGCAAAAAGAGTAACTTTCAAGATCTTTTGCCGATATTCCTCCTGTGCTGTCATATCTCAACGCAAGGTAAGTCTTTATAATTTTCTTATTTCATGCTCTAACGAACAATCAAATAATAACTTTTTTAATAAAATCCTCCAAACCTGGGGTGTATTTTAATTGGAGGTTGTTTGTATGTGTGTGTCACAGTCCCGTTCTTTTAACGCTTGGCCTCTTTCGTAACTAATTTATATATAGGATCTATCGTATATTCGAATAACGTACACTTTTAATTTAAATTCAATCGAATGTTTCAAAAGAGTAGATCGATATATCCATTCCGCATTTAAATAACTAAAGTTTTGCATTTTGTAATGCAACCGATATTACTATAAGCCTCTTTTGGATCCCAGAAAATTATTGTGTACGTATATATATATATATATATATATATATATATATATATATATATATATATATATATATATATATATATATATATATATATATAGGGTGTCACAGTAAATAGAACAGATCCTTTTAAGACAAAAAGTTCACAGAAACATAACCTCTAGTTTGCCTTCTGAGGGAGATACAGGGTGTTGAAATTCAATATTTTTGTACAATCTTTATAAGCATGCAATTTCGTACACGTGCTATGTAGATTTTTCGGCAGTATTCTTGTCCCAAATGATATACTGGGTGTTACGTTTCCGATGTCCGTAGACTATTTGAAATAATATAACTTCTTTTACGTACGCCACTGACTTTCTGTGATACCTTTTTCTTAAAGAACTATCTCTTAGCAACATTTTTGGTTTTCTGTAGTTTTATGCAATCTTGAGCGGTTATCGAAATATTGTATTTCCCTTAGGAAGATAATTAGAGGTTATGGTTATATGAGTCTTTTGTCCCAAAATGATCTGTTTTATTGATTGTTATAGTTTTGCTACTACTTCTTAAGGAAAAGACAGGGTGTTGAAATTTTGAAAAAAAAAATATTTCGGAACTTACTACTAAACCATACGAGCTTTTGATTTTGAATTTGACGAGTGTTCTTGTGCGTCAATATTGTTGTCTTTCAGTAGATATGAGGCATGTGCTGACCGTCAAGTGTCGTAGAAACTCGGGTGTGAAAATGATTTTTAGGTCATAACCTATACGCCACTGATTTTTTGACAGTAGTAATCTTACCCTGAATTGCCTGTACGTTTTAGGAGAAAATCTTTCTTTATCTATTTCTTCGTACGATGCACGATTCTCGAGGAAAACGTCATAAAACCTAATAATGCAGTTGTAAAGGAATACACAGTTTGAGCAACAGTGGGTAAATTTAATAACAAAATCTGACATAATGAAACCAAAATCTCAAAATTAATAAGTAACAGTTAGAGCTAAAGCAAATGTTCGAAATGGGAACCATTTTGTTGTATACACATTTGACGGCGGCGTACAATGGATCTCATTACATGAAGTAAATGGTATTCACGCATTTCATTGGATGCAATTAGTATCATCTGGATCAATTCATCACTCGTGTTCACTGTAGTGTTATAAACTATTTCTTTGATGAAACCCCACACGGAAAAATTGAGTGAAGTCAACTCTCGAAAACGAGCCGGCTAGGAAACAGTTCCACTACGTCTAATCCACCTGCTGAGATAATCAGCGTCCAAGCAATCACGAAAATTTCGCCCATAATAGTCGGGACAGCCATCTAATTGAAACCAAGCATTCGGCCTCAAATCTAGCGGGACACTTTCCCACATATTTGAATGCTCACGCTCCAGAAATTCCAGAAATGAATTTGAACGCAGCCTTTCGGGTAGGATATAAGGTTCCATAATAGTTGTATTGTGAATGCTTAGTCAAAGGTTTACACTGAATTCCTCTTGAAAATTTCTTTTCCTAGTAGCGTGTGAATTATATTTGCCCACAAATGCTGATTATGGAAATTAACAACGCCACTCCTAGTGAAGTATATATATATATATATATATATATATATATATATATATATATATATATATATATATATATATATATATATAGTTAGAAAAATTTTATGTCTCAGCTTGATATCGCAAGTTAACTTTCTTGTTAACACACTTGACTTTTTAAAAGAATTTATTGATTATAGTTACATGAAATACTTATGAATAATAATAAAAAATGATAAATATAAATTATGACAATTTAAAAGAGACTCAAGCAATAACAATGTAGGAATGTTCGTCTGTGGTCTGGTAACTTCCATATATAGTCTCTGGTGGGGCGTGGACCGAGAGGCGGTTTCCACCTAAGTTGCAGTCTTGAAGGTGATCCTAGCAGGTGGCTGGTTGCTGATTTGAAGGTCTAGTTGTTTACCCATTTATGAATAGTCTATTCTTCTAATTGCGCTGCTTTTAATTAACCCATTCGTCAGCGACCTTGGGTGTTGAATCGGGATCTGTACTTCTTATATACATTGTATGAGTTGGCTATTGTTATCTCCTCCATCCTTTAGAGAATATAACTTCTATTACGTACGCCACTGACTTTCTGTGATACCTTTTTCTTAAAGAACTATCTCTTAGCAACATTTTTGGTTTTCTGTAGTTTTATGCAATCTTGAGCGGTTATCGAAATATTGTATTTCCCTTAGGAAGCTAATTAGAGGTTATGGTTATATGAGTCTTTTGTCCCAAAATGATCTGTTTTATTGATTGTTATAGTTTTGCTACTACTTCTTAAGGAAAATACAGGGTGTTGAAATTTTGAAATTTGAAATCCCGAATAGTCATCGGGAATCCAGTAATTGGTTTGGAGTCAGCAGTTTTCGTTTTTGATTTCTGCCAGAAGTATCTTGAAGTTATTGTGATTATTGTTATTATTATCACAATGTATAGTATAATTGTCCATACACTAGGGTGGTATATGGGCAAATCGATGGTTCCTGGAATGTTGCCATTGATGGATTGTAACTGGGATTTGATATTGTTCAAGTCGTGCAGTTGGACATTTTCTAATTTTAGTTCTGGTAATTTGTCTGGGAAGATGGGTGCTTTATTTGTTACCAATTCGATGTTTGGGAGATTGAATGATTGTTGTGTTTCCGATGCCATTTGTACTGAACTAAATCTTTCGTTATTGATGATAAGTTGGCATTTGGGTTTCAGAGTCGCCAGTTTTGTTCCGCTGATTATTTTGGTTTCTTCATTTTCTTCGCAGCTAAGTTTGATTTTCGTTTCTTCGGGTGCCACTATTATGTATTGGGTATTGCCATATTTAGCGACTGTTGTTTTTGTTATTTTGACAAGTTCTTGCTTGCAATTGTTTATCGGTTTCTGGAAGTTGATCAGTTTAATTTCGCATGGGTTGTTTTCGTTAAGTGCTGTCGGGTTGTCATTTTCACAAAAGTATGTCTGGTCTTTTAGATTCCTACACTTTTCGTTTCTGTACATGTTTTGTTTTAATCCTAAAATTCCCTCGTTACGTTCATTAGATATTAAATTAGAGATGAGTAATTGTTCAATGTGTCTGCAACGATTACTGAACGCTAAGGCATCCTCGTTATGTCTCTGTTTCAGTGTCAATAATTCGCCTAGTAAGCTGATTTCATCTCGCTGGTCTGTAAAGTTCTCAACAATTGCCCGTCTTAAGTCTACCCATGTGTTTATAATTTTAGTGTTAATAATTAACCTGGCTTGTGCAATTAGTTTCGTTTGAATATAATTTAATAGGAAATGGTTAAGATATAAATTTGGATTATCTGCATCATAGAATTGGTTCATTACTATCACAAGCTTTTAAGAAGTTCCCTACATTTTCAGGTTGTCCGTTAAATTCGGGGATTGCTTTAAGGTAAAACTCTTGGAATTGATTTGCCATATTTAAATTGTTTCTAGAATTATTTATATCGGGTTGTTCTACAATATCAATTTCGCCAATACTAATATTTCTTAATCTATATTCCAAATGTTCTAAATTATCAATATCGCTATCAGACATATAATATTATCAATATATGAGGAAATACAGTATATATATATAGGAAATAAAGGAAGCAAACAACTTACAGAATCGATGCTATTGCTGCTGTCTTCATGACGTCTCTCTTGATCGGTTCTTTGTCTATTAAGCGTTGAAACGCAAAGAATCAATATACTCTTGGTTCTTCAGCACTATCCGTTGCGACTGCGCCAGTTAACTTTCTTGTTAACACACTTGACTTTTTAAAAGAATTTATTGATTATAGTTACATAAAATACTTATGAATAATAATAAAAAATGATAAATATAAATTATGACAATTTAAAAGAGACTCAAGCAATAACAATGTAGGAATGTTCGTCTGTGGTCTGGTAACTTCCATATATAGTCTCTGGTGGGGCGTGGACCGAGAGGCGGTTTCCACCTAAGTTGCAGTCTTGAAGGTGATCCTAGCAGGTGGCTGGTTGCTGATTTGAAGGTCTTGTTGTTTACCCATTTATGAATAGTCTATTCTTCTAATTGCGCTGCTTTTAATTAACCCATTCGTCAGCGACCTTGGGTGTTGAATCGGGATCTGTACTTCTTATATACATTGTATGAGTTGGCTATTGTTATCTCGCAAGTGTGATTGAAAAAAGGGTGGTCACTTTTGTTAAGAAAATAAGGCGTCATCTTCAATCGAACTGCTCTTGTTCTGGTGTTTGTATTTGCACAAATATCTCTGCATGCCCATGCCCTATTCTTCCTGTCGACATCAGCTCTGTTCCAGCAAGTGTGTTCACTGACCTTTTTCGGGATTAGCTTCACACTTACGTGGTCTTTACACCCTTCATCTTGTACTTCTACCATAATTTCTCTTCTACTTGCTCCTGACTTGGCAACTGGGTCGTCTTTTCCTCTCACAGCTCTTTTCACCTAAATTAAACTTTCAAGGCATACGTTGTTATTTTTCTCTATGGTAATTTTCTGCACTACCAGGCTACTGCCAGGCGACATTATTTTTTCTTCACCGCCGATAGCCAGGATCTTAGTGCCACGATCAAGTTTAGCGCACTAATCTTGAAGTATTTCCAAGCCAATTATAATCGGGTCTGATATGGCGACGACTATGGCTCTCTACTTTGCCTTGTATGCCACAATTTGCATCTCGACGTTAGCTTCGCCAAATACCTGGATCCAATCACCACTTCCTCTGTACACTCTGTCTGGCTCTCTTACTTTTCATCTTGGTTCTATGTCCCGGCGAATACTCGTCCTAGGTGCGCCAGTGTCGACGTCCATCTGAGCCTTATTTCCATTTACGGAGAGCGCTGCTAGAATCGCTAGCCTGAGGAACAGTTACCGGCCTTAGCTTCGATTTCTCCCATGCGTGTGATCATAGAGCCCAACATTCGCCTCGTATATGTCCCACCTTGCTCAGCAACGCAAGACATTTGCACGGTGAGCTCTAATTGGAAGCCCATGAGACGTAGTCCTTTTTTGTTCTGATATTTTCTCTAGCAGCTGCACGACTTTGGATGAATCTGCTTTATTCTCTTCTTGGACTTGGAAACTGCGAACTTTCGCATGACTTTCTGACGGTCGCCTTTCCGGTTAAAACTCCAAGTAATGGCCATAGCATCGTTCAAGTTTTCGTGTTTCGCCATCCTCAGTGCCTGCTGTGTGTCGGTATCTCTGATGCCGCCAATGAAAGTTTGTCGCGACAGCTGGCTTAAAAACTCCATCAGAGCTATGGGGTCGGCAGACCGTATCAGTCTGACAACGTCGGCGTGGAAATGTTGGAGACTTTCGCCCGATTTTGTCAACGATTTTCCAACTAGAATCGATGCAGCTGTTGTAAATGCTGGTCGCAAAGCCTCATATCTAATTGATGTCAAAACTCAACGAGAATGCTTCCCTGGGAATACCTTGGAGCACATCTAGGGCATCTTCTCTGAGAGCCGCAATTAACGAGGTCGCTTTCTCTCTCTCTCTCTCTCTCTCTCTCTGGCCTCAACAATTTGCTGTAGCAGCGGCTTCGAACTGACGTAGATAAATCCCATGGGACTGAGCAATAAAATGTGGGAGCCTTAATTGTTACTACGGGGCTATCTTTATTATCATATAGACTGGTGTGACAATATATATATATATATATATATATATATATATATATATATATATATATATATATATATATATATATATATATATATATATAAGAACATACTAGAACTTCCAGAGTTCGAAGGGCCACTTGCTCCAGTTAGCTCACGCGCTGGCTACGTTCTTCACCACTAAAAACCAGCAGTGAAGCCAGAGAAGTATTCTCCAAGTCTGTATGCAGTATGGACAAGTTTCACCAAGTAAGGGCAACAACAATCAATGAAGTTAATAAGTGTTATTATCTCGTGGGCACTAGCTATTTATGAATATAAGAAACCTTTTTTTTTCTTATGAGGGCTTTTGTAATTACTTTACTCTTTTGTCAGTCACTAAAAAGGGCACAAGTGGATATACAATAATTAATATAGGAATATACAAAATACTCGGTAAAAGTTTGTTATTAATTATTTTTTTATAACTAAACTTATTTTTTCCTTAATTATAATCCTAGCTAAGAAGACTTAAACACATACACCTTACCCACAAAAACAAAATCTAAAGTATAATGGGCATAGTCTCTCTTTGTAAATTATTTGTTTATATAAAGTAAAGGAAATTTAAGTGTTTGTTTGCTGAACTTGGTAGACGATAGCATAGAGAATCCCTTTTCTTTGTTTTTTTAATGCAAAACGTTGTATTATAGTAGGGAGCTGAAGCACTAGTTGTTTACCTGGAGTGACGGTGGCTGAAAGAGCTTTGCTCGAGGCCAAACCCAAGTTTAAAATAATAATAAAGAAACTAAACCTAATATCTAACAAATTATCACCCAATTTCTTGTGGGTGTTTTATAGTTTTCTATGATTTTATGATTTTCTATATTAATTATTATAAAGGCTCTTTGCCAAGTTGCGTTTATTAAAATTTATGACCATTTATTACGAGTTCGAAGGAGAAGATGTGGGTTTGGTCACAAGCGATTATGTGGAATCCAGTTACTTTTAGGTACCTGGCGCTTCTTGTTAAACCGAAAGTACCATGTGCTTCGTTATTATATCATGTATATTTTTGAAATCTTAAATTTCGCATTAAATTCTATATTAAATCTTATAAAGTCGTCATATTTCAAAAATGCCAGGTGTTAAACCTAATTCGATTTTTTAAAATGTTATCCAAAAGTCACTTTTGCGTTTGATAAGACATATCTGCGCTATAAACCCAAATCAGAGATAATCGCTTGGTGTCTGCAGAAGGTTTGTTATAAGCAAAACGCTGTTTGTGTTCTCTGTAGTTTATAGAGGGCGTACTATGCCAACTGCCTAACTAGAGTAATTAATTTCATAGATATCTCAATTATTTTAAATTAAACCCCCCATTTTTTTCTGCTCAGTTTTATTTTACGCCAGAACTTCTTTCAAATTTGTTTACATTGCCCTATACTTTCCTCTTACAATTTCCGCGATATATATATATATATATATATATATATATATATATATATATATATATATATATATATATATATATATATATATATATATATATATATATATATATATATATATATATATATATGTATATATGTATATATATATATATATATATAGATTTACTTTATGTTGCAGATATTCAGATATCTGGTGATACTAGGTTACCAATGACCAAAAATGTCAAAAATCGAGTAAAATTCCACGCATTTCCTAGTATGTGTTATTAAAACATCTTGAAGAGAAACAGCAAACGCATTAAAAATTCTTGTTTACCTCTTTTCTTTCTATCTGTGATATATTAACATTTGCTATTTATTGTTTTTCTTAATAGCTTTTAAAATTAATGGAATGGAGAGTTAATAGCACTCAAGCCTAGGAATTTTTGTCATAGGCAACTAAATATGAGCAGATATTTCAATCTGCAACATGTAAAATAAAAATCAAAATATCTAGAAAATAGTAAGAGATGTATCAGAGAATTGTTTAAAAAATATTTCCCAAATGTCTACTTTCAATAATATGGTGCCCCATCTCATTTTAGTCGAGAGGTAAGAGAATACCTTCATCTGATTTTTTCTAACCGATGGATAGGCAGAAGAGAACTAATTGGGTTACCAGCTACGCCTCCAGATTTCTCTCCACTAGTTTTATATCTGTGGTCATTAAAAAGGTGTCGTTTACAACGATCTAATTTGAAACAATTGCGAGACCGAATTGTCATGGCCTTTCAACAAGTGCCTAACTGATCACTGCAAAACTGGATTCATCAGCTCGAAAAGAGGCTTTCCTATTGTCGACAACTTACAGGGGCTTAATTTGAGCATGTTCTTTAATAAAGTAAGATGTTACCATTTTTTCAACTAAATTTCATGAAAAGGCGATTGTTGTCGTTCTTGCCAAGGGTAAAACCTAAAATTAATTAATATCATCCAAAAATACCCTGAATACGCTTTCCAAAAATGCGTCGCATGATCCATGCTGCTATTTAAGAAATTAAAGGGTTACCAAAATGGGGATGATTTACAAAAGGTCGATGTCACCAAATAGTTGCAAAAAATCTGTTACGCCACCTTACATATTTTTAGGCCAATACCATTCTCGGTTTGAAATTTATGGCGTTGTTCCGTTATTTATGAGCTACCCTGTGTATAAGCTTTTGTTGCTCTTGTATAACCAAAACGGCTTGACTAAAATTGAATATACTGAGTTTTATGAGATAGTAACAATAAGAGAACACCCAAATCACAACACATGTTTCAGAGACCTTACGATCGTTTCGTTGACAATGTCAACATCTTCAGAGGAAGAAAATTCTAACATAAAAAACTAGATCCCGTGTATTTATATCGCGTCAAGGTAAACGAACTAGTCCGAAGTAAAGTTGTCGTCCAAGAACGATTGTTTGTTTATTGCGCAGTGAAACTACGGGGTCGGATACATGTTTTTATCTTCTGGTCGACAAATTTATGAAGATTAAAGCAGGTCTCCGACCCCGTAGTTTCACTGCGCAATAAACAAACAATCGTTCTTGGACGACAACTTTACTTCGGACTAGTTCGTTTACCTTGACGCGATATAAATACAGGGGATCTAGTTTTTTTATGTTAGAATTTTCTTCCTCTGAAGATGTTGACATTGTCAACGAAACGATCGTAAGATCTCTGAAATATGTGTTGTGGTGATTTGGGTGTTCTCCAAGTGTACTTATTAGTGCTCATCACAGGTTCCAGTTTTCACATAGCGATAGTAATAAGCTCGGAATCTGAAAGTGCTGCCTTCATCGAATCTAAATTAACTTTAATATTTAGTTTTGATATTTCAGAATATTCTCAAATATAAACAAAATATAAATCGTTGCCGCAAACTTTGCTAAGAGATTGGACTTCAATATTTAGGTTCCAGCATAATCTATGATCGTTATTTGCTTAAAACCCGTCAACTTCAAAGCATGTCTCTACCTCTGGTACAAAGTTCGTTTCATTTCGCCAGATTGACTCAAATGGTCTATCGGATGTTACCGATCGGAGAAAGTGACTGTCAAAACAGGGATGGCAAAGATTAAACTAATGCAGTGGAGACGTATCAAGGCCGATTGAATCTCTTTACCCTCAACAGAGTACTCATGCAGTATCATGTTTACTTTTACCTGAAGATTTTCTCTTTGATAGAACTCGCCTGTTTACAAATTTGATTTTCTCTAAGTCGCCTTTGACGTCGCCGTTACCGTGTTTACTTTGTCTTAGCTTGTTTTATTCAGGCTCGTCATTTTCTTTATTTAACATATAAATAGACATACATAGTGAAAAAAGATGGTTTAAGGATCGCTGCGTTTTGATAAAAATATGAAACTAAAATCCAACGAAAATGTTGCGCTACTTAATTATTGCAAAATTTAGTACCTTCGTAAGATCTACAAAATCTTTAAAGTTTTTCAATTATAAAAGTCTGGAGGCAACAAGCGCGGTATGGTAGCGAATTTTTATTAAAACGTTTTTAATAACAAATATGTCCTTTTTAATGAACGGAGGCATCAAATTTGGTTACCAGTCACATCTCTATGATAAAAACAATGCATGATATTTCACTTAACCCGTTAGTGCATAAGGTCCGTTTAAACGGATGTTGCAATTTTAACGGTTATGCTGTACCAATGCCAAGTAGAGGGGGCGGTAGTCAATCACGTGTCTTCCAGACATACTAGGAATTCCAAATATAGCGTTGAATGCATTGTGAGTGGTAATGATTTTGTTATTTTACTTAGAAATGGATCCCAGTTTATACAGTACTAGAAATGGAGGGTAAGTATATTAATTATGTTTTTATTCGTGAAGGTGATTATACTTTGTCATTGTGAAAGGGATGATAATATATCCAGGGTTACTTTTGTATGATAGATTTATGTAAAAGTGTGAAAGTTGAACTGCAATATTGCAATTTTTCAGGCGTCCGCTATAACGGACGTTATTCAGGGTAGCGCTTCATGTAGTAATTTCAATGTTTTTCTCGTTTCTAGATTATGTCCTCATGAATTATTAAAACTCATAAGGAATGATGATGACATACTCTCAGGTACATCTATTTAGATACAACCGCCTGAAGACAGTGGGGCTGAGACAGAAGAAGATAGCGACATTTCTGATGATGAAAACTCAGCCAATATAAATCACTTATCAGGTGGTATATTGCGCCAGGGATAAATTTCGTTTCTCTGACAGAGAGTCCAATGAAGAATGTGATATTTCCTTGGACAATTTGCAAACTAGGACTGTACGGGATCAAGAGTCAGGGGTCCATGTATCTGACGAAGAATATGATATTAAATTAGCAGTTTTGCGAACTAGAATGCAGTCTTTTATGCCAAGTTCCACAAGCGTATCTAAAAAATGTCGAAAGCATCAGTGGAGAGGGCAAGCTTCAGACTCTTCTTCAATGACTTTGGATTGTGTTGCAAGGTGTCCTTCAGCGAAAGCACAGAATACTGAAATGCCACTAGATTTCTTCAAATTATTTTTTCACGAGAACCTAATTAAAGACATTGTTGTTCAAACAAACAATTATGCACAACAGAAAAATATTCTTCTGAATGTTACACAAAGTGAGATTTATGTAGTGTTAGGGGCATTCTTGTTGTCCGGGTATGCAAAATATCCAAACAAGCGAATGTATTGACACAAAAGTGATGGCATTTCACATATTCTGCAGAACAGCATGCGCTCGAATAGGTTCGAGCTCATACTTAAATGTATCCATTTCAACAATAACCTCGGTCGTGATAATGATAGATTGTATAAGCTCCGACCCCTGATAGAGAAACTCAACAATAATTTCCGGAAGCATGGTGGTTTAGAAGAACATTTGTCTTTAGACGAGAGCATGATTCCATATTACGGAAAACACTACGCCAAGAAATACATAAAAGGCAAGCCAATAAGTTTTGGTTTTAAGAATTGGGCCTTTTGTACGAGTAATGGATTCCTAGTAGCATTTGATATATACACTGGGAAATCGGATATCGCAAGAAGATATGGCTTAGGAGGTGATGTTGTTACTGAGTTGGTGAAAAAAGAGAATTGAGTCAAATAAAGGATACAAACTTTATTTTGATAATTACTTTACTAGCATTCCTTTGTTAGAATATATTTCCAAAGAGAATTTTTGCGCTACAGGTACCGTTAGGCAGAATAGGTTAGAAGGTTGTCCATTTCCTGATAAAAAATATTGGTCAAAAGAAAAAAGGGGAGCCTATAGATTCATTTCAAATGAGCATCTATCACTGGTACAATGGAAAGATAATAAGATTGTTACAGTAGCATCCAATTTTGAAATTAATTTGGTAACGAACGCAACTAGATGGTGCAGAGAGGAGAAGAGGAAAAATAGTGTACCTCAGCCAAAAATGATATGGAATGGGAGGGGTAGATAAGCTAGATATGCTTATTGCTGGTTATAGAGCACGAATGAGACAAAGAAAATGGTACTGGCCTATTTTTTTGTTATTGACTTGATGCATCAGTAGTGAGTGGATGGCTTCTTATGAGAAAGATCAAACCAGATGATGCAAACTGTACTAGCCTATTGAAGTTTAGAAGGTATTTAGCATTGTCATTTCTGACAACATATGGGACAAGGCCGTTATGCACCAGACCATCCACCGTAACCGATGATATGAGGTATTATAATGTTGGGCAGCGGATTGAATATGTAGGAACTGATAGGAGATGCAAACAGTGTACTAAAAAAAGTAAATTCATTTGCATTAAGTGTAAGTTCGGGCTTTACCCAAAAGAATGCTTTGTTAGATACCATATAAAATAGTTTTCAATAATATGTACATAACTGGCTTGTTTGAATAAATCTTTATTTCATAAAATTGAAACTTACCTTTGAGTCCCTATTGCATAGCGTCCGATAAAACGGACGCCCATTATAGAAAAAAACTAAACAAAAATTATTTGTTATACTCATTGAAGCATGCTATCGACAGGAATACTTGACTAGTGAAACTGGAAAAAACAAAGAAATCAAATTTTTATGATTATGTGCACCAATGGGTTAAAAAAGTACACAAATTTCCGAGAAGTTGTAGATTTTTAATGTGTTGTAGCGAAGTGTGTCAATCATATCAATTTTACTGGTAATTTTTGCGAACAATTTTAAAACCATAGCATTTTTGAATAGACAACGAGGTCTTGCAAATGAGGTATGAATAGCCCGTACTTCCTATTAGAAAAGTTTGGGGTTGCAACTGGTCACTCGTATAACCTCTATGGTAGCAACAGTGGATTATGTTTCATTAAAATAACTTTATTGTTTAAAAAAGCACACAAATTTCACGAAAATAAACAAATATTCCGAAAGAAACTGGCCCGATTTTCCTAGCCAACGAACCTTCTCAATCTATTCACCCACCTGCCAAGATATAATTATTCACAAAAACCTTTTCGATAAAGCGTGCAAAAAAATTGCTAGAAAACTTTTTTCAAACAATTTTTCCACGGATATCTGACAAATTTTTTTTACAAGAACTTATTGAGCAATTTATTAATAATTTAAAAAATTCACAAAAATCTTACAAACATGATTTCTACGAAAACAAAGAAAATTCTGCGAAAACTGACTAAAATTATTTTACACAAAAATGTTCTAAAAGAATTCATCAATTCATTCAGTTTGTTAAAAAAATTCATTATATTGAAAAAAGCCTGCAGGCAGCAAGTGCGTTATGGTAGTGAATTTTCATAGAAATGATCTGGCACAAAATATTTTATTATAACTTTTTTTGCTTGTAACATAGAAAAATAAATTTTGGTGTGCAGTTTACTTTTTATATCATTAATCTACCTACCAAATTTTGTTATCAAAGCTCTTTGTTTTTTTGAGATAAAAATTTTTTTCGAATTTTATCAAAGTCGGCCCATTATTTTTGAGTTATCGGTGTAATACATACATACAGAGATATATATATATATATATATATATATATATATATATATATATATATATATATATATATATATATATATATATATATATATATATATGTATATATATATATATATATATATATATATATATATATATATATATATATATATATAATTAAAGTGATCCCGGATATGGGTTCTAGGGGTCCTCGTTCGCAACATTTTTTCAAAATTCAAGTCAGGATCTCTCCACTAGTGAATTTTTTCTACGAAAATTCACTAAAAGGAAATGAAAATGTTTATTTTTAGTGACATTTTATTAAGAGAATTCTCTAATAGAGAGGTAAGAATAGTGAAATTTTCGAAAAAATTTTTGAAATTAACGCGAATTAGGTCCCCTAGAACCTATATCCAAGGTCCGTTTGAATTTATATATATATATATATATATATATATATATATATATATATATATATATATATATATATATATATATATATATATATATATATATATATATATATATATATATATATATATATATATATATATATATATATATATATATATATATATATATATACATACATAAACGTACAAAAATCGTGGTAGAAAATTTTCGTAAAAATATTTCAAATCTGATATCTCAATAAATTTTTTCTTAAGTCAGAATCTTCAATTTTGAATCATAGTAACACCTATGTAAACGCACGTGGGTACTAAATTAAAGACAAATAACATAATGAGCCTCGCGGATAGCTACAAATTTGTTCTAAAAAACCTTTTTTGTTGTGTATTGTTTGCAAAAACTGGATGGGTTGACTAAAACGAAACCATCCAAGCAATTAAGATGGAAAAATACCTGTCATATTTGTAATTTGACAGGTACATTCCCTTTGTAAATACTTTTTATCTGAAAAAATTTTGCAACTTTCATGAAATTTGCAACACAACCTCTTTAAAGACACTTTCAGTACCTACATATATCTAGGACCAATTTTTAATTTTTTAGCTCGAGATAAATTATAATTTTTTTCATATAATCGCTAACTGAAACTCTAAAACCGATCTCCAAGGTCCATTTAAATTTAAAAAATTAGTTTTAATAATTTATCTTACTATCACTGTACAATTCCTATAAATATTCACTACTATAACGCACTTGCTGCGTCCCGAACATTTTTTAAAGTTGGTTAGAAACGGCAAACCCGCAAAAATTTAATCAAACAGGACTTGAAACTTTTGCAGTATAGACAATGCATTTATTCTTGGAAATTTAATAGTAGGACAATTTAATTTAGTGCTGAGTTCTGGCTATTTTAGGTATCTAATCTAATCAAAAATCTGTTTAAGATAAAGCCCGTTTGTTTACAAATTTGATTTCCCTAAGTTGGTGTTGATGTCACTTGATTTACCGATTATCATCCTGTCGCAGCTATTGTATTCATCCTGCCTGTTCTGTCGCGCTTAACCATGAAATATAATCCCCATGTATTTTACGACGTCCTGTTAATTGCTTGGTTGGCTGTTTGGCTTGGCGACTTACTTAATCTAACTGCAGGCACAATGCATCTCATTCTGTGTCGACAGTGTAATCAGTGACCTGTAAACTGCACGGAACAAAACGATGTCGTTTTTTTATATCGATTTTAAATAGGACTCCATGTTAACCTTAACTAAGTAATTGAAGTAAACTTCAAGTGTCCTTAAAAGATTGAAAATAAAAAGGTTAGACTTGCTAAATATTGCTTACACATTGACTGAAGTTTTGATTCTGGCCTTGCTGACATTTAATTAAAACCCAATTTAGTAGAAAAAAGATATTAAATCTTTGTAGAATGTTCTCTATATTAATTCGGATGTCTAGAAAAACTTCAAAACAGAAAAAAGTCTGGACGCAGCAAATATGTTATGGTGGTGAATTTTAATAGAGGCTCTCTGGAGGGGGGTATGAGGTACAGGGCAATGCGGACGACATTGTCATCATAGTCCGAGGAAAGGTTACACAGTCAGTGTGCGAGCGCATGCAGACAGCACTGAAGGGCTCGGGGTGAGCCCCGAGGAAGCAACCGTCATACCGTTTACGAAGAGGAGGAAGTGGGAGAGGCACATAACTCTCACTCTATACGGTAGGAACATTCCAATGGCCAGGGAGGTAAAATATCTTGGAGTCGTATTGGACTCTAAGCTAACCTGGAATGGTCACGTTGAAAAAATACGACGTAAGGCAGTCATGACCTTAGCCGTCACTAGGCGGCTATATGGAGTAACGTGAGCACGTAAATCTGCAGGGAAAACAACTTTACAGTGGAAATCCCCGACCGCGAGGTATGGCGGGGGGACTAAGCCCTGGTATGGCCCACTGGCTGTACACAAAGGTGGTCAGACCATCGTTAACATACGCGGCTCTGGTCTAGTGGCCTAAGGTGACACAATGCAGTGCCAAACAGAAACTAGGCAAGATCCAAAGGATGGCTTGCCTAGGCATCACAAGGGCCATGTTTTCAACCCCAACAGCCGTCATTGGGGTGTTGCTGGATATGCCCCTCCCACCAATGGGGCTGTTTGAGGGGGACCTCGCAGACTCTACGGCGAGGGGGAGGAATCCGCCCAGCACATCTTGTGCGAGTGCAAAGCTCTGGACCGCAAAAGACAACTGATCTACGATGAGTCTAAACCGGAGACAGAGCATTATAAAACTTCACCCTGCCAATCGCTGTGCAGACTAGTTCAAGGCACAATGATTTTGGAATGGGTGGAGTAAAAAGACTAAGGGCATGCACAATAAGCCAAAGGTTGCAGTCCTATCGGGGCGGCGAAGCCGCGGACAAGCCCTTAGGGAGAAAAAAGGGGCAACCCAATTTGATACGCCTGTTGGTATTATAAAGAGTGAACCATGTGTTAAAATTTAGGCCTCTAAGTTTAAAGACAAAATAGTTATGGGCAGCTGAAGAAAAAATTGTTTGAGTTTTCTTCAAAATGTCAACGTCGCGATTTGAAACGTCAAAATTGGCAATGTTTAGGCAAATAACGTGAAACAGATATGGATTGTGAAAAGAAAATGATTAAGAAAAGTGTTCTGCGAACCCTTAAGTTTCATCTTCAACCGTCATTGCCCTTCATTTTACTAAAATGTTTACAGAAAATTCATTTCAAAGAGACCCTTTTTCTGATGCTTTGGCTGTCGGTTTAGTTAAGTTGATGCTTTAGCTGTAGGTTTAGTTAAGTTTATGGTTTAACGGTCTATAATTTTCAGCTAATTTTCGTACAACAAATTCGTTAATGGAGAAAAAAGAAACCAACATAAGTTTATTTTCGGAAATTTTTTGTCCAATTTCAAACAAGTAATTTTGATACAATATCGTAATTGTTTCTACTACATAGGCTATACCGGTAATCAGATTGATACCTGCTTGCATTTGCTATTAAAAACATTTTTATGAAAATTCATTTTTTCATTTAGCTGGTCTACCACAGTTCTTTATTTCTGTTTGTTTAACTTGTCCATCTTCTTGGATATAGCCCAATTAGGTTAGCTATATTTGCTGTGACTTTTTCTAATAATTTTTTGTTTTAACATATCATTTATCTGTCTGTCTACCTCCGGTTTATGGACGTAAGGGTATCTGTATATTCTTGAATGCACTGGTATGTCATCGGTTGTTCGCATCTTATGTTTTATTACGTTGGCGTGTGTTAACGGTTCGTCTTTGTTGAAGATAATATCATGATATTCTGATAATAAATTTATTAATACTTGTTTCTGCTCATCATTCAGGTAATCGGGGTTTATTTCGGCGATAATCTGATTTTTGTTTATAAGTGGTTGTTGATTGTCTCTCGTGTTAGTAATATTAATATTATTCATCTGTATTGCATTCGGATTGTTATTCTGATGACTCATCGGTTTCTCTTTAACTAACGTGTTATGCAATATGTGCTTATACCTGTCTGGTGATGTGAGGGCATAATTCCTTCGCTATCCACCTTTATGCTTACTATACGCATTCATGTAATATCGCTCGGGTTCATACCGATTAAAGGTAATATCTGCATCTAGTATACTGTTAATTAGGCCAAGTTCTCTGATTTGTGAGAACTATTCATTAGTTGCGATATTGTTTACATTAAATCGATTTTCTAATAATATTGAATCATCTGGTTTGGCTCTTTCTGATTTCAATTGATTATAATTATTTTAGTTTGTGGGAATTTAATCTCTATGCATCTGTTGCCTATACACAATTTTTGATTTTTAAAATCTATTTTGGCTTCGTTTAATGTGAGAAACTCTATATCTAGGAGTCCACTTTACTGGTCGTTAAAGTTAAAAAGACAAAACTCTTGTGTCTTATCTGATACCGAACTCAGTCTCATCTACGCACGTTTTAAATGTTTTGACTTGCCATGGGCAGTTCTAATTAAAAAAGGTGCTTCATATATATTATCTGAAAAATTATAATATGCTACTAAGGGATTCAAAAGATTTTTTGAAGAGCCCGAACCAAATAATACTTTACTCTATTTCGTTTAACTTTACATAAGGTTAACGGCTTACGGCGTTAATATTATTTACATTTATTACGGTTAGTGCTGTGACGTACTGGCCGTAGGAAAATTTTGGCGTTGTTCGTCATACTGTCCTGATGGCGAGTGTTCATTATTTACTTCATAATTAAAATTATTTGTTTCGTATTCAAAATCGTTTATATTATTGTCAAAAATTTCTGTATTATGTAAACGAGTGAATGGTAACTATACTGTCGTCAGGCCATAATATTCTATTAACACAATGTTCATCCTATTAACATTTCCTTGTGTACCACTCCTAAAATGCCCTTCGTCTTATATCGTCCACCTGCTTCAATCAAGGATGGTATTTGTTCTTACGCAAAATAAAATTTGATTTGGATTTAGGCGTCCCAGTTTCTCGTTCAATAATTCTAACTGATGTTGTGGAGTCTTGTGCCACAGCTAATAGTACATTATTTTGAGTTTCTTCATTGCATGATTTTTTTCTAATAACAATTGGTTTCTAGAATGAACATGTTGCAATAAATTGGTAGCTTTTCTTCCACATATCTTTTTATTTGACTGTACATTTTCAGGATAATAATTCAAATACATTTGCTCAGCTTTTTTAGTATGAGTGTGCCACAAAATGTAGCATTTTAACATGTCGAACTGGTCTTTGAAAGAAAAATTCCCAGTCATTTTTAAATAACTTACATAAACAGGTACCCAAATAACTGTATTGTAACAAAGTAAAGTAATTGACACTGACATTTATATTGCTAAAAGACTACTACTGTCATTACAGACAATTTTTGTTTATTTGTCAAAGCCTACTGTTTAGGATGGTTTTATGTCTTACATTTCAATGCCTTAGAAATATTATCAAAAATATGATGGTTTATTGACTTTCCAAAAGGTGGAACTTTCCGAAGTAAAAGTTTTTTAATGATTTAGGGCCATACTCAGGAGATCTTTCCGGTATAATTTTCTTTTTTGTTTGAAACAAGCTGGAAACATAGTTACATAAAAACGTGGATGAAGAATTATTCACAAAAATTCCCTTAAACAATATTTCAGCACAAAAATTTTCACCAATTTCGTTAAAAAATGTTCCATCAAAATGAAACATTTGAAACAAACTTTTCTTTTAAGTTTAATTTAAGTTTAAATTAATTGTTTCTTTCAAGAAAATTTGCCTAATGGATTGTAAGAAAAATTTCTATTACAGGAACGTTCTGCACATGAAAATTCGCTAATGAAATAAATTACAATTTATACAATCTGATTTCAATACAGACGTAGAGACTTCTTCTGCGGGTCTACAAAGAAAATTTTCTTTTGCCTGACGATGCATTCTTTCTAAAAATTTGCTTAAAATTATTTACAGTTAGATAGTTTCATCATATAACGTTAAAAGAATAAAAAATTAAAAAACAAAGTTGAAAATATTCTGTGTTTGAACCCATGCACTCTAAAGACTTGGCTATGGAGCACATGACAGACATATTGTAATAAACTCGTACCAAGCTTGTAGGTAAATTTATGCTTTGGCATAGCAAATAATTTCCATTTCAAATGAATTTTGTGCAAATATTTTATCAAATGGAGAAGAGTAATTAACATTTGAAACAGAAATCTGGGACTTTGTTAAATACTTTTCATTTAACATTGTCCATGACCCATGCTAAGAACCTTTGTTAAAACCCACTTTATAAAGCGGATCGAGTCAATTATGAACGGTAGATATTTGCGGATTAGAAAGGGGCGTCATGTTCGAGACCTAGAAAATTAAATAGGGGATTTCTCAGGGTTCCGTACTTTGACCCTTATTGTTTCTCTGGTTTGTTAATGATTTACCTAAACATGTGCAGAGTAGTCTGTTAACAAAATTGGTTGATGACGCTTGCAATACTCATGCTGATGATACTGTTAAAGGGCTTCGTCATTGTTGAGCTGGTGGTTGATGAGTTTCATGAGTGGTGTGATCGTAACAAATTAGTTGTAAATATCAGCAAAACAGCATGTATGGGATTTGTAAATAGAAGGGTTTGAATTAACTTGGTGTTGGGGTAGTGTACAGTGTTAAATATTCACGTATTTGGGTGGATAATAACTTAACCTGGCTAAACCAATTTGACGGAGTGTGTGATAAATTAGATAGAGCATTCTTCGCCATTTTACAAACGAGTAACAGAATGGATTTAAAAGATATTCTTAGATCTAGTACTGCCTTGATTATTCGCACTCAAATTAGGTATTATGTTCTGGGCTAGCACTGTAGGCATGACAAGGGTATTTTTGTCTCAAAAAATGAAACTGCTGTAACAAATTTTCTATTTAAGACCAATTGAGATATGCAGAAACATATTTAGAGATTATAAGCTTCTTACGGTCAGTACATATAAGTACACTTGGAGAACCCAAATCACCACAGCACATATTTTTAAAGACCTGACGGTCGTTTCACTAACAAAGGTAGCGTCATCAGACGATGAAAAATTCTAAACTGCCCACAACGAAACTTCACCTTTTATACCAAGTCTTAGGTAAAAACCGATACCGAGAGAGGGACGAAATCGCAGGAAAATTTTCTGTGCATTGTACTTTAATTGCCGGACGAAGTTTTTGAACTTCCGTTATAACTTTACTTGTCAAGTTTCGGAATGTTCTTTTATATCGAAAACAGAATGCAAACAGGGCTATAAATCAATGGCGGCGCATGGTTTAACACACTTATGTTTTTTGTTGCCTTAGAAATAAAAAGGCTCTCATACGCATCTAGCTTTTCTGGTTGTCTAACATTTGTGATAAGTTTAAAATTTTTGTTGTTATCCCAAATATGTTGTGACACGCATGACTTGTCTAGACTATCGTATCTCAGCTGAGCCAGATGTTCAGAGAATCTCATTGATTTTCCTGGTTTATGAATTTTTGGGAGACGACATTTTTTGGGAACTTTGGGATGACTTTGAGACCTATTATTTCGGGTATATATTCTTCGACATATAATCTAGTGAAGGGGCTGCCAAATAAGTTCAAAAGCTTTCCTGTTAAACTATAAAGTTTTTCAGTGTGACGTTCGCTTGAGGTCATTAATAAAGTTAAAGATGTTAAATTGGTTGAAGGCGAGGTTTTGATATCATTTGATGTATTATCTTTGTTTCCTAGCGTGCCCACGAAACAGACGCTAACGTATTTAGGGCAGTTCTTGAAATTGAACAACATAATTGAAGAGGTTTATGAAGAATATTTAACTTTAACAAACCTTTGTATAAAACACAATATCTTTGAATTTAACATTGAGTTCTTTGAACAAACTTAAGGCACGGCAATGGTCAACTCACTCTCTCCATTCATTGCGGACCTTTTCATGCGTAGATTTGAGATGGATTTTGAGGATCAAAGTAGGTATTTTCCTAGAGTATGGTTTCGTTATGTGGATGATATATTTACAGTGAGACAAGTATATGCAAAGTAGATGATTTTATTAAAAGACTGAACTGTCAATTTATTTTAATAAAATTCAGCCACGAAATATAAGTTAATAAGCTTTCTCTTCCAGGTGTACGAGTTATTAAAAATAATGACTCTCTTAAATTCTATGGCCACAGGAAGTGCAACGCTTGTGTTTCGTTACTACTTTAATTATCCAAAATAAACCCGTAAGAGTCTTAATAGCCGACAATTCAATATCTGTAAGGCAATTCATGTTTTGATTTCAAAAATTATTTTATGAAAAGTCGCCAATGTTCTATCCTAAACACCGTACTGCATTTTATATGTGTACGCTAAAAGTCAAATATATAAAGACGCAATATGACTTTGTTAGTAAATGATGCGTCGCATTTTGCGGAAGGAATATTTCCAAGAAATAAATCTCGTTGCTACTGGCTCTGGAATTTTCCGTAATCGGTGATGTCACCTAACGACCGTTTGGAAACCGTTGCAGAGAATTGGTGGCAAACACCTTTAACTGTGAACACGGAGGTGCGACGTCACGTTTTATCTCATTCGAAGAATGGAGGCTAGAAAGAGCTAGCGCACAGCCAGTAACGGTCAGAGTGCAAAATTTTGCGTGCAGGCAGGAAAAATTTGCCGAACCGGAGACATGATAAGGGGAGTCTCTGCTGGGCCTTCTTAGAGTGAACATCGTCAGCTTCGGTGGCTATTAAATTATCTTGAAACGGGGTTGTAATGTTCTTTCTGTTATCTGTACCACCTAGTAATTATTGTCAGTGATTGTTCAGAGTAAATCAAATGATTTTCGAGTTTAAATAAACACAGTATTCAGCCTAAAAACGGGATCTAAGTTGTGTTTCTCTGTTTCGAATTGTTAATTTCTTGTCGTGATCAGAAAGAATTCCTGGCTATTATCGCATCTTAAGTCAATTGGTAGTGAATTTTACTGAAGCAAATTCATGTTTCAACTGCGATTCGCAAAGTTTCCATCAAGCGAATTCGGGACATCGACATACGTGTTAAATGGTCATGTAATATTGGAGCAGTAACACCCACCGGCCAAATAATCTCTGATGGGAAGTCCCAGTCGTTTTCCCCAAATTTTTCCGCTCTTGTTGGAGTCTGGAATGTGTCAGGCACTCATAATTGATCCCACCTGGAGAGCATCTTTACAGGGTCACCAGGTAACTTTAACACGGGACGATTGGTGAGTCTGAACAAATCTTTTCTCTGAATCAGCAGAACTTTCATGCCGAAATTTAACATCTGAAGTTTTAATAACCTGAACTTTCAAAATCACATAACCAAGTTTGAGCTTAAACAATGTCAGAGAGGTGCTGTCAGCACAACTATATATTTCCTGTTTAATCTCAAAGATTTTGTCAATTTTTTTGTAAATTTAAACACACAGTTTTTATTAATTTCTTTTAAATTCTAATTGGCAAATTTTGTCTGTAAAATATGTAACATATATATTCTCTTTAATATCTCTTAGTTTTCATAGTTAATATATAAATTTCACGTAGGGAAATACAAATAGATTTTCTTTCTTTGGAGCCTCACTCAAGAACGGGCCAGTAATTCACTAGATAACCTAGCAATTGATTGACAAACGTCAAATAATTTACCTAATCATTTGTGTTTATTTTTGAGCGATACCCTGAGTAATTAACAGTAACATTTTAGTAGTATGCAACTATCTTTATCTTATTGTTTTGACACATGTATGTAAAATAATAATTTCTTGCTCTTGAAATTCTTGCTGTTTATCTGATTGTTATTTGTGTGCAATTAATGTTTATTTGAGATTTACCAACCATTTTTATTTCATTTTGTTTACTATTCCAAATTTAATTTATATGAATAAAACTATATATTTTGTTATATTAAAGTATCTGATTAATTGAAGAAAAATTTCTCCCTAACTTTTCCTTTCTTTTGCCATCAGCGCAAACAATTATTTCTTACTAACTATTCTCTAGATATCTAAATGTCAATGTAACCTAGCACTAGTCTGGAGAGCCGACAAATCTAGAACTCTGGGCAGTATGAATCAAGGAAAGGAAGAGAACGTGAGTATCAAACTATATCCAGATCTGCCAGCCTCGTAAAAAGTGCTGCTAATCTTAATAAATTTGACAATCTGATAGATAGCTACTTTAGGGTAGGGTGTTGTAGGCAATTGTGACCCCACCATAGAGCAGATCTACATCCACCTAAGGTCAATCACATATACCACGGTTCTCGTTCTCTAAAGCTTTTCTTTGAAGGAGGTAACAGAAGGTAACTACAACTCTAAGTGACATTCCAAATGACTCACATCACAAAAAACGGTCGGCATAAATTTCTTAGTAAATATATTAGTAAAATTTCTTTTAAATAAAAGTATATATAGTAGAGAATTAGATTACATTAAAAAGTGGCTAAATATAACGGATATTCGAATTCGTTAGTGAAAAAAAAAATAATAGACACAGAACAATGAAAATGGTAGCGGAATCAACGCCATTCAGGAAATATAAAATAAAGAGAAAATTTGTTTTCCTCCTTTTGGACAAGGGGTCTCTAGAGCATTTTTCAGAACGCCGATTTGCACCCATTTTTTTCGACAAAAATTATTTAAAAAAATTAAGTAATACGAAAAATAAAGATAAAGCCACTAAAATGTCGGGTATCTATGAGATCAGTTGTAAAGGTTCTAATCTTAAATACGTTGAGCAGGCTAAAAAATAATTGAGACCAGATTCAGGCAACATCTGGCACAGCTAAGATACGGTAGTATAGACAAGTCATGCGTGGCACAATATATTTGGGATAATAACCACCACATGGAAAAAGAAAGCCTCGAACTTATCAAAAATGTTGGACGACCAGCGAAGTTAGATGGAGGCTAAAGGCCTATACGACTCATTAAATAATATACGATTAGGTAATAGTTACAATTTAACACCTTGAAATTTTTTAGATACTTTTTCTAGTCTTCTCTAAAGTGAGAATGAATTTTCAAAATATTTTACAGTTTATAGAGCATAAAACCGGCGATATCTACTTTCTCTGAAAGGCACTAAAAGGTGATCTTTACAGTAATTTTCAGTATCATAAAAAACAATTAAGTATTGCTTTACCGCATAGTTTTTGTACATCTTGTTGAATTTTATTTTTTAAGGTAGCTTCTACATTTACAGCTGAGACTAGATTGCACTGCATTGCATCTTCTGATTTTACATGGCCAACTAATCATTCTACAAAGGCGGAAACTTGAAACTAATAACATTCTGTAATTAGAGTACTGGAGATACCCCATTCATTATCTGGCAAAAAATACTAATTACAGCGTCTGCCTGGGAGTCCCGGTATACTTGCTGTAATTTGAAAGAAATTGGCAACATGCAGAGAGGAAGAGAACAGGAAAAGTATTTGTAATTTAATACGCTCATCTCATCGCGGGTTCATATTACCCCAGTGTTGTGTATTCAACTTTTACATGAATAATGCTGCAGGAGATTTCCACCAGGGAGAATTACGAAGAGGCTTAAAACTGTAGGATAGAAGCTTATGGTTACACTGGAATTAGATGTGTATTTGATGGTATAGTTTAAATATGTTAGAAGTTATTTACTCAAGTACGATTCGGCTCAGGAAAGATTTGGTCATCATAAAGTAATTATACAACATGTGATTATCAGCACCAAAATAGGTTAAAAAAAACTACTATCCAAGGTATGCCTATCGCCCAGTTTAGCCCTTCAGCGCCCATGAGTTTACGACATAAACCGTTCAGCTAAAATTGAAAAGTGCAATTGAATTGGTTAAAACGAATACAAATTGGGTCGAATTATGTTTTATTTATTTGGCTCACAAAAAAATTGGTGTCACCTACAGGTGACACGGGACTTAAAGGTAACTAACTGAAACCATTACACTGAATTATTGCTACTGATATAAATGGAGAACAAAAGAAATCAATCGATACGGCAACTATGAAACTCATACAAGCAGTGAACATGCAAACCTATTTTACAATGGCTACACATTATACGAGTTCGCTGATGACATAGACCTCATCGTCTTTGGGTGCAACTTTTTGAGCATGCTGTACCACCAAGCCTGACCTAAGGAAGTAATCGCTGTGTTTTGTTTTATTATTTCAACAACACACCACTAGGGCTTACAGCCTAAATACTATCGTATCGCGGGAGTCGACAAGGAGGAAAGAGGTAACTTGTTAATTCTGGACTTGAAGGTTTGGAGAATCGGGGGAGAAGGAAAAACATGTGCCGGCAAGGAATTCCACAACTTGGAAGTCCTCGGGACAAAAGAGCGGGCATAACGAGATGTTCTAGGTCTGGTGACCTGGACAGTAAAAGGGTGCATTCGCTCTGTTCCCCTTGTATATCTGTTGGGGGCAGCAGGCGGAGGAACTATGGAAGAAAGCTCCTCTGAGCAGTGCCCGTGCAGATATATATATATATATATATATATATATATATATATATATATATATATATATATATATATATAAGAGAGAGGTCACCAACGGCACGTCGGTGGGCAAGGGATGGCAGCCTTTGAGTGAGGGTAGGGTCACCGATGAGACGTATAGCTCACTTCTGAATGGAGTCCAGGATAGCGAGTGTAGAAGCGGCAGCAGCACCCCAGATGTGGGAGCAGTAATCGAAGTTTGGTCTTATTTATGAAGTATATAAAGTATAGAGATTAGCTGGTGAAAAGTATTTGTGAGCCCGGAACAGGAAACCTAATTTCTTAGCAGCCGCTTCTGCAGTTGATGTAACATGTTGGTGCCAATTAAGATTTCGATCCACATAAATGCCAACAAGTGAAAACGACTCATTACTTTGAGTAACTTGGTTGTCTATTGTGATGCGTCTAGGGCTGGTGTATCTCTTATGAGAAAGAAAGCAAGACTGTGATTTGGTGGGGTTGAATTGTACAATATTTCTACTTCCCCAGTGTAATATTTTTTGGAGATCCACGGAGATAGAACCCTCCATGATCCGCCTCCTTGGTTTTTCCCTGAAGGAATTCCGTATTTCTGCAAATATACTTGAACAATCGTTCGCCAAAACTGACAGTAAGTTATGTTATTCCCACTGTTTATTTTCATAAGTTGCCATGCGTTCTGGTAAGAAGCATCAATGCCAAATGCGAATAAAGGATACCACTATTTTCTTCCTCTAAAATCTATTCGAATTGGATGAACATTCTCGTCGAAACGGTCAACGCCGCCCATATATTTGTTATATTTCTGAACAAACGCCGGACATCCCACCTGAATTTTCGACCGTTTCGCTCCAACAAAACCAACTTGATCAATTTTTTGAACAGGGGTGGCGTTGTGGAAGTTGCTTGCTAACGTAACCACACTGTTGTCATGCCATTTCAAGTCCAGTAAATTTCTTTCAGCTTAGAAGGAAAAGCTACCTCTTTTTAGTGAATTTTCGTAGAAAAAATTAACTAAGGAGGAGATCCCGACTTTTGAATTTTGAAATTTTTTTTGCAAATGAGCGCGAACTAGGGCCCCTAGAACCCATATCCGGGGTCAGTTTAAATTATATATATATATATATATATATATATATATATATATATATATATATATATATATATATATATATATATATATATATATATGTATGTGTGTGTGTGTCACACCGATAATTAAAAAAATTATGGGCCGATTTTGTTAAATTTGGGATGCACCTTCCTTTTGTAAGTAACTTGGATAAGTTTGTTAACCAGGAAAATCGGACGAGGGTTTCCAGGGAAAATTTTCAGTTTTTATTCGAAAAAATTTTTTATCTAAAAAAATTAAAAAGTTATTATGACCAAATTTGGCAGGTAGGTTTACGATATAAAAAGTAAACTATACACTAAAATTTAGATTTCTATGTTACAAGAAAAAAAGTTATAATAAATATTGGATGCCAGATCATTTCTATGAAAATTCACTACCATAACGCACTTGCTTCGTCCAGACTTTTTCTTTTTTAAACAATTGGCTTTGCCTAAGAGGGCATTGCCCGAGGCGGTTTCCTCGAATAGTACCCATTCCACCATTGTTGTGGTCCGATAGAACACCCAGTAATTCGAAACTAGTGAAAAAATTGTTAAAATAACAATTATATGGTGACAAATGTTTGGGTAGCCTTGATTCTAACTCTAAAATTACAGCGGCACCAAGTCGATATTCACCTTGAAAGGGTAATTGTGATTATTTTGCCATTTCGGGCAGCGGAAGACCAGATCTTATATCCAAATCTTATAGACTTTCCGTGGATATATGGTTTCATCAATAACAATATGACTTGATGCTGCTTTTTCATAGTGAAGAATAAGGTTGTTTGAAAGCGCCGAAAGATAATTTATTACCTTTTCAAACTTGTCATTTTCAGGTAAATTTGTGTTGCCACATAAATGCGAATATTGATGAATTTTCAGGAAACCGTTTCTACGCATACTATTTGCTACTGCCTCATTTTGGCTGTCTGATTTAATCTCCCATAATATTCGAATGTTTTCACCCGTTTGAAGTAAGATGGCTACATAAACTCTCAGTGCGTTTTCTGACATATTCAGGTTATGATTTCTTTTCATTGCGTACAAATTGGACATTTCCACAATTGATTTAACAATTTCATCCGTAAACAAAAGCTCGAGCCATTCTATTGCCGAAATGTTCAAATTTACAGATTTTGTGACCACTTCATCAGCATCTCCGCGGCCGGACTTGGATACAAAATCTTCAAGATTTTCAGACCACTCAAGCTTGGCCCCCACTATTTTTTACTTTTTTTGTGATTTTGAGGACAAACTGGCTATTACTTCCTCTGATCTAACTGGACATTAGCTGTGGTTGCAAAAGTAACTTCTACAGCTGAGCAAAGAAGTCTGCTAGATGATTTACATCAGACTCACTCTCATCTACACTTTTTCATCAGTAATTTCGCCGCCTTGAGGGGGTAATAGGGTAACGGTCTCATTCTCATAAAGAAGTACCTCGATCTCATGCAGTTTTAGCCTAAAATTAAACGCAAAGAACAATGTCGAATTGTGCCCGGTGTCACCGCTAGATGACGGGAACATCTCACCCTACAAAAAAAAACCATTTTACTAAAAAATTGTGAAAACATTCAACAAATTACAAAACTGTCACTCTTTAGCTATCGAATTTACATAAAAAAGTGTTGAATACTTACGGCCTCGTATATTTCGAACGATTTTTGTCTATAATCTCACGCTGTTGAGAGATTATTCCAACACGTACTCATCTAGAGTGCCACCATAAAAACAAAAGCAATGCAACTGCCGAGTGAGTGAGTCCTGTGCTTTACTAGGAGTACCCTCTACCGACTGATACCGTTACTCTGACCAAATTTAAGCTAGTAAACGTAAAATCGATGTTTGAATAAGGAGGACCTGTAGGTGACACTTAGCGCTAACGAGTTAATGAAAATATTTCCGTTACAATTGTCTTTACCGTTATGTTGGAAATTATCATCAACTCGCTTATTTAATATAAAACCAATTTCATTTTCTATTGCATTCTTGTATTAACGAAGTTTGACACAAATTTTGCTATTGGGGAGATTGCGACTTTTGAATTGGAAATAAATTAATTTAAACGAGCGTGAACCAGGTCCCCTAGACCCCATATTTGTGTTCAGTTTAAGTTTATACATGTTAACAAATAAATAAATAATATATATATATATATATATATATATATATATATATATATATATATATATATATATATATATATATATATATATATATATATATATGGAAGTGGTATCGAAAGGCGTACATTCAGGTCTCTTTTAGGCTCAATCTTCCTAAATGGGTCAACCTGCCTATTTTTACATTTTGGAATGGAGCGTTAAATTAGGTTTGAAATTTTATGAAGAAGATGATATTCCTTTTGAACTGCCAAATATGACCTTCTACAATAGTTTTCTTCTTGCTGAACTTAGTTTTTGCGTCTACTGAAAAGTGGAGTTTTTTGGTTTAGGAGGTATTAGAACTACAACAACGATATATATATATATATATATATATATATATATATATATATATATATATATATATATATATATATATATATATATATATATATATATTTATCGTTATCACCGATAACCCCAAATATAATAGGCTGATGTTGACTAAATTCGGTAGGTACCATTCTTTCCTAATTGGCTTGGACAGATTTGTTAGCCAAGAAAATCGGATTGGTTTTCCGGGAAAATAATGTGTTGCCTTCTAAAAATAATAAGAAAGCTGTGGTAACCAAATTTTATACGCCACTTTCTATTATCAAATACATCCTACGTACTCGAATTCGGATCTCTAAGTTGAAAGAAGAGAAAGTCAAATATTTTTTGTGGTGAACAAAATATACTAAATACTATAGATAAAGATTAAGTTTTGTTTGCGCAAAAAGGTCAAGAAATAACAGAATTTTTTTTCTAAAAATTGTATAGTTTTGTCCATTAAAATGTCAAAGGTGCGATTTTAAACGTCAAAATTGGCAATTTTTCGACAAAGAATGTAAAACGAATACGGGCTATGTAAAGGAAATATGGTAAGATGGGTGTATTGCAAAGCCATAAGTTTCTGCTTCAACCGTCATTTTTCTCCATTTTGCTAAAATGTTTTCAGAAAATTAGTTTAAAGTAGACCCTTTCTCTGATGTTTTGGCAGTAGTTTTTAACCAACTTCAAAAAAGGAGCATGTTCTATGTTTGTCTGTATGTATTTGTTTGTATGTTCACTGATATTTTTGTCAATTGTGGACCAATTTAAAAAATCTTCTTTGTTTCAATGGGTATACTCCTGATGTAGTCACTTTTTCACCAACTCAGGATCTGATAATGGAATCTCAGGAAAATCAAGGGACATCCTCAAAAATTTGTTTTTATATAGGGTAAGTGTACCAGTATTGGACACTTTAGTAACAATTTTTTCCTTCACCATGATATATCTGCAGTAAAAACAAGAATGTCTTTGTGGTCAATGCATTATGTTGTAGCACGGGATCTTGGAAATGAGTGACAGATAAAAAATTCCATAAAAATTGATAAATTTAGGCATTTTATTCATGAAAATAACATGGATACTTTTTCTCCAATTATGGACACTACTACTATAGGATTATATATTTGCCTCCAATGTTTATGAAATCGTAAACTAATCCAATGTCTCTTTGAAAAATAGATCTTGAATATCATCAAAATCGAAGTCGGTGATTTCACTAACATCACTTTCTACGCTGTTGTCACTTTAATTGACTTGGTTACACATTTCGCATAAAAATTCGTCTAACAGCGTCTACAGCTTTAGCCATATCATCTTTTGAGCAATGTTTGCGCTTCTTTGCCATTATCTACAAAGAAACGTACCTAATTCCAGTTTTACTCTATAATTCAACTGGATCAACTTGTTTCTGACGATGGATATTAAAAAGTGCAAAATATGTTACACATATTATGCCCGGATGCATTAAGCGTTCTCAAAGAGTAATTCTTGTGATTACTGTTTGATCTCTGAAAATAAATGATGGGACAACTGTCAAATTATTTTCACAGTAGTGTAGTCCTATAAAATTACAATTAAAATGTGTTTTTACGTTATATAAACATTTTGTAGCATTTTGACCAAAAATTTTTATATATTAATCAACTCGTATCACGTCCGTTGGATAAGAATGAAAAAGGTATCTTTTGTACCATTTCAACATATTTTTTCGCTAGAAAGTGTTCAATATTCGCATTACAGCTATCAATTATCAATAAAAAATTGAGATATTAAATAATTTAAGGTATTTCTTTGTTTATTTGTTGCATTTTCGTCAGCTGAGCCACGGAACATGGCTAACGAAACAGAAGCGACACTCCGTGTCGGCACGTTTGAAGTGGATGGTGTCAGTTCGGGCCTGTCGTCCATCACTTTGGCGTTAGATTGGCGCGTATTTTGAATTCAAAAATCTGAACTAATACTTGTTGGCGAATACAGAAAGCAAACTTCACGTTGACCAATCATAATTTCAATTTAATTTTGTTTTTAGAGTAATGTGCATGATATTATGTTACTATAGAAGCTGAAAGTTAGATAATATGTAAAAATAAGTAAATATGACACTTTAATTATACGTCAATTCTTATACAAATAACAATTCTCACTGTATTATAGTTTTGCATAACCTATTGGATTAAGCTTATGTTTGAAAAACAGCTAAAATATAAACATGCGCCCATTTATGATACTTACTATGTTAAACAATGTTAATTAACCTAAGCTGGTGAAAAAAAAGGAAAGAGTATAAGTTAGTTAGCAAGTAATAATAATAATAATAATAATAGTAATAATAATAATAATAATAAAATAAAACGCATATATTGATATGGTAATTAGTAATTTATTTTTTCATAATACATTGCAATTATAGGTACATATTTCAAAACCTACAATCTTCACCTCAAACATATTAGGTACTAGAATAGATATGATTAAACAAATATTTTTTTGTAAAATAAGTTTACAAATTTTTACCTACTAAGAGCTTTGTATTTTTAAGCCAATTGCTGTGGATATCCCTGTTCATATATTTTAAAAGATAAAACATTCGCATACGAATAAACAAACGCATCAAGTACGTTTTTGAAAAGCTTGGACAAGGATGCTCAAAATTATGTTGCTCAAGAGTGGTGTACATATTTTTACTAACATTACTACCTAATATTAATTTCCCAATATGCTTGATAAGTAGATCCTCAATAGCATTAATAAAATTCCTAAATTCTTCTTGGGGCATTTTCAAGTTTCCAAAAAGGTCGTTGTTAGTATTTTTGTATGCTTTAAAGTAGCAAAAATTATTACCTGCCTGCAGAACCTTTATTGGCTACAGTTCTTTTCTTGCCGATGCGGCTGCAAAGCCTTGAAGGTGCCTTTCTTTTTAACGTAACTTTATTTGGTGGATTTGGAATGCTAAATAATGTTGGCTCTGCATTAGGTAAGAGTCGATTTTTCAAAGGACTAGAAAACATTATATCCTCAAAATCTTCAGAGCACATGCGGCAGTTATGTTTAATTTTTGTCCAGCGAATCTTGCCTTCGGCATAAAATCACCCACCTTTTACATCTACAAATCAGTCAGAATTGCAATTAAATAATTAATATAGTACAAACAAATCTACTTATAGGTATTTAATTATTATACAAAATTGAAAACTGTTATATTCTTTCAGATTCTTATAACCTAATATAAAAACATTGCTTACCTTTCAGAGTCCTTGGGAAATCGGAAGAAACTGATGTTTTTGTTGCTTTTACTACTATTGTGACAATACGGTGCAGAGCACCAATTTCCACCTTTCTTTCCTGTATCCATAATTTTTGAAGTTAAATGAAAAACTGAAAAAAATTTATATTCATTCAAACGGATTATAACTTCCAAGATACTATCCAGAAAGCGGGTCTAACGCGGAATACTTCGCGCCGGCGCAAAGAAAATCTGCACCTCGAAATTGTACGAGTGTCGCTTCTGTTTCGTTAGCTATGTTCCGTGGCTGAGCCACTTGTTATGACAGATCAAACTGTGGTCAATCTGTTGTTAACAACAAATTGATCATGCTATATGCAACCGAGCATTTGTCAAATAACTTATTATCGATCTACCAAAACAGGATGTCTGTTACTCAAGATTTTTTAGTTTCTGCAAATTTAAAACATTTTCAGACGCATAAATTAATTGATTTTTTGAGTACACACTCAAGGATTTTAATTGTTTACTGTTTACTATAAACTTATTCAATCAATTAGCTTTAATCAGACGTAATCTAAAGAAGCTGTTAAGTGTCCAATAAGAGAGCTTGAAAAAATATCAATCGATCCCTTTATGGACATCTCTGTCTATAATTGGTAAAATACTACCTGAAGTGATCCAGTAATGGACTCTAACCTAAATGCTCAGTTTAGCTAAATATTCTACATTTGATGATTTTAACATAATCTACAATGTATCTTGGCAGATATATAAACATTTCACAACAATACTTTAAAAATGTGCGTGCAACGTTTCCGCTTTGTCTGCGATAATTGTATTGTACAGCAGGGGAGATAGGAGAACCCTGTGAAGGTAGGCCGTAGCTGAGTTCATTTTAGATCTGGTGCCCAGTGGTTGAGATAGAACTTTCTCTGTTTTGGGTATGACCTGGTGAGCAGTGTCATATCTTCGTTCCAAGAAGTCTGTCTCGTAGCAAGCATTGACATATGATGCAATGGAGAATAGCACTAAGTGCCATCTCTTGTTTTTCTGACGGTTCTAGCTATTTTCTGCACAACTGCCAGAGTCACCTATCCAACAAACTAAGCAACTGGTTAATACTAGAGGCTTTGGCTCTGGCTTTAGGATTCTTATTTTTGTTTAACCTGCCTCACAACATACGAGGGCGGGTCAATATGTCAGTGACTATTTGAATTTATTGCCTCTTCACAGGAAGCGAACCACTGTTCCCGTCAACAAGCATCTGTCAGTTGACTCCTGTCAAATTTTGAACAACTGCGTCATTGAGTTTGTGTTAGATAGCCATTAAAAGCAGACAACCTCTTGAGTTATAACGAAAATGGAAAGAAGTGAATTTCGTGTGCTCATCAAACATTATTTTCTGCGGAAAAAAAGCCGTCACTCAAATCAAGGCTAAGCTTGATAAATACTATTGGGACTCTGCATCTTCAATTTCCATGGTAAAAAAGTGGTTTACTGAATTTCGTTGCGGCCGCACAAGCACAAATGACGCCGAACGTTCTGGACGCCCAGTTGAGGTGGCTACACCCGAAACAATTGAAAAAATTCACGATATGGTCTTGCCCGATCGGAGGTTGAAAGTGCAGGAGATTGTGGAAGCCATGGGCATATGAGATAGCTCAGTGGTTTCGATTTTCCATGATCACTTGAATATGAGAAAGCTATCCGCAAGATGGGTGCCGCGTTTGCTCACAATCGACCACAAACGCAATCCTGTGACAACTTCGAAGGAGTGCTTGGCGTTGTTCAACCGCAATACGGACGAGTTTTTGCGCCGTTTCGTAACCGCGGACGAAATATGGATACCCGAGACCAAGCAGCAGAAAAATCAGTGGGTTCGTCAGCCAATAAAGTCATGGTGACCGTTTTTTATTACGCACGCGGTATAATCCACATTGATTACCTTCAAAAGGGAAGAACAATCAATGGAGAATATTATAACACCTCATTGGACCGATTAAATGACGAGTTGAAGAAAAACGACCGCATTTGGCCAATAAAAAAGTTTTTTTCCACCAAGATAATGCAAGGGTGCACACGTTGGTAGTCTCCATGAGGAAATTGCATAAATTGGGCTACGAGTTGCTCCCTCATCCACCATATTCACCGTATTTGGCCCCGAGGGACTCTTTCTTGTTTCCAAACTAAAATAAATGGCTCGGCGGAAAGAGATGAAGAGATAAAAAGTTAGACGAAGTGTATAGAGCTCAAAGGAGACTGTGTTGATAAATAAAATGATTTTCTGTCAAAAAACCTGTTTCATTCAAAAAGTCAGGGTCGCTAGTATAACTCAGTGTTCATGTATTTATAAATTATTAATTTGATAGTCACTATGCCCAGTATTTTTACTAAATGTTCATGTACATCTTTAACAGTGCAGTGACTTGAGGCGATTCCCTTTCTGGTTGTAAGTTAATTGAGAGTTTCAAACTATGTATAAATATGCATCAACTAGATATCTGCCTTTGATACAAGCTAGCCTGCGGGCTTTGAAAACAATATGTTTCTGTTTACTAATTCTAAGTTGATATCTGTTCAGTTAAATAACTTTTGCATAACTTAAATGACGATAGCGACCTAAGACATTTCAATCATTAATAAAAAATGTAATCAGTCAAGTGGCAACACCAACGGCAATAAGATTTATTTCTTGAGTATTCAAATTTGATTGAATTTGGATAAAGAAACGTCTGCATTATCATTGTAAAACTAGCGGCAGAACATGTTATATATATATATATATATATATATATATATATATATATATATATATATATATATATATATATATATATATATATATATATATATATATATAGGCTGGCGCATTGAAAACGAAACAGACCGATTTGCGTCCACAGAATTTTTTTTTAAGAAACGCTGAAACACGTAAATTTTAATATTGAGGGGGACATGTTTTGACATAAAACTTAACTTTGTCACATAAACCGCTTCAGGGTGGTGATAACAACCATTATGTTTTAAATAGGGAACATGGGTCGGGTGTTATATCATTTGAAAGCTCTTTCTTTTCTAAATTCAGCACACTATTTTTTTTTAGAAATTTTATCAACTCGTTTAAACATTATTCACAGTTGAAAATGCAAAAACGCATTTCACTCATTCCGATAAGAAATGTGCTGATAGTCAATGTTTTGTTGGTTTGTAAACAAAAAATTGACTATCAGAACATTTCTTATCGGAATGAGAGAAATGCGGTTTATTATTTCAGTTTATCGGTCGATTTGATAGTTGATAGTACTACCGAAAATTAATTTCAGAATGGTGTGTTCTATAGAAGAAAGAGTTGAAATAATTACTCTTTTTTTCAAAAACTATGACTCTGCCAACCGTACCGAAAATTTGTTTAATGAGCGACATCTGAACAGACATGTTAACAGAAAATACATTTTGGAGTTAGTTGCAAAGTTTCGACAAAGTGGTTCAGTAGCCAACAAAAAACGGGATCCTGAACATGAATTTCCGGTTAGAGATGAGACTACTGAGATTGAAGTTTTAGGACAAATAGCTGCAGGCCCAAATTTGAGCACGCGAAAATTGGCCACAGTTTCAAACATCAAAAAAAGAACTATTCAGCGAATATTGAAGCATCATAAATTTCACCCGTATAAAATTCATCTTGTACAACAACTGAAATAACATGATTTTGATCGGCGACTGGAGTTTTGTGAAGTTATGACTGGACGAATAGCTGATAACTGGAACTTTCTGTTCAATATGTGTCTTTCAGACGGGTGTACGTTTTTATTAAACTCTACAGTCAATCGTCATAATTGTCGTTATTGAGTAGATAATAATCCAAGAAATGTTCACGAAGTCCACACTCAAACGTAAAGGTGCTATTGGGTGCCCCCCTAGATCACGGGGTTTAACTCCTTTAGACTTCTTTCTATGGGGCCATTTAAAGAGTAGAATTTATACAAGAGAACTGGAGTCTCTGGAAGAGTTACGACGACGCATTGTTGAAGAATGCCGTCTAATAACTCCACAAATGCTCCAGAATGTCAGAGCTCGTTTTGAACGAAATTTGTACTTTTGTATGGAAGCTGGTGGTCAACAATTTGAACACTTACTTAACTGAATAAACATTTTTGAACGTTTGGTTTTGTTTTTTAGTTTTTTAACGAAAAATTGACTAGTTAGTGCATTTATTATCACAATAAATGAAATACGTTCTTGCAACTCCAACTGTGAATAATTTTCAAACGAGTTGATAAAATTCCAAAAAAATGTGTGTGCTGAATTATTCAGAAAAGAAAGAGCTTTCAAATGATGTAACACTCGACCCATGTTCCTTATTTAAAAGATAAGGGTTGTTATCACCACCCTTAAGGGCTAAGGGCTTGATGTGACAAAGTTGAGTTTTATTTCAAACCATGTCCCCCTCAATATTAAAATTGACGTGTTTCAGCGTTTCTTTAAAAAAAAATTTCTCTGGACGCAAATCGGTTTGTCTCGTTTTCAATGCGCCACCCTATATATATATATATATATATATATATATATATATATATATATATATATATATATATATAAAATGTTGGTTTTCCTGTCTAAAAGTTAAAGATTTTTTTCGCAAAAATGTTTTTAATGGCAAATATGTCTTGTTTTTAAAAGAAGGACATTTGGTTGACAGTATAACCTACATAGTATTAACAGTATACCATATTTCATTAAAGTAGCTTTGTTGTTTTAAAAAGTACAAACATTTTCCTAAAATAAACTTACGTAGTTCTAAAAATGATTTCTGCGGGAAAAAGTAAACAAATTTCTGCGAAAAATGTTTAAATTCAGCCACTATTTGAGAGTGTCTATATACGGAAGCTCGATTTTTCGACGAGTAATGCAAAAAAAAGCTCTCTGAATGCGTTATTTCCATGGGGCTTCCCTATCTATTTGCACAAACGCCGTATTACAATTTGTGATGTGTTTGTGATGTGTGTCTAAAACGTGCGAAGTTGCAAAACAATTGAAATAACTCAAAAAAGACGGACGTTGTCATTTTTTTTTTAAAAATATGCATTGTAATTCGATTGACAATACAAAATGCCATAACATAGGGGTGTTCTATTAAAAAAAGAAAATGTGTATCACCAGCAACTGTGGGCCATCCTGTGATTGTCAAGAGAGGTTTATAAGATGCAGCTCAAGACACCCTTTTAAATAACATATACAATTTTTTCTCGTATCTTGTATATTAACGGATATAGCAGGCTTTTTTCTACGATAGTTCGTTAACAATTATAGATTATTATATGTGTGTTTTTGTTTTGTTTTTTTAACGTCGGCCTAAATCCGCGACTATGGCCAATAACCGAAGCGCCAGGGAGCAATTTCACCTCATTATCCTGGAAATTTTGCAGAACACCTCCCTTTCTGTAAGGAGGGTAGGGATCTTTAACGTGCCCAACATCGCATGGACACGGGACTGGCGGCTTTACGCCCCCTCCGAAGGGCGGAACCTGCAGACATTCAACTTGCTCAAATACAATGCCAGAACCTCGGTTTATGTTAATTGTTCAGTATGTACTAAAAAAGTGAAAGGGGTACCCTGGGATCGAACCCAGTACCCTTCGGTTCAGAGGTACGCGTTCTTACCACTGAACCACCGAGGGTATAATTATAGGCTATTAAACTATAAACACTAACTAAAGCTACTGCCAAAGTATCAGAGATAGAGTCTATATGAAATGAATTTTCTGGAAACATTATATTCAAATTCACTAAAGTCTGGACACAGCAAGTGCGTTATGGTAGCGAATAGAATTGTTTTTAACGTTTAATATGTTTTTTAAAGAAATACCTGAATTTTAGTAGATAGTGTAACCTTTATAGTAGAAATAATGCACCCTAAAAATGTGCGAATGGTCTAACGACCGCAGCCATGAAACGAGACAACACAACACACACAAATTATGCACCCTATTTTATCAAACTACAAAAAAAAATTCGAAGCTAATTTTAAAATTTTCCCAAAAAACTAGTCTGACTTTCCTGGCCAAAGAACCTATCCACCAAATTTGCACAAAAGCTACACAAGTCAAGGTACAATTATTCACCGACAGTTTTTGACAGAACTAAAAAAAAAATATTTACAATCTGTTTCATGATAATTCGCCATTCTTTTTTACAAAGCCTGGCTGTGTAATTTGAGAGCGTCATGTGTATGGCATCGCGATTTTTCTGACGAATAATATAATTAAAAACCTCTCTAAACGCGTCCTTTTCATGGGATTCCGATTTCCTTAGTAAAAACGTCGTAACATAATTTTTTATATGTTCCAAAATGTAAAAAGTTAAAAAAAAACAATTGAAATAACTCGAAAACGATGGGAAATGTAAATTTTGTATCCTTACAAGCATGCATTGAGATTGGATGGAAAATGCAATAATGCTACAATAAAAGGGGTGTTCTATTAAAAAAAAAAACACTTGTGTCACCAACGCCTTATTGGCCACCTGTGATTGTCAACACAATTTCGTAAAATGCAGCTCAAAACACAATATAAATAACTTTTATAATATTTTTCCGCATCTTGTATGATAACGAATATATTGAGCTTTACAGCAAAAATGCACCACCCGTATCTATGTAAACATGTACAAACTGAAATTGGCCCGGGGAGGCCCAGTTCACATTCCTTCGAAGAAATATTTCAAAAACTTTAAAGTCGCGGTCTCCTCAATGACGATTTTTTGCTACGAAAATTCGCGAAAAAGTACAGACTAATAAACCTTAAACTCTATAATAATTAAAACTTCTGCCAAATCATCAGAGAAAGGGTCTATATGATATGAATTTTTGCAAACCTTTCTGTAAAGTGAAGGACAATGATAATTAAAGCTGTAACTCAAGGCTTCAGAGAACACATTTATTATGACATTTCTTGCACGTAACCCGTATTTGTTTCAGGTTTTTCGTCAAAAAGTTCCCAATTTTGACGTTTCAAATCGCGACTTTAATATTTTAAGAAGAAAAACGAGAAAATTTTCAAAAAAAATTTTCTGTTATTTCTTGACATTTTTGCGTCAACAAAACTTAATTTTTGTCTGTAAATTACAGTAGATTTTGTTATCCACAAAAAAATATTTTAGTTTTGTGCATTTCTCTTGTCATCATTGGCGCCCAATCTTTTTTAAATGTCTTATAACGCCGCCAAAGTGGGCATGGGCCAAAATTTATATGACCCCGCCGCGCTTCCTTTTATACCAGATGACAAATGCTCAAATAATTACTAACCTATCAACAAATTAAATTTGTCATTGGCATAAGCTAAGTTACCGGGAAGTTAGAGGGCCGCCAGCTTTTATACAGTGGAGATGGGCGTGGGTTAAAATAAGATCTTAATTAGGGGCGCCACTTGATTGTTTAACCTCTACTCCCGGATATTCTAATAAGATGTTACTAATCTGCTTCCTTGCCCAGATCCAACACAACCAAGAACTCTTGGATCACACTGGCAGCTATAGCCAACCACAATCGAGCACAGGAAGCTACAAGGGAGATGTAATTACGATAACACCAACTAAAATTCGGAACGGTATGGTCTCATAGACCCACAAATAACGATAACGGTAATGATCTTAATCTATCAACAGTCCTGAAAGAAAACACAAACACACAAAACCAAAACACCTCAAATATGATAAAATATGGGCTTTTATTAAGCTTCTTTGGCATTAAAATTCTGATCTCAATTAATAAAAATAAAAATATAAAGTCTCTATAATATCACAAAAATGGCTTACTACCCAATTAACAAGATCTTTAATGGATATTTATGAAGGTACTACAAATATCGTTGTTCTACGGAAAATCCCACTTTTCGTGCACGCAAAGCTCACAAATCATTTTCCCCAAATATTACTTAATTACGTGATAAGTACGGTAAGTGGCTTGATTGAAGATCAAGTCCCAAACAATAATCAAAAAGCTGGTCTAATGCTAACAGTAAATGATAACTAATGGTACTCTCAAAAGTGAAGCAATTATATTAATAATGGACTTATAAAAATCTGTACCATATTTAGTGACGTTAAAATAAAATACATTCGATTTGATTTTAATAAATTTAACACACATGAATATCAAAAATGTACCTTATCAAGAATGTCTCTTATCACCTTATACGTTATCACAAAACGGAAAATTCTTACTTAAATTCCTGAGCTTCTAGGCCATCTAATTACCATCAAATTCCAAACCAAACCAAGGCCTCTCGGGATACGGGACTGCGACCACGGGAATCATGCAAAAACGGGAATGATGCAAAAACGGTACGGCAATGCGACGACGATAGGGAAGACCTTCTTACTGAGATCTTAATTCCATTCTCCATTCAATTCAACAGCCATATATCTTGTTCGGTACATAAAAATTCACTAATCCACTCCAAATTTTACGGTACGTGAATTTACCAAAGATATCGCCCACTACCATAATGCTGCCTACCACAAGGCTATTCGGCACACTAATCGCCCTACAGAAAGACTTCGTCGGTACGAGAATAATATTGGAAATCTATCCGGTACGTGAAATACTCCAGCCGATACAAGGACCCTAAAAACAACAAGTAACGGGATGCTAAAGGTGTCACAGTTAAGAGAGAGAATGATTTCTTACCTCCAGAGAGGGAAACGAAATTCCACAACGGGATACGATAAATGTGGTCCTTAAATCCCCTAAACGGGTCTCTCCACAGCCTTCGGCACTAAATCCGTACATTACGACATAACCAGAAAGACTGCAGATTAAATTCTGAGAGCAACAAAACCCACAAGGGAGGATACTTAATATCCAAAACTTGCTTCTCAGACGGAACCACGTGTTAACTCCACAAAAATTACCAACCAACTCCCCTCTCGAAACTTCCAGCACATTCATATCTCCGACTCGAAAACACAGGTGCTGCTACATCCTTCGCTCTCTCTCGCATCACATACGTCTCCAGCCATCTATCCTCTTCCACATGCGGATCCTTTCCGAACTACGGCATGGCACGCAAGCGTGTAAGCCGGCCCGATATACCAGGGGTAATACAAATATAAATAATTTACGAAAGATCTAAATTCGATACATTATACGAGGGGTATCCAGAAGAATTAACCACAGTTGTCGCCAATAATTCTTTTTACAACGCAGGGGAGGAACCACAATTACGTCCAAATTAGCTTAGATGTTTAGCTATCCAAATTATACCGTTACAAAATCCCCCCTACTTTAAAAGATTTTACCCAAAATCTTTCAATCCAATCATCAACTGGCGGATGGGCCTTTACTTTTCCTTCCATAGCTGTAAGTGGTCAGGAATGAGACGAGCGAAATCCGATATTATGCGATACGAGACAGCTAACTAAATGCCGGTACCAAAATAAACGAAGTGTGCTCCATTAGCAAACGGTAGGATGGTAACGATAATGTTCTCCACAAAAAAAAAGAAATAAACGATACAGCGGTAACGGTAATATTTCCCAAAACCACCAAACGGTAACGGTAATAAATAAACGATAAAACGGTAACGGTAATATTCTCCACAATTAATAAAACAACGGTAGAGCGGTAGCGGTAATATTTCCCAACACTACCAAACGGAAACGGTAATAAATAAACGATAGAACGGTAACGGTAATTCTTAAAAATCATTTCTAAAATACACAATCAAACACCTAAAATCCAAACACATACAACACTCAATAATCAAACACCAATGGACTGCTGAAAAATTCGAAAAAGTTGTGCCAAAATTTATTTCCCTACAAACTCGAGCCAAAACTTCCAGAAAACTTGAGGGCTAAAATCCCGAAAACTCAAGGCTCGAAACTTCCAGAAAACTCGAGAGTCGAAATCTCAAAAAAAACTCGAGAGCTAAAACTCCCAGAAAACTCAAGCCAAAACTTCCAGACAACTCAAGTGCCGAAATTCCCGGAAAACTCGAGGGCAAAAATCTCCAGACAACTCGAGTGCCCCCAAAGTTGGGCGCCAAAATTTTTATAACGCCGCCAAAGTGGGCATGGGCCAAAATTTATATGACCCCGCCGCGCTTCCTTTTATACCAGATGACAAATGCTCAAATAATTACTAACCTATCAACAAATTAAATTTGTCATTGGCATAAGCTAAGTTACCGGGAAGTTAGAGGGCCGCCAGCTTTTATACAGTGGAGATGGGCGTGGGTTAAAATAAGATCTTAATTAGGGGCGCCACTTGATTGTTTAACCTCTACTCCCGGATATTCTAATAAGATGTTACTAATCTGCTTCCTTGCCCAGATCCAACACAACCAAGAACTCTTGGATCACACTGGCAGCTATAGCCAACCACAATCGAGCACAGGAAGCTACAAGGGAGATGTAATTACGATAACACCAACTAAAATTCGGAACGGTATGGTCTCATAGACCCACAAATAACGATAACGGTAATGATCTTAATCTATCAACAGTCCTGAAAGAAAACACAAACACACAAAACCAAAACACCTCAAATATGATAAAATATGGGCTTTTATTAAGCTTCTTTGGCATTAAAATTCTGATCTCAATTAATAAAAATAAAAATATAAAGTCTCTATAATATCACAAAAATGGCTTACTACCCAATTAACAAGATCTTTAATGGATATTTATGAAGGTACTACAAATATCGTTGTTCTACGGAAAATCCCACTTTTCGTGCACGCAAAGCTCACAAATCATTTTCCCCAAATATTACTTAATTACGTGATAAGTACGGTAAGTGGCTTGATTGAAGATCAAGTCCCAAACAATAATCAAAAAGCTGGTCTAATGCTAACAGTAAATGATAACTAATGGTACTCTCAAAAGTGAAGCAATTATATTAATAATGGACTTATAAAAATCTGTACCATATTTAGTGACGTTAAAATAAAATACATTCGATTTGATTTTAATAAATTTAACACACATGAATATCAAAAATGTACCTTATCAAGAATGTCTCTTATCACCTTATACGTTATCACAAAACGGAAAATTCTTACTTAAATTCCTGAGCTTCTAGGCCATCTAATTACCATCAAATTCCAAACCAAACCAAGGCCTCTCGGGATACGGGACTGCGACCACGGGAATCATGCAAAAACGGGAATGATGCAAAAACGGTACGGCAATGCGACGACGATAGGGAAGACCTTCTTACTGAGATCTTAATTCCATTCTCCATTTAATTCAACAGCCATATATCTTGTTCGGTACATAAAAATTCACTAATCCACTCCAAATTTTACGGTACGTGAATTTACCAAAGATATCGCCCACTACCATAATGCTGCCTACCACAAGGCTATTCGGCACACTAATCGCCCTACAGAAAGACTTCGTCGGTACGAGAATAATATTGGAAATCTATCCGGTACGTGAAATACTCCAGCCGATACAAGGACCCTAAAAACAACAAGTAACGGGATGCTAAAGGTGTCACAGTTAAGAGAGAGAATGATTTCGTACCTCCAGAGAGGGAAACGAAATTCCACAACGGGATACGATAAATGTGGTCCTTAAATCCCCTAAACGGGTCTCTCCACAGCCTTCGGCACTAAATCCGTACATTACGACATAACCAGAAAGACTGCAGATTAAATTCTGAGAGCAACAAAACCCACAAGGGAGGATACTTAATATCCAAAACTTGCTTCTCAGACGGAACCACGTGTTAACTCCACAAAAATTACCAACCAACTCCCCTCTCGAAACTTCCAGCACATTCATATCTCCGACTCGAAAACACAGGTGCTGCTACATCCTTCGCTCTCTCTCGCATCACATACGTCTCCAGCCATCTATCCTCTTCCACATGCGGATCCTTTCCGAACTACGGCATGGCACGCAAGCGTGTAAGCCGGCCCGATATACCAGGGGTAATACAAATATAAATAATTTACGAAAGATCTAAATTCGATACATTATACGAGGGGTATCCAGAAGAATTAACCACAGTTGTCGCCAATAATTCTTTTTACAACGCAGGGGAGGAACCACAATTACGTCCAAATTAGCTTAGATGTTTAGCTATCCAAATTATACCGTTACAGTCTATATATTTTTTCTTTCAACTTAGAGACCTAAATTTTGGCACGTAGGGTAAGTTTAACAGTGTAACACTGAGTACCAAATTTGGTTACCATAACTTTCTAATTTTCGGAGATACAAAAATTTTCCTAAAGAAACCCAAAATTTTCCAGCAAAGACTTGTCTGATTTTCCTGGCTAACAAACTCATCCAAGCTGCTTACAAAAAGATGTGCCGACCAAATTTAATCAAAATCGGTCCAAAATTTTTTGAGTTCGGTACGATAGGTTTATAAACACATGTATTCCAATTAGTGATTTTTTAAAAGAAAATTCACTAATAATCCTTCATAATATGTATAACTATGTACATAATGTAAAATCTATTATACTTCACTTGCAGATGGTCTCAATTTTCTGTTTATGGTACGCAATTTTGAGACACTTTACCGATTTCTTTCCTTTTTCACTGTTTGTTTAAAATCGGCGCGCATGGCAAATGATTTAAAACTATTTATGACCAAATGTGCTGTTTTCATTTTACTTTGTTATTTTTTTTTACAGTTTTATTATTGTTGATAGCAACAGTGTAAGTCGCTATTGTGCGAATGGTATATGGGCCCAGGCAAACCTTTTTTTGACTAAAAAAAAAGAGTGTAAGTTTACACATAGAAAATTAAATTCTTTTAATGTTGACATATCGTTAATAGTTATAGTCGAACAACTGATAGTGAATAGATTGGTTTTAACATTATTGGCCTTCTGCAATTTAAACCCTACCCAGGGAGTAATAGTTTGTATGTTAGAGCTGGCATCTCCTTTATGGTTATAGTTGCATAATTCATAGTAAATAGATCAGTTATAATACTATTGCTTCATTATTGGTCCTTCTGGAATTGCAACTCAGCCCTGAGATAAATAGAATATAGTGTACGAAAAAGCTTTGACAGAATGAAAAGTAATCCACAAAATTATGGAAAATCTGATGTCAGTGACAGAAAAGGAAAACGTACCGTTAACTGGTGAAAATAGAAGTATAGGAGGTAAAAGCTTACAACCTATAAAAATTTTTAAAACTTTTGAAATACATTGGCAGTAAATTTAAAGAGAAATTGATAAGCATTTTAAACTAATGTTTAAAGAGGGTAAAACAAAACTAAACCGGGCAGTAAAGGTAGTAAATTTAAGTCGCTGTTGAGTCAAGTGTTGGAAGTACAAGTAGAAGTAACAAAGAAGCATATTCAAAAGAAAAAATTGTTATTGAAGCCATAGAATCATAAACGAAGACGGAAGCTGATCAGAGTGTAAGCTGAGATGGAAGTAATCACTAAAACACGGGTAAGAGTAAGAAACCCCCAAAAGCCAACACAAAAACCAAAGGACAGAAAACACCTGACAGAGGAGGTTGTAAGACACCAGCCGCAACCAAAGCAATCCCAACAAGTCAGCGGAGAAAAAGATGGTATCTCCTGAGGAGGAGAAGGGCGACAAGAAAAAAGAAGATGCTAGTCGTAACGGACAATTAGTTACCTTGAACTAACTAGCTGCTGGGGGTAGCTGAACAGATTTACCTTTTAAAATGCGGATATATTAGAAATGTTGATGCAAAAACCAAAACAGAAGTATATAGGCCACCAGTATCAAAAGTTTCTCCAATAGAAATGTTGGAAGACAATCAGAACATATTTAGGGGAGAAAAGTGTTGAAAATTAAATATTATGTTTCCATTTTACCTTTGTGTTTTGCTATTACTTCTGCATTGTCAATACGTGTGGAAGTATGGCATCTCCGACAAAAATTTCAAAATATTTTTTTCGCTCAAGCTTCGTGAAAGTGTCAAAACATATAGAAAATAAAATATTTCTTTGTGTCTGTCGATCTTGTGGCGGCTCTAGATAGCATGAAAGCGCAAGAGGTTCCTTGGTGCTAAGCTTAGTTATGAGCTGTTAATTCGTGAATAGGGATCAAGCCCGGACTACAGGTTGACAGTTCCTCAAACTGTCAATCTTTTAACTTACTCTAACACATTTTGGTAGTCCCTCAGACTGCCAAACCCTTTTGTTTCAATTTGTCCACCAATTTTTTTTTGTTTTCTCCCTTTTTCGTTCTTTTACTCTTTACAACTTGGACCCGTTTTGTTTTGCGTGCTGAAGTCTGTCAGGTAAAAGTTATGGCTGTGCTTCGTAGGAGTGATCTTTTGTGATTGAAGGTTTCCTGCAGCTGGCTGCTGGATTTAGAGGCATTCCTTAACGAATGTGTGAGCTTTTTGAGAACTGTGATTGTTTTAAAGTCCGCAAGTGGATCTTTTCGGGATTTAAATTTCACATGGTCAAGATAGTCGGCAGTCGATAAAAAGAAACCTCGGTTGGTATTCCTTCGAAAAACGGGTTGGTAGTCCCTCAAACTATCAACCTTTCAACTTGCTTTGACAACGGATTGGTAGTTCCTCAAACTAACCTTTTTGCTTTGACAACGGGTTGGTAGTTACTTAAACCATCAACCTTTTAACTTGATTTGACAACGGGTTGGTAGTTCCTCAAACTATCAATCTTTTATCTTAATTTGAAAACGGGTCGGTAGTCCCTCAGGCTACCAAACCTTTTAACTTGCCAGTAGCCCTCCGGTAGGGATTAGTGGCTATAATACGTTGTTCTTCTGCCTGGATGCTGGGTCTTCTGACTGATACGCCGCCATGGATGGTGTGCCCTTAAGGTTGTCTATCCTTTAACTTCATTCATTGGTCAATCTTTGAAGCTTTACCTTTATTCAAGACAAGGGGGGGTTTGACGGTTCTAAATATCACATCTAAATTTTTGTAAATTATAGCTCAGGCATTGATTTGAATTTTATTAATTTATTAAATAGAAGTTGACACGGACAATAAGTATATTCAAAACAATAAAATTATGGAGCAAGCTATAGGTAAATATCAGATAAATACCAATTTATGTTAAAATATTTTCAATTGTCAGTTCTTATCAGTCTTATCTTATCCACATTTTTCTTATATGATGATATGAAAATTTCTTCTCTGAAAGGACAGAGCTTTTAAAAATTACTTTGTTGGAAAGTCAGAGGGTGAATATAAGGTTTTGAATATATAGGTTGCAGTTACCTACAACGGTTGTGATGGATATCGTTAAGATTCCTTATAAAATCTTTTTGCCTAAAGTTGTACAATATACCACTTTAGTGGGATTCAATTAATCACCAGATAGCATCTCCTAAACAACATAATTAAAGCCCCTGGATGTGTATGTACAGGATAAGTTTAACTTCTACAATATCTCTGAATTTCAGTGTTAGTTTTTGACCTTCTTGCAGGGTTTTATCTAAGAGTTTTTATGTACCAGTTTTAATTTACGAGTTTTTAGTTACCAGTTTTATTTACTGGATTTTATTGTCCACTGGCTTAATCTTCATCTTCCACTGGTAATATTATATAAAATTGATTGAATTTTTCTGAATCACTGGATTTTATTATATGTTGGCTTATTGTGTAAATATCATTGGACACAATTGATTATTGCTAAATTAACTCCAACAAAGACGTCTGGATATAACGAAGACCATAGCAGGAAAGGAGGCAGATAAGTTTACCACCTCGTTTTAACAGTTAATAAACACAACACTGTTCATAACAACTACTATTGCGACATTTGAGGTCAGGTATCTTAGTTTTATTGTTGCATGTAAACGTTTCTGATCACACACGGTATAACTAGCTTTTTCACTATAAGCATAATTAGGATACTTTTAAATAACTTAGTTACTGCTCAGGTACACTAGCTATTTGACCATTTAACATCGCATTTGTATTAGGTTAGTTTTGTATTTATTTTACCGTAATATATGTGTCAATCTTTAATCCCTTTTAGTTCCTGTGATTTGAAACCATTCAAGTGACAGCGTGTATGTATAGGAAATTCATTTTATCTTAACACAAACTCGAGCTGTCTCAGTCCGTCGGTCTATCGGTCTGTATGTCTGTCTGTTTGTAGTCACGGTAACTTTAGAACGACTAGGGATATCGTCTTCAGATTTGGTACACAGTTAGCACGCGTCAATAGAACGGTTCGAATTGTTTTTGGGGAAAGTCGCTTTAGGGGGTGGGGGAGGATTTGGCAAAAATTGGCATTTTTTGTTGAAACTTGAGTAATATAACGTTTTAGGGTTTGTTTGTTAACACCTTTCAATTTCATCAAACATCTGGTATTCTGTGCTGAAATTAAATTAAGAGTTTAAGATCGCTGACAGAAATTTGAAAATTTTTTTTGGCTAAAACAGTGTTTAAAGTCTTAAAAAATATAGAAAACTTGATTCTGGAACGAATTGTTTTATCTGTCGGTCGGCTGGTCGATCTGGCAGTCTGCACGTCTGTCTGTTATTAGGCGCAATAACTTTTGAACGAATTGATGTATAATCTTCAAATTTGGTACCCAGTCAGCACCCGACAAAGGAACGCTTCCAATTGTTTTTGGGTAAGATCGGTTCATGGGGTGTCATATAACGTTTCAGAAGTTTGTGGGATACAGGGATACGAATATTTTCTTTGTGGTCAAGGCATGAGCCTTAAATGAATTTCATTGGAACGTCTTTCTGGGGAGGGTAGGATATCACAGATATGTGGAAGTTATGATTTAATTTTCAGCACTATCTTCTAATAGTTTTGTTATTGTTGATAGAAACAGTATAAGTTGACAGAAATATAAACATTTTCAATGTTAGAGCTGACATATCTTCATATAGTTGTAGACCAATAAATTATAGTAAATAGATCGAGTCTAACATTCGCAATGTGTATAATTCAAAATACGCAAGAATTCGAAAGCATAGTGAGGTCCTAAACATAAATTGGAAAGACAAAATCAAAATACCGATAAATAACAGCCAACAAAATAGAATACTCAAGATGGTAGCAAGCACTAAAATTACCATATTAAAGTCTGTCTGCCATTAACCCAGACATATCACTATGGTGTAAAAGGTTAATTTAGCTTTCATGAAATCGAGCGTTTAATTGGCCATTAATTTTAACATGAGTTAAATTGGAAGTTTGATTAAGTCGCAACTCGGATATTGTCTATACAGCCTTATAATTATCACTTAAGTAAAATTATTGGTTTTAAGATTTTTTAATCGAAAATCTAACTATATAAAGCGGGTAGCCTTTTCTTCAATATTCAATATGTACAGAAGAACCGCTTAAGACGTCCTTTCGACTACCAAAAAAGTCTGGACGCAGCAAGTGCGTTATGGCAGTCAATAAAAATGCTATGAATATCAAATATGTCTTTTTAATGCAAGCAGTCATCAATTTGGTTACCGGTAAAACCTATATAGTAGAAACAATGTGCCATATTTTATTAAAATAACTTATTGTCTGAAAATATACAAAAATTTTCACACAAAAAACTTTAAATGTTGGTTTCCTAGCCAACAAACCTTAAGTTCATAGCAAATTGAGTTATTGAAATTTGAAGAATTTAATGAAAATTTGCTACCAAAACGCACTTACTGCGTCTTGATTTTTTTCTTACAAACATATTTCGATAAAGAATGCAATAAAATACGGCTGTTCGAAAAAAAAAATGCAAGGATCACCAACGATCACCAGCCGGTGATTGCCAAAATAATTTTATAAGATGCAGCTCAAGACATCCTATAATTAACTTATAGAATATTTTCTCATCTATTGTATAATAATCATTATATTGAGCTTTACCGTAGAAATGCGTCACCCTGTATATATGTAAACAAATAAAAACTGAACGTAAACCCGGACATGGATTCCAGGAAGAAATTTTTTTTAATTCTAAAGTCGCGGTCTCCTCATTGACGAATTTAGGTAAAAATTATGGATCGTTAAACCATAAACTTAACTAAAACTACCGCCAAAGCATCAAAGAGAAAATAACTAACCTGTTGCATATCAGCCCTTTTTGTAAAACTTCGATCCTTTATATGCGTTGATATAACATAACAAACACTGTTTAGTCCACCCACTAACATTAATAAAGGAATAATTTGCACTTGTATAAAAATTTCCCAAATAACACAAATAATTTGTCGACTGAAACAGTAAACATATAAACAATATAATACCATACGATAAACGCCAGTTAAAGCGTGTACCAGACCTGCGCAATAATATCAAATGTTCCGTTGCCGGGCAACCACATACTAGATCTCATATAAGCCAGGTTTGCCATTGTCAATGAAACGCGGTGATATTGAAAATAAATGTTTCAAATTTGAATATCTCAATTTTCTGTAAACCTAGAAAGCTCTATTTTGGCAGATAGTACGGCCTTTCTCAAAGCAATATGTACGCCAAATTTTATCAAAATATATTCGTAACTTTCAGGGAAAAAAAATTCGAAAGAAAACTCAAAGTTTTCCCGAAAAACCTTGTCCAATTTTCCTGGCTAACGAACTCATCCAAGCCATTAATAAAAGAAAGGAACTTGCCGAGTTTCATCAAAAGCGGTTAACATATAAAAATCGAAACTGACCCCGGATATGGGTTCAAAGGGCCCAAATTCGCGCTCATTTGAAAATAATTTTGCAAAGTCTCACCATCGATACGTCTCTATTAGTGAATTTTTTAAAATAAAAATTCACTAAAAACAACAACCCATATTTTCAATGAGTTCGGATTTTTTCTGTAGAGGGTGTTATAGTTTATAGTGTTGAGAGTTCGCAGTTTGATGGATGAAACTATTTAAGAGCTAATTTCTTTATTAATTGCTGGTCGAAAGGAGAGTCAGCGTTTGAGGTTAGCTAGTGTGCAAGTAGTGGGTAAGTTTTTCTGTTACAAATACATGGAAAATAGCTCTAAATTTTGTAAAAAAAAGTAGTAGACTGCTTCAAGTGCAATAATTCTGGTACAGCTTTTTACAAAAGTTGTGGTTTACAAGCTAGACTTCTAAAAAAGGAAAATGAAGTAATTTGTTTCCTAGGTGGAAAAAGTGATAGTCGGGAACATTAGTAAACTAAATGCAATTGAAATCCAACAAATAATCACAAAGGATTTTGAACTGCTACAAAGTTACTATACCAAACAAATGCAAGACCTACAATCCAGCATGAATTACATGTCCGACTACTTTGAAGAGCAACGTCAGCATTATGCGAAACTGGCGAAAATGAAAAAAGAACTAGTAAAGAAGAATAAAGAACTGCAAAAAGGAGTGGAAGCATTGGAGAACAGAATAAATTACATTGAAATGAAAATGAAAAAGTAAAAATATTGTGATTTCGGGGATACCACCACAAACAGAAAGATAAGGGAAACAGTTGGGCAGCTATTTACTACAATAAATTTGGACATAAAAGATAATGAAATAACAAGCTGCTATAGGATAAAAACAGGTAAATCCAGTGAACCAATTGTTGCTAAGTGTGTATCATAAGACACAAAACAAAAAATGTTGGCTCTGAAAAAGATAATCAAAAGCATCCGAACCAACGATTGTGGATTTGATAAGGAACGTAGATTTATTAATGTAAATTACGAACTCACAAAATTTAATCAAGATCTCTTTACCAAAATTAGAGAATTCAAGAAGAATCACATACAACCCCTAATTTAGTTTCAGTGCAGAATACCAGATGTTTGATGAAACTGAAAGTTTTATAATAAACAAACCCTAACACGTTCGATTACTTGAGTTTTAACGAAAAAAAATGTGAATTTTTAGCAAATCCCCTACCCCTGGAGCAAGTTTACCCATAAAGAATTCGAACCGTTTGTTTGTCGGGTTCTAACTGTGTGCCAAATTTGAAGACGATATCTGAATTCGTTCTAAGATTATCATGGCTACAGATAGACTTACAGACCGACAGACAAAAAAATCGTTCCCAAATCATATTTTCTATTATTTGAGGCTTTTTACGGCGTTTAAGCAAAAAAATATCTTTTGTCGTCGATGCGATACTTCCACATGGTGTGACGACGTGGAAGTAAAATTGAGTTACGGCGGTTTATTTTTTATTCAGGCACTATTTGAGAGCGCTTGTATATGGCATCTCGATTTTCGACGAATATAAACTAAAACCTTTTCTGATGCGTCTTTTTTATGGGACTAAGATGTCTATTAGTCAAAATGCCATATCAAAATTTTTTATATGTCAAAAGCGTGAAAATTTGCAAAACAATTGAAATAGCTGGAAAACGATCAACGATATCTTTTTTATGTACAAGCGTGCATTATAATTAAATGAAAAATGCAAAAATGCCAAAAGATAAGGGGTGTTCTATCGTGGGAGGTAAACCTATATATTTCCTGAAGAGGTCTAAAGCGTTAACGCAGAAACCATCATGTCAGATAAAAATTTATACAAATATGTTCCTTTTTCTTGCACATTATCTATTCACGTCAGATCGTTACAGCGGCAAATACATGATATGATAAATAATAATCGGCCTTTGAAGATACAAGAAATGACTACCTATTAATTTACTTTATAAACATCGGGAGCTTCCTGCAAAAATTAATTAATGTGTTTTTGCTCGATTACTTCAACTTCGTGTCTGGTAAAAATATATACAAATATGTTCCTTTTTCTTGCACATTATCTATTTACGTCAGCTTCTTACAGCGGCAAGCCCCTGATATTCTAAGTAATAATCAACCTATTAAGATACACGAAATGAATAAAGCTTGATTTACTTTATAATGATCAGGAGCTTCCTACAAAAACAAATTAATGTGTCTTTGCTTGATGACTTCAACTTTTTTGGTTTAAGTTTCGTGATTGGGTTTTTAAAAAGGCCATTATCTTTCCATACTCTATACAGATATAGAGACTTCTTTTCTGGCTTTGGAGGTCGTTGTTTTTTTTTACAAAGAACAAACACTTGTGAAGCCATAAAATAAGTCTCTAAATATGTATTAGGTATGAAGCGGTTTTACAAAGTAAGAGCATCAACAATAATTAATGAACTGGTTTACCATAACGTGAAATATCTATGTTTCTGTGCAATTTCCACATCGTCCTCTACATGGAGTTTTTATTTGGATTTATAACCACGGCGATGTAGCAGAAAATCTTTTATTGACATTAAATAAATATGCCAACAGTCTCTATTCAGTAGCTGCTGTTACTCCTTTGTAACGCTTTTGCAGCGTGCCATATATTAAGTGATCTGCCTAGATTATTACAAGATTCCAGTTTAAATCTAGCTAAGGCCAGCATTGATGGATCGTCTGTATAATTATTTTTCATTAATGTCTAGATGCATCAGTAAAAAACTCCTAAACGCTTCAAAAAATACTGAGAAAATTCGCTACAAACTATTACGATCACTTTAGCAAAGTAAAATTTTTCTAAATCATATTTTTGCCTCAGAAGCAGTTTAAATAGAATCACGGGTTTATATTAAAAATTCCTATTAGAAATATTAAATAAGCCATTCTAAGTAAAGACAGTCTTCAATCCATGATATTAGTTATTGGAATAGTGTTTGACAATTTGTAAAATTATTGCGTTAGTTGGTTTAGAGCATATGTAATAGAGAATTTCCCAAGTCAGATTAAAACCATATAAATAAATTCAGAGTTTAAGATTAGGATATGGATGTATTAAGAGTGAATATATTTTATTTAGCAAGTTTATATTCTTCGATTTATTAACACATTTCCTATTGAATGCATACCACATCAAAAAATTGGCTTCGTGACCATAAATAAAATATCTAAGGATCTTGTAACATGGTATTATATGAATGATTTATATTTAATTGTTTATTTTCGTACATAATAGTTTTTAAGTACAATTTGAAGAAACTAATTTACCGCAATAAATTTTTAAAACCTCACCATTATTTCACTCACAAACGGATGAATAAACTAGAGAAACGATCGTCAGGTCTAAGCATGTATTGTAGTGAATTGTTTTACCCAAATTGAACTTATCAGTGCTCATTACGGGTTATAACTTTTACTCAGTGACCTTATCCTTTTTGTTGTCTTTGTGTCGGCTGTGGACAAAATGTTTTGTCTTATTGGAAAGACGCTCAAGAAAAGTTAAACAACCTGAGCTAACCTGACCTGAACCTTTCGTAAAAAACTAAATCTTTCGTGTCGTATATACTTAATAGGAGGTATATGCGATATATAGTTGAGAAGCAAATGTTCTAAATAAGTTTTGTCATTTATTTTTAATTTCAACTTAAGATAGTGTTAGTTCATTAGCTGTGGAATTAAATTGCTTGTCTAGAGACAACCTAAACGCAATATTTTGCCTTGAAATTCGTCAATGAAAATGCCCTGGAGAATCTTAACACATTTTGTCCACAAGCTAGAGACAACCGAATCAAGTTATTGTGGACAAAATTTGTTTGTCTCTCAGTGCATTTATCTATGCTTGGTGCTCTGATTTATCTCTATATTTAACTGTATTATCTATATCTAATTGTGGCCAAGCAAGAGTGCCATCAATAGGAAAGAAAAAGAGTTCGGTATACAAGGCAGGAGTGGTGGAGAAATGCAGTCGAAGAAGAATGCTGCAAAATTAGACAATGCTATGAAATTTGTTTAATCTTTAAATGAAAATGAAATTCAATATGAAAGAGGTAAATCTTTAAGAATCTATTTTCACCCGAAGTAAATATATCTAAATAATCTTTGGAAATTGCATAACATTGAAGTCCAAGATGATTCGCTTCAAAGAAACTATAAGTCTTTTAGCAGAATATTCAATAATACGTTTAACATTGGTAATAGTAATGTCAAAACTCATACCTAATGTGCTATGTTTGCTAATTAATTGTAGTGATGTTTTAGGTTTTGGAACTCCAGTCGCACACGTCTGTGATTTTTGTATTAGAATAAACACAGAAATGGAAATCGCCAATGATGAATCGCAACAATCTAAGTTGAAAAGTTCTTTAACCATGCTGACAAGGCATCCATCCAAGAAGCATTCTATGCTCAATAATCCGTCTTTGTATGGTTTCTCTGTTGCATACATCTCAATGAAATCTCCAGTGTTTTATAATTGGCTAGATGATGAAGCTATAAGGGCTCTGGTGGACATAACCTTTGTGTTGACTGATTTTTTTAAAAATACGACTTTGATCCAATCACTTAACACTTGAGGTTGTTTTCAGATGGATGAAGCGTAATTAACATATGGTGCATTCTCCTGCTTTCTGGCTGCTCAATGCTGCTCTTGAAACAATCACAATGACATTCCCGGTTCGTGGTAATTCATTAATGCGCCCAAATCAAGTGTGTGGTCAAGTTGAGTCAGTGTTACGTTCTCATGCCTTCATCAGATCGCCAGATAAACACTACGAGATCTACTTCCTAAAGGGAAAGTAGCATAAGCTTGAGCCTCATTTGATGTTGTATGATAGCAAACATGGTCTGCAATATTTGAAGAAAATTCCAGGGATCGGTGAAGTTAAAAGAATAACTATCACTAGAAGACCACACAAACAACGGGGGAGGACAAAATTCTGTTATACAGGAATAATGATCCATCAAAGCAATTTTCAAGTTTACTCATGCCGAAGGAAAAGATGATTCATATAAAATTACCCGCCTTACCAAACATCATTGACCGCGCCTACCACAGGACGTGCTCGTCTGGTTCGCGGGCGGACCCGGCGGGGAACGTGGGACCGGGGCAGGTTTTTTCGGAAAGGCCGAAAGTAAGTCACAGTATTTCTTCGGAGCTCGTGGAACAGTCTTTCAGGCCGAAATGTACGCCATCTTGCACTGCGTGCGAGAGAACAAGTGAAGGGGCTTCACCAACAAGTGTATCCTCATAGCCACAAACAGTCATGCAGCCCTTAAGTCCCTAAGTAGCCCACGGGTAAAGTCCAGGCTGGTAGGTGAATGCCGAGACGAGAGGAGCGACCTGGCTGGGCAGAATGAGGTAACCCTCATCTGGGTGCCGGGTCACTCGAGGGTCAAGGGCATTAAAGAAGCTGACAGTATCACGAAGAGAGGATCAGCAGAACCGTTTATGAGACCAGAACCGGTCCTGGGCCTGAAGAAGAGCACTGCCAGGGAATCCGTTAAGTCCTGGGATCCGAAACGAACATAAGGTGTACTGGCCAGACTGTCCAGTGCTCAGTCATGGGAAGTCAGTAATTGAGGAGCCCAGTTCAAAGAGAGCTGTTGAGCTGCTAAATCTTAGCAGATTACCGCTCAGGAACATAACAGGACTCTTGACGGGACACATGGTTGTCAAGAATCACCTGCATAGAATGAGGTGGTGGTTCGAGAGGGACTTGGCATGCAGACTCTGCGGCGAAAGGGAGGAATCAGCCCAGCACCTCTTGTGCGAGTGTAAAGCTCTGGACCGCAAAAGACAACTGACCTACGGACAGCCTAGACTGGAAAGAGCGCAATATAAAACTTCACACTACCAATTGCTGTGCAGACTAGTTCAAGGCACAGCGATTTTGGAATGGGTGGAGTAGAACAGACAAAGGGCATGCACAATAAGCCAAAGGCTGCGGTGCTATCAGGGCGCAAAGGCGCGGACGAGCCCTAAGGCAGAAAAAAACAACCACCCATTCAAGCAAAAAAAAAGTAGAGAGTGTCAAAGTTTTTAGTTTCCTTATCACAGAAGGAATGGGCTGCAGATCCAGATTGGAAGTAATTAGAACCAATATTGCGTGATCAGATGAGTAACATGCACAATAGTGCAGACAACAACCAGGATAAACGCGAAGGTGCTGAAGAATGCGGCTGCCTCGCAGAAGAAATCAACGTGTTGTAATTTTATTTTATATTGTATTAGTCTACACACAATCTGGTTTAATTTCAGTAGTGGTATCAGGTTTTGGAGATTTTTTTGCAACAAATTTCTTAAGTTGGAACCTTGCCCTTTGTTAGGTACTCGTTTATAAGTCACTCTTTATTATAATGCCGTCAGAGACATATCCATGGTGGTTCCAGTATTTTCGTTAAAGACGAGATTATACAATATTGTAAGCCTCTTAGTTATGTTCGTGTACTTTCTGCAGATTTTGTATTTGAGTGTTCCGGTATCAGTTTTAACAATTGTGCGGGAATATTTGTAATCTATAGATCAGGTAACAGTGACTATCAGCTACCTAATGACAAACTAGATAAGCTACTGAGGTTTGCTAACAGAAAGTTTACGAATATAGTAATATGTGGCGATTTTAATTTAGAAAGGAACAATAAACTATTTAATGACTTAATTTTCTTTCTCAAATCAGTTAGTAAACTTTGTAGTTGAACCTACACGAATATTTAAAAGCAAGTCGGGTGTTAGCTGCATCATGATTATGTAGTAACCAACATAAAAAATATGTAAAGTGTAAAGTTATTGATCCGGGTCTGTCAGAACATGCGGCACATGTCATGCAGTGGACTGAACAAATAAAAAATGCCAGCGAGTCAGATTTTCTAACAAGATTATGCCGTCGGTTCACTTATGATGCTTTTACAGAATTTAAAACTATTTTTTGGGCTCCATATACAGGGTGTCCCTCTAACAATGGGCCAAACTCATATATTCGGATAGAGCATCAAAAATTAAATAGACTTTCATCAATACGTTTTGTCCGATTGTTGCTTGTTTTCGATATACAGTGTGTTAAAATTGACTTTCAAAAAAATTAAATCGCTCGTTTTTCTGCTAATTACTGGAATATTGATTTGGAACTTTGCAATAGGGGGTTATCGAGGATTCCGCTTCCAACCGTGATACCTATTTTGAGCTACATCATAGTTGGCGCCACCTACACTAAACCCGAATGTTTTACAGGGGCATAACTTTTTCGATGATCAACTTTCTGCAAATCTGTTCAGAAAAACTGAAAACTACAAATTTTTTGTACGAAAAAGGTATACTTAGTTGAAACTCATAAAGTGAGTGGTTACCGAGATATTGCGGTTTAAATAATGGTGTGCATTGAAAATCTCTCAAATCTGAAATTTTATTCTGGCCCAAAGTTCATCTCTGGAGTTACAAACATTATCGTGTATGTACCAGTTGTTTCAAGTAACCCCAATGGAAAATTCTAGAGGATTGAGGTCGGTGTATTTTAATCATAATTTTCTAATTCTAAATCAATTCCTAAAAATTGGGAAGTTTCTCTGGATTTAATTCGATTTCATAGAATAAGTATGTTTTTGGCAATAAAAGATGTATTCCTGTGGACATATCACGGCGCTAATAATTATAGCAGTTGATTGGCCTGGTCAACAACTGTCAATGAAGTAGATGAAATATCTTTTGTTTTTCGTTTTCATAGGGATGTCATTTGCGTAACACAATAAACATAATCTGTCAATTTTGACAAGCACATGGTTTTTCAATTAAGAGCAGTAGGTAGTTATTATTTCTGAAATGCCTCGCCATAATGAGTTTAGCAATATTGAGAAGAGAGATATGATCTGCGTTTATGCGCAATCAAACTTCCGTAGCCACCAAGCCGCCGCCAGATACTTGGAATTATATCCTAGTCGTAGACAACCAGATCACAAGACCTTTAGAAGATTATACGATAAATTAGGTATGTAAAAGAGTAATATGCACTCATTGCCATTGATTATTTCTGAAACGAAAGTTTTGACAAAATTCACACCTGAGGGCTGGAAAAATCGTGAAATACACATTTTGTTACACGGATGCGTATCATCTCGTCCTAATGTATTCGTAGGTAAAACTGGTTCTTTCAATTCGAAGTCGGAAGTTGGTGGACCAAGACGTCCTGTACATCAAGAGGAAGAGATATTAGTACGCCTTGCAGAAGATCCGGAAACAAGCGTAAGACGCCTCTCTGCAGCAACTGGAATAAATAAATCAAGTATTGGTAGACTTCTCAGAAAAGAAAAGTTACATCCTTACCACTTCACACCAGTGCAGAATTTTTTACCTCTAGATTTTCTATCTAGATTGGATTTTTGTGAACGCATTCGTCGGTATCAGAATGACGATCCGTTTTTCTTCAACAACATTCTATTCACTGACGAAGCGACATTCACAAGAAGAGGAGTTTTCAATTTCAAAAATACTCACACATATGACAGCAGCAATCCTCATTTGACGCGAGAACACCATTTTCAACATGAGTTCTCCATTAATGTCTGGTGTGGCATACTAGGCGACGTGTTGTTGGGACCAATAGAACTTCCTGCAAGGCTCAATGTAGAGAATTATTCAATTTTCTTGAGAGATCAACTTCCTATTCTCTTGGAAGATGTCCCTCTAGACGTGCGCAGGAGATTATGGTTCATTCACGACGGGGCACCTGCCCATTATGGACTTCCTGTCAGAGAATTTCTGAACCAAAATTATCCGCGCCGATGGATAGGTCGAGGTGGAGATTTTCCTTGGCCTGCACGTAGCCCCGACCTCAATCCTCTAGATTTCTTTCTCTGGGGTCACTTGAAAGAATTGGTATACAAGAATATTTGTAACTCCAGAGATGAACTTTGGGCTAGAATAATCGAATCCAGTGATATATTGAAAAACGAATATCAAACTTTTTTTAAGGTGAGGCAAAATTTTGGGTTGAGACTAGAAAAATGTATTGAAGTAGGCGGAGGCCATTTTGAGAATCTTATTAAGTGAATTGTTCGATAATTGTCCATTTTTTCTTATAATTTAGTGATAATAATAATGTTAATAAAATTTCAGATTTGAGAGATTTTCAATGCACACCATTATTAAAACCGCAATATCTCGGTAACCACTCACTTTATGAGTTTCAACTAAGTATACCTTTTTCGTACAAAAATTAGTAGTTTTCAGTTTTTCTGAACAGATTTGAAGAAAGTTGATCTTCGAAAAAGTTATGCCCCTGTAAAACATTAGGGTTTAGTGTAGGTGGCGCCAAATATGATGTAGCTCAAAATAGGTATCACGGTTGGAAGCGGCATCCTCGATAACCCCCTATTACAAAGTTCCAAATCAATATTCCAGTAATTAGCAGAAAAACGAGCGATTTAATTTTTTTCAAAGTCAAATTTAACACACTGTATATCGAAAACAAGCAACAATCGGACAAAACGTATTAATGAAAGTCTATTTAATTTTTGATGCTCTATCCGAATATATCGGTTTGGCCCATTGTTAGAGGGACACCCTGTATATCTGTCGAGGATACCGACTGTCAAAATATTGATGACTTGTTCAATGTATTTTTCGAGCATTTTTTCCTATTTTTACAATGTTGCGTTCGTTTCCTGAAAAGCTTCAGAAAATTTATAGTGGAGCAAAAAAATATGACTTTAGGGCACCAAATGAGTTGAAAATTGCGTTTAAGAACTTAAAGTATTTAACTATTATAGAAGATTATATGCTAGTGAGGATAACCTTGTACTTATTATTATAAGTACAAGGTAATGAAAAAACAACTTGAACTTAAACAAGAACAACATTATTATGCTGGTATCATTTCACACCTGATAACAAAAATAAGATACTCTGGCAACTTGTAAATACACATTTAAATAGAATACCTAAAACCAAATATCGAATTCGTTTGCAAAGTACCTTGCCTGTTTAATTATAAAGAGTCTACAACCTCCATAATGGTACGCGATAGTTCTTATTTTTATCCGGCGGCGGACACTGAAATGACAAAGGTTATTCATAGACTTAAAACTAAAAGATCCACTGGCTTAGATGATATTGCAGTCACTGTTATTAAACAACTTAATTGATATCGCCTTATCTAACGGTAATCATGAATACCTCGCTTAAGTTAGGCCAGTTTTCCTCGAAATTGAAAAATGCCAAAGGGGTACCAATATATAAAAAAGACGATCCATTCTCGGTAGAAAACTACCACCTATCTGTAATGGTACTGAGTCCGTTTTCCAAAATCATGGAAAGGATTATGCATAACAGGATAACGGACTTCCTAAGTAAAAATAACGTGTTGTGTCCTAGTCAGTATGGTTTTCGAGAGGGATATTCCACCGAACTGGCCTGCGCGGACATGGTGCAGCATATTGCGGATTGTGTTGATAGAAAGCATCCCACCGTGGGCATATTTTTTGACATGTCTCGCGCTTTTGATACCATTAATTGTACTTTCCTCGAAAGAAAATTAAATGCGGTCGGACTTAGGGGACCTGTTAGTGATTGGCTTGTGTCGTTTGTAAGAGACAGGCGACTAGTAGTCTGAGTGGACGGTGTTAGATCTGATGAACATGAAGTAAAGATGGGCGCTCCGCAGGGAAGCGTCCTGTGACCGCTTATGTTTATGTTGTACGTAAATGATCTTCCCAATTTTCTGACAGGTGGGAGGTTGTTTATGTACGCGGATGACATAGCAATCGTAGTTTCGGATCCGGTGTTGTCCGATGCTATACGTAAGGTGAATAGTATTTTGTCGCACTTCGGTCAGTGGTGCTGCAGCAATCACCTGATTGTAAATAGTTCTAAGACAGTTTGTGTTTATGGGAAGATGTCGAGAGCCTTCTATTGATATTGATTTTCATTTTAATGATAACTATACTGCATTAAGAACCTCCACCAACTTTTTAGGTTGCATTTTAGATAATAGGCTCTCGTGGGAGACCCAAATAGGAGGTATATCAAACAAATTGGGTAAGGCCTATTTTTGCATCATGAAGCTAAAGAACACCTTAAATGCAATTTCTCTAATTAATGTGTATTTGCTTTAGCGTATAGTGTGCTGGCATATAACATAATAGTGTGGGGTCATGCAAATGATATACACAGGGTTTTCGTATGCCAAAAACGAGTAATCAACTTGATTTTTGAACTACAACAAAGAGAGTCATGCAGGACTACTTAAAAAAAACTGTTGACTGTCACGTGTATTTGTATAAACTCCTGAGTTTCACATATGCACGTTTATAAAAAAACAGTGCAGTTCACAGGTACACTACCCGGGCAAGGAATGACATCCACTTGCCAAATTACCTGTATATTTCATACAAGAAATCATCTGTATATGCTGTCTGTTTTTATTTTAATATGCTTCCTCAGGAAATTAAAGCTGCGGATACACTGAACTGCTTTAAACATAGGTTGAAATCATTTTTGGTTGACAATTCTTTTTATCATATGAGTGAATTTACTGAAAGGTGTACAGGCCCTGAGCAACGGAGAGAATGATGGTAATGGCTGTAAAAATAGCACCGTTGTAACTGTAAATTTAGGTTTAATGTAAACTGATTGTATATTTTTGTGGTTGGTACTGTATGTAAAGAAGTGTTGTTATTTTTTGACTTCTGTTTTTGTAATTATTTAAGACTGACATTTTATGTTTTTCTAATTCTTTGACGTGCCTGTGGTATGTATGTACTTGATCAAAGGCTAATAAAGTTATCTATCTCTCTATCTATCTATAGTTTGTTATACCTAATAAACTGGTATGATATTATTGTTGTGTTATACGTTTAGTCGAGATTTTAGCCTTTTGAAGTCAAACAAACTGCATTTTGTCCAGTAGAGACGAACAGAATTCATATTGTTTGTAAAACTATGAATGATTGATTTGTGTCAGTAATGCATCGAAAAGATGTATTTTTTGTTTAATTTACTATGTTTTGTTGATACATGTAATTCATCTAGATAACTTGTGACACTATTTCGCATTTCCTGAATATTATTGTAAATGGACATAACGTGTTTAGAATGTCTGATATTTAGCTATAAGGAATATGGGCAATTGGATGCCCTGTAAATATTACATATCGGCTATGACGTTAATCTTTGGCATTTAGAAAATCGACTGTAAATTGAAAGGCGGTAACTTATGTTTTAGATCCGGATAGAGGTTTATACTAAATAAGTTTTCTTGACAGCAAAATGAATAGGATTGTAATAAGTTGTGTCAGTTGTTGGATGCAAGGTAAACATTACTCGATTTATTCGAATGGGATTCTGCCGACCGAGACTCAACTGATGTAATACAGAAACACGCAATCTTTCCCACGATCTGCTCTTGGAAAATGTATAAGGAAGCCGGGGTCTCAAATACACACACAGACACACACACACTCCGCTTGAAATTGAAATATTTATGTCCGCAAAAAATCTATCCTTCAGCTAAGTTGCGTCAGAAGTACGTCAAGCACATTTCCTGTTAACAGCATTGAGGTTTCCGAGCGTGCCTCAAAAATAACAAAAATGATACTCCTATTTATTTATTTATCGAAACCCTACCGGTTTAATATACATTTAACGTGCTTTGAATCAATTTGTCAGAAACACGGAAAACGAAATAAGTCAGTGTTAACAGTTCATAATGGACCAAACCACTTTCAACATTGGATATTTGAGAGGTGGCTTTTTGGATGTCCGACCGTCAAGTAAAATCAAAACAAATCTGCTAACGTATCTAATTCTTCTGAATAAAATTTGGGGATCATGTGGATTAAGGACCTTTAACATTTACCATACAGCTTTAGTGATTTCCATTATATACGCCAATTGACAACGTATGTAGCTTATGACCTGTGTAACTGATCTACCTACGCTCGATAATATATATTCGTATTTATACCGTGCGAGTTGTTAAGCTGAGATAAATCTAGTTAAAGATATAGAGATTTGGTTACACACGAGAGAAATTTTAGTTTGCGGTCTTTTAAAAATATTTTACCGTCCGAAATATGAGACTTGAGGTCATCTATATATATATATATATATATATATATATATATATATATATATATATATATATATATATATATATATATATATATATATATATATATATATATATATGTATATATATATATATATATATATATATATATATATATATATATATATATATATATATATATATATATATATATATATATATTGTTATGATAAGAAAGTTAAGGCAGTTTGACATTGAGTTTGAAAATTAAAACCTAATTGAAAATTTAAAATTATATATTTTCAATAGTCACAATGAAATGTTTATTTGTAACAAAACTAATTGTACTTATTAGCTTCAATATGTAAACAGTGACAGTAGCAAGTGTTAAGGAATTTAAAAAAGAACTAAATAAGGAGTTGTAAGAAAGTATAAGCAATGTTTTAGGTTAAGTATTATATAAACAGTGAATTAGAGATTTAAACTTGGCACTTATGAACATAGTTTTTACTGATTTTTCAACAAGCAGTAGTTTTAAAAATTCATTAACTCCAATGGAAGTGATTGGTTTTTACTAATGTGAAAAGAACAGCAACCATCGGACCAGGTGAAATAACAATTTGCACATTTGTAATTAATGCAACAGAATTGGCGGAGAACAATGATAACGCCATCCGGCATCTTCAATAACGACGAGATAAGTTTTTTTGTAACACGGCAGAGCAAAGATCGCGTTTTTTAAACATCCATTGTGTTTTTCTCCAAAATTATGTTAAAACTTGAAATAAATTAAAGGGAAAGTGTTTAAAAATAGAGTATAAAGTCGGAATTGTACGGCAGTGGACGTGCCGCTACCACCCACTGAGTATTTTAAGGCTGGCTATACTATAGCCGTATTACTTTTGGTGGATTTTTGCTACAATTAGTATGCCGTACTGAAGAGCTCTAATGACAGCGAAACCGGTCTACCGTTCTAATTGTTGCGAGAATGCATCTAGTCTTAAATATAAATCTGTTTAATATTGATTATAATTCTTAAAAGTAACAAAAAATTTACTTACATATATACATATAGGCATATAGGTATTCTAAAAGGGTCAGAATTTGAGTTACAAATTAAACTAAATAATATAGTGAATTCTATAATCAATAAATGAATAAATTTAAAGGCGCCGAACCACACACACACACACACATATATATATATATATATATATATATATATATATATATATATATATATATATATATATATATATATATATATATATATATATATATATATATATATATATATAAATCTTAAGATACACAAAACGATTAAATCTAACCTTATTATTTTTTGCCACTCAAAAAAAAACATAAAATTAAGATGTATCTTAATATATTTTTTAGTGTTTTATTAGATAATTTTTGGTAAAAAGTAATTTATACAGCTTTTAAAATAAACCTTTTTTAACCAATTTTCGTAGAAGTACTATTTTTAAGCGATTTAAAAAAAAATGGTACTGGATACCTATTTGTAAACTATTTTTTAGCACACTTGTGTAGATTCTTTTCTTCACATTTTCGTTTAAAATGCACCATTTGTAAATTTGCATAGAAAAAAATTTGCTTAGGTGACGAGTTCACACCTTTGGGGCTTTTGAAAATTTTCTTTACATGAACGAGAACTAAGACCCCTAGAAACTCATATCCGAGGTTAGGGTAATCATACAATTTAACTCTCACTACCAGCCAGGTTCCCACGAACAATAATTTATGTCTTCGATTTTTTGACATGTTGCCACGTAATACACTAGATGTACTATGTGAACTATGTGAAATATAGAATTAACATAGAATGAGAATACATAAAAAACGTGGCGAAATTTAACGGTTATTCGGATAGTTTAGTAGACAAATTGGTTAACAAAGACACAACAAAGAAAATGATATCTGAATGTACGACATTTAAGAAAGATAAAATAGAGGAAAAGTTTGTGTTTCTACCTTATAAACCACCTATCACAAAGGGTTTGTAAAGTCTTTTTAAGAAAGCCGATTTATATTTGACTTTTTCGACAAAAAGTAATTTAAAAAATTTAGTACGAAAGACAAAGACAAAGCCACTGAAATGTGGGGTATTTATGAGATAAGTTGCAAAGATTGCAATCAATACGAAATCTTTCATAATGAAAGTTGCATTAACAAATCTGATGGATGTATAGTTTACGCTAAGAGTTCTCTGAACCCAATCTGCTCAATAATCTCCTCGAGTAAAACTAAATGTGTTCGTGTTGTTTTACAAAAACATAATACTTCAATAGGAATTACTGCCACTTTCAGACTACCATCGGTTAACGAACATGATTTTCTCAGTGATTTAAATCATATATTCACAAATTTATATACTAAAATGAACAAAATTGAAGTATTTGGCTGATATTTGAATATGGATATTTTGAAATCCTACGAGGTTTCAAACTTATATTTAAACATACTAAATGAGTTTGGTTATCTACAAAAAATTGACAAACCTACCAGAGGACACTCCTGTATTGATCATTTTTTCGTTACAAGAGGGGATGACAGTGATGACTCAAGCATTATACTTAGAGATGAAATTTCTAATCATTCTGCTATAATTCTCAATGTATATATTAATAGTACTGTTTCTGAGCAAAAAAATGTGCTTGGGTTACATCTCAAAATATAAATTATAATAATCTGAAGCAATATTTGATAAACTACAATTGGTGGGAAATAATCAGCTGACCCAAACGTTTGTACGGGTAACTTCGTCAATAAACTCTACAATATTATTTGATAATGTCGTGTGACGCAATCAAACCATTCTATACGTAATAAGAAAATTAAACCCTGGATAACCCAGGGAATACTGAATTCTATCAATCATATAAATATATTACGCCAAATTTCGCCTCTCAATCCTATAGCTGCTTCTCAAAATTTACGAATATACAGAAACCAATTAAATAGGATTACTAACAAAACAAGTGATTCATGTTATGGAAAACAAATAACGAATACTAGCAATACCAAAGAACTTTGGAATATAATTAAAGATGCAACTAATTTAAAGAATTCATGCAAAAGGTCCTCAATTGACTCTATTCGTACCACCAATACGACATGTTAAAGATAACAACATAATTGCCACTGAATTTAATCAACATTTTGCTGATATAGGATGTAAATTATGTAATTCCGCTGACGATACTGGTTTAAATCCATTAAACATAGTCGCTTATAATCCTAAATGCATTTTTCTTAATCCTAGTAGAGGTTCAAGTCCTGATGTATGAGCGTGTGAGGTATACTTGATTTAACTACTGAAACGGCTTGAGATAAAAATGAATGAGCTGTGACATGTGACTGTCGGCATCGAGATCTTTTGTACTAGATATGTTTGAAACCTAAGGTTCTTATCGCGCAAGATCGGGGAGAGGTACGGTAGAACCAATGCATGCACGGTGTTGAGGAGACGGAGCCGAAGTAGATTATAGAATAAAATGGTCACTTTCGGTCTAAAATTTAAATCCTTATATCTTTTGAACGGAAAGTGATAGAAATGAATCGACTTCAAAATATGTCGTTTCGTAATAAGGTCTACAAGAAAATGATATACAAAACTTAAAGTTCTTATCGCGCAAGATCGGTAAGAGGTACGGCAGAAACAATGCGTGCACGGTGTTGAGGAGGTCAAACCGAAGTGGAATATACAATAAAATGGCCACTTCCAGTCCAAATTTCAAATCTTTATATCTTTGTTGGTTCTGCCGTACCTCTCACCGATCTTGCGCGATAAGAACTTTAAGTTTCATACATATCTAGTACAATATACCTCGATGCCGACAGTCACATGTCACAGCTCATTCATTTTTATCGCCAGCCGTTTCAACAGCTAAATCAATTATACCTAACACGCTCATACATAAGGCTTTGAACCTATATTTCTTTCAAATAAAATCAAAATATCGAACTCTATTATTTTTAACAAGTTAGTTTGAATGTGAATTATGATTTCATATTCTCCTTTTTTAATTAGAATATGTGTCTTGATATGCTTGAGTAACCCCTCGGATATGTGCCCCTCTCGTATATTAATAAGCGATAACAACAGCTAGGCCAACTTTGGTTTTCAAGCGATTTATATTTATCGCTGTTCTACAAAAATATATCATTTCGTGTGTCATATTTAGTTAATATTTCTACTTGTCGCCACATACCGGAAATCAAATTAGATAATAATAGAACAGACCGCTCGAAACGTTTCATAAAATTCAAACGTCAACTGTTGCCAATTTCTCAAAGCGCCATGAGAGACAAACATCACAAAATAGTGCTTGAAGTCAACAGTACGTTCATCGGCCTCTAACCGCTGAAATGCATTTTTGCTCAACTGTTAATGTCTGGTAAACTCGACCTTTATCACTAAGTTAGTAAACTGTCTCCTAACCAATCTAAATTACTAATAAAATTTAACTCATATAACCAGCAGTGTGTTCATCAATCTCTAACGGTTGAGTCAGCAGCTCATGCACCAGCCTCCGTCTTTATATACGTCACGATATATGAAATAAAAATGGTAGGTCTTCTTATTTAGACGGGTTAGATCAAATCTCGATCCAGATCCCGATTCCGATCTTGATTCTGATACTACACCGGGGGCGCAGACCCCGCCGTCTACGGGGAGGGCGCAGACCCCGCCGTCTACGGGGAGGGCGCAGCCCCCACCTGTTTGAGGGCGTAGCCCCCAACTGTCACATGTCACGTGACAGCTGTCACCTGTCAGAACTGTCACGGCGACATCCACTGGTCGTTTTCTCTTATCGAGATTAACATGGGGAAGTGGTCCCGTTTTTTCTTATGGGAATTAACATGGCGAAGTGCACCTGGAACTGTATAGCTATATCTATAGCTATTTTTGACAACACTCAAATCATTATTTGATTCGTTTTTCTTCCATAGCATGCTATTTGCTTGAGAATCTCCTGGAAAAAAGGCACTTTACTAATGTAAAAATATTTTTTTTGTAAATTTACAAGATATACTTAATTTTTGGAAATTAAAATTGACACAAATTATTTTCTATTCGAGCAGTGCTTAAACCCAGAAAAAGAAGTTGTTCTTTAACTTCGGTCTATTTTCGCGACAATGGCCAATCACCGACGCCAGGGAGCAGTTTCACCTCACTATTCTAGAAATTTTGCCCAACCACTGTCTTTCTGTAAATATAGTAGGGATCTTTAACGTGCCCAACATTGCATGGATACGGGACCGACGACTTTACGCCCCCTCTGAAGGGTGGAACGTGCAAACATTCGAGTTGCTCAAATACAATTAATGTTACAATATGTACTGAAAAAGTGAAAGGAGAACACTGGGATCGAACATAGGACCCTTCGGTTCAGAGGCACACGTTCTTACCACTGAACACCGAGGCTCTAAAATGAAGGTTCAACTCAAAGAAAATGACAGTCTGTTCTACCTATTCATGCGTCGATCCGGGGACGGACTCTATATATATTTCTACACTGTGAACAAAATACACAACATTTATTTTGTACTTCCACAACATTTTAGAGTTTTAGATCAATTTTCACATTTTAATTTATTCAAAAGGCTAGACTGCTGTGCGATGTTTTAAAATGTGTGGGGTCCCTTTTGATTAACGAAATATTACACGTGAAAAAGCAAATTTTCTCCGTCTACTCAGCTGCCTTTAACTATAGAGCTGCCGTATACCTTGCCAATTTTATACTAATAAAATACGTGGCACATTGTTGTCATGATTAAATGGCAGATATTACTGAATACATTGCACGCTGACAGATGTCAATATCGTCACAATATTGCGGCAATCGCTATTGAAGTATCTCATGTCGTTGTTTGTAGACCCTATAATTATGACCTGTACATATTCAAATGAATAAATTGTTTCCCTAATGTATTTCTACAAATTAAAATACAATTACCTATCGTAATGTTGCAATTTTGTTTTGTATTTACAGCTTTACGTACGATAGCGACCGAAGAGTGTATACGACGGACTTTAAATAGCAGCAAAATTAAGGTTGACTGTTGTAAGAGTCCAAGAAAAACATAGTTCAGCTATAATTGCTTTCTCATGGAAAATAAATATGTCCGCATGCTGTAACCCGCAGTTACTTTTTGCGATTTTGTTCGCTGACCAAAGAGTCTTAGAGCTAACTAGAACGTGTAAACCTAAAGCGACACAACTCTTAAATTTTCCTTTTAATTAGCTAAAAAAATTATAAAACCCCAGAAACGTTTTCAGTGATTATATCTGACCTAGATTCGGTAAAACAAAACAAAAATCGCACCAACCTTACTCGTTCTGAACCGTAGAAACAAAACCCTGTCCCTCGTGTATACTTACATTTCAACTTCTTCCGTCATTTCAGGAATTAGTGAAATTTTAATTAGCTTCTCGCGTGACAAACTAATCTATAAAAACTCTTAATAGCAGAGTTATATAAATATCACAATAGGCACAATGGCAAATACGAGGTCAATTCGTTAAGTAAACTATTAACTTATGGTTGAAAGAGAACAAAATAAATGTTTTGCACAAAACAGGGTGTTCGGTGATAGTATGTGGGTATTAGAGCGTTTTATTTTTGGTAAAGTAGAATTGTCTAGAGTACACTGCTGTTAAAAAAAACTGTACTCCCACATACTTAGAAGAAATTCATGGTAGTGTCGAAGAAATAGCGACTAATTATGGCCACTAAGGGCCGTCATCTTCCACATTTTTTACATTGGCTCTTTTTGCTCAGTATTTTAAGCGTACGTATTATTTCCATAAAAATTCACCACGTTATTTTCTGTAACCGCTAGGCCAGTAGTTGCACGTACGACTCTTTGTTTAAAGGTATTCAGTCTCGTCTGTGCAATGACCCCGTTCTTGAGTATGGCACAATACACATCCGTTAGGCCTTGTTGCGTTAGCTGTATTTAGATGCATTCTGAGAAATTCAATATAAAGTTGTTGCATGTACCTGTTCGTCAGGTGTCCGAGTTGTGTCATTCTTTACTGAAGGTGCCTGAACATTTTATTCATGTCCGTAGTCTATTTTATGTACTGTCTTGGTAATTCTATCTAGGTGAACGCTGAGCTGGCTGATTGTCTTGCACAGCGTCCTCAGTGGTTGTATCTTCCTGGCCTCGCTTGGCTATTCCACTGGTAATGTCGTATAGTGTCCTGTGAGAGAAATTCCCGCCTAACCAGAGCCTTGCATTGCTGTCATTTTTAGCGCCGGCTACAAACATGCCCTGTCAAACCGTGGGCAGCAATATTTCTCAGAAGCTTCTGTTCTGCTCGATTCCAACAGATATGCCATCAATTATTCCTGGTGGCTCAGCTGGCTGGTAAGTAAAAAATAGTTTAAAAAGGAGTTAAGCGACTTAGATAAAAGAATAAAATACATTGGCTTAAAAGAAAGTTGATATACAGGACAGAGGGCAGCTATCGTCGCTGGCTGCATGAGCTACGCCGTGACAATATGTATATTATTGGCATCGGTATGTAAATAACACTATTATTATTATTTTTATTATTTTTAATATTATTGTAAATTTAGTCTGATGGTATTGGACATTGTCCCAAAAAAAAATAGTCACTCATTCCAGATATCCAAGAGATCAGGATCACTCGTTCAGATACACATGATCTCCAACTTTATACTTCAAGAAATTTCTTGTTGAAATCGCTTAAACTTGTATGGCTCGCAAAAACCCTTCTGCCCTTAAGAATAACTGTACCGATACCAGTAAGCAGTTTGACTCCAATTGTCGGCATGTGACTGCAAGGTCTAGTTTAGTCATCGCCGATGGAGAGGGTCTTGCATCCAAGATGGCAGTTTGCCTTTATTAGTCCGATGATGACTTTGCATTTTACTTTCAATTAATTGTAACGGCGGCAAATTATCTGCCTCCTAAATAACACGGTGTAGTTAGAAAGTAAGCATCTGCCGATGAAAATATGCACGAAGGTTTAACATCAGTTGGTCCAATTAGCCACCAATATCCCGAAATTTTCTTTCATCTTTATCTAAATGCTCCTGCATGCCACCCTCTAAAAGTTAAGAAGGTAAAACTGATTTGTTCCAATATGATTGCAAGTTTTCTGGATGATCTCAGTCTAAGTAATGATGGTTTACTTAAACAATTGGTTCCCTCATATTCCACGACTACGCATTTATTCCTGTTGACAAGTATTTTCAATATCTTCTTACTGCTAAATATGCACAGGTGCAGGGTACAGACCCCTTTTTATGAAAAGGCATCCCGCTATTTTCTGTAACCGCTATGTTAGTAATTTTACGCTCAGCTTCCTGCTTGACAGTATTCGCTTTTGCTTGTGGAATGAAACTCTTTCAAAATATGAACGTATACTGATCCGTTACTCTTTGTCCGGTCATATGTATGTGTGAATATGATTTGAAAAATTCAATGTGAAGTTGTTGCCTGTATCCGATCGCCACTTGTGTTACTTTCTTTAAAATTCCGACAATTTCCTTGTTTATATATATATATATATATATATATATATATATATATATATATATATATATATATCATGCGCCGTCTTTGTAATTCCACCTGGGTAAGTGCTGACTCATTTTCCTGCGTAAAATCATCATTAGGTAGAGCTTCCGGTCTTAGTCGGCCTTCCTGCTAGTGATATTGGGATGTATTTTCTTATGTGATAGGGCCCTGCCTCATCAGCATATTGACACCGACGTCATGCATACTGTCAAGTCCAGCGCGGGCTCCAGACTTGCTCTTACAAATCGTAAGTACCAGCATTTATCGGAGCCTTCTCTTTTACTTGATTTTCATGGCTAGGTCACCAACTTACCGTGGTAGCCCAGATAGGTAGCAATTAAGGGAGTAAGGTTGTTTTATAAAGAGTATAGGGGGCATTTCCAAGAAAAAAAAAGAGATATAAGGAACAGCGGGGAGCTGGCATTGCTAGCTGTACCCCCGGCGTCGTTACGAGTAGCCGCAAGTGCACTCGCCGGCTAAAAATGTTGCTACTATTACTATTGTCATTATTATTATTATTATTATTATTATTATTATTATTATTATTATTATTATTATTATTATTATTATTATTATTATTATTATTATTATTATTATTATTATTATTATTATTATTATTATTATTATTATTATTATTATTATTATTTTGTACTTTTCTTTGTCGTCATGGTGCACTCGATCACTCGCGGAACAAGATATTTGCATCACGCTAATCTTTGTTAACCCGGAAACTATATCGGTAAACATAACCTTTTACTTTCGTATTGTTACAGGGATCGGACATTCCTAACTATGTAGGATATCCCATGAATCCTTGCTTTCTGCATTCTTATTGAATGAGCGGTAGTAAGTGGGATAACGGTGGTAACTTTGTGCCAATCTGGTGTTACAAGCCCCTTTGTTGTTATGACCATTGGGATGACGTTAACCTCTCGCAGCTTGTACAAGTCTACCACCTCGACAGCGAGTGGTTGGCACTTTTTTTGCTTCTTCCCTAGTTTCGTAACGAGATTGTCCTCGAGCGGAACTGCAATAATCACAATGAAAGCCTTTCTGTTTATCTGGTCAATAATCAAGATTTCAGGCTTCTGGCTTACAACTGTTTTGTCGGTGACCACCGGGGGGGGGTCCCCCAGCAGCCTGATCTGACCCTTTTGAATTACACCTTTAGGTTTACATTTATAGTAGGGAGCTTCCGACACGATACGGCCGTAATATTTTGCCGAGGCCTGAGGGACAACTTTGGCCACATTGTCATGGCGTTTCTTGTAATCTGATCGGTCCAGAGAATCGCAATCGCCCGCCTTATGCTGAACGGTTTCCGTTTTTTTTTTTACAGAGTCTACATAGGTCGCTGTCCTCCTGTCTCATGATGTCCTGTGGTACGCGCGCTAATAACCTGATTTTGTATCGCGCATAGAAACCCCTTTGTTTCAGCGAAGGATCCTGTTGTCCTTAATCATTTCGTCGATGTACGGAGGTTACTGACTGACAGGCAAATTGTGCACACCCTCCTTACCCTAGCGAATACTTTGTTCTCCACAGCCTACCCCACCTCTGTTGTCTTTACAGATAGGAGATGTTGACATTAGCGTCATATCCTGTTCTGTTACTGGTCGGCCGCGTCAAGCGTGGAGAACCGCACATTTATCTAGCCCGCATTCCACGGATCGCTTCGCTGAAGCCCTTAACAAGTTTCATCATCATGCTTCCTAGCTCGTTAGCATTCTTGGACAATAGTTTTAAATCGTCTATGTAGAACTGGTTTCCTATATTACTGCGTTCGATATTATATCCGTAGGAATTCTTGTTTAACATATGACGTAAAGGATTCTTAGCTATATAGAACCAAAGGGGACTTGAACCCTGGAAGATTGATGTCGACTTCCACTCGAGTGGTTGTAGCATCCAGGCTTCGGATCATGAGGTACGTACGAAAATTTTTCATGCATGCTTCCAGTGCTCCTATAATATATTCTTCGATCCTGTATAGTCGCAAGACTTCGAGTAGCCAAGTGTGAGGAATGGAATCAAATGCCTTGGGGTAGCCGATCCAACCAATGGAAATATTACGCTTATTTTTTTAACTAGAGCTGTAATAATTTTGTCAGTGATGAAAAGCTTTTTAGATCACTGTGCGTTCTTTCGGCATCTATTTTGTTGTGTGGCGAGAATATTATTCGGAATGATCTGAAAACTAAATTTTCCCGCCAAAATAGAAGTGAGTATTTTGTACGGCGTGTGGAGGACAGTGATTGGGCGGTAATTTTTATTATTATTATTATCAATATGCTTTACACCTGACCTGTTTATAGGTACTCTATCATAATCACATTCTAACATTTCAATGCTAGGTTTGTATTTACACTCTTGTAACAGTCTGATAGTACTAGAAGTCAGATAATGAATAAGTAGGAAGTTAAGTAAAGTGGTGACACGTTGTCTGTCAGAAACAGCAATAGTTTAGCAGATAGAAGTGATTAAGCACCTACAAAAACTCTTTGTATTCAGTCCAAATCCACATAAAGTTTGTGTGGAATTAAAATCAATATCAACCAAGTGTGTAGCATTGAGTTCGAGCAAGTTGAATGTATGCACGTTTCGCCCTTCAGAGGGACGTAAATCCGTCGGTTCCGTGTGCTAGGCGATGCTGGGCAAGTTAAAGATATCTACCCTACCTACATAAAGGCAGGGGTTTGGCAAAAAATCCAGGATAGTGAGGTGAAACTGCTCCCTGGCGTCGACGATAGGTCATAATCGCGGAAATTGAACGACGTTAAAAAAATTACAATGTAGTATTAGATTAGACAGATTAGGGTAGGAGCTGGGCCATTCTCCTTTGTCGCTGCGGCCTTTCAGATACATTGCAATGCTTCCATGTGAATCTCTAGAGCATCCCATCTAGCCTTAATTAATTTAATTAGGTAGCGCAACCTTAAGTGGGGTTCTTTGTGAAGCTTTTAACCTTAGTTTTTTTCTGGAACATCGATGTCGTTAAGCCCCCACATTTACATAATAATTATAGTGAATTTTTCTCCTTGACATAATCTGCACAACACCTAGTTTGCCAGACCCATTTGCCCTATGTGTTCAATAAATCGGTAGTGTCATCTTGTAAACTTTTTGTCATGCCTCTCTGGTAAAAAAAATTGGGCCTATTCCACTGTAGCTTTTCGGGTCGACTAATTGATGAATATTTCCTTCAAGCAGCAAAATGTTTCAGGACCTGCCAGCGGGTTGTATGCGTTTGATTTGTGAGTTTATCTGCTTATTGTTTCCTTCATCGGCCTCATGTGCTAAAAGCCATTATATTCTCATTGTGTTTAAAATTCTTACCAACAGCATGCATCGCCTCAGAAAACTTTGCTTGTAAATTGGATTACACGAATGTCAATGAACAACCAAAAGGAGAACTGTATTTTTATTTATCGGCGGTTAATATAATGTAACGATTCAGACAGGTTCAATGACACCAAAATCAACATATCTCGTTTGGCGGAAATATCTGTATTCTTTTATTATTTATCGAACGTGCTTCTGTTGGTATTTATTTTAGAAAGTAATCTATCAGGAAACTACCCATAAGCGGCGGAGCGAGATTAATGATTTTTTATTATTACTATATATACTAATATATACTTTTAAAGGCGTTTAGTTGTCATGGTTGTTTTCTTTTTATTTTAAATTTTACAATGTCCTTATTAGCGACGGAATAACGGTATAATAAATAATCTATGGTACCGTGTCTTATTTCTGCTAAATGTTCTTTTTGTTTGTCAGACGTATTTAAAGTCACACATAACCTATTTAATAAAATCACACATAACCTATTTAATAAAATCCCGACATTTTGGACGTACTGTCCTTGTCGTTTAAAATACCTAGCACGTTCCTTAAAGTATTTTTTGGCGAAACTGCTAGTTGCAAATTGGGTTTTTTAAAATGCTATCTATTCCCATCGTGATTCGAGGTTCAAATGGTAAGCAAACAAAGTTTTTTTCGGGTGTGTCTCTTCTAAAAGATGTTGATTCCGCCAATATTTTCTTTGTTTTCTATATGTTAATTAATTTCTCTACTAGGCAAGCAGTGTATCCGTTATATTTCGCCACATTCTTAATATACTTTTATTCTTTGGTATATCTACTTTTACTTAAAGGACAATTAGTTAACCGGCTCACTAAAAAAATCAGACTGACCATTTTCTGTGCGTACGTATGATGTGAGTCATTCAGAATGTAGCTTAGAGCGGGAGTTTCCATTCTATGGACATCGAATTTTAAAGTGTCTTTTTTTTTGATAACTAGTACATCTAGAAAGGGTAATTTATTATTAATTTCTAATTCGTGGGTAATTTTACATTATTAAGTTTATTGTTTGATTTTATTGCTAAATATAGTAATAATAAGAAACATATGAATCTCTTCCGCTTATGGGTAGTCTCCTGATAGATTACTTTATAAAATAAATACCGGCAAAAGCACGTCCGATAGATAATAAAAAAATACAGGTATTTCCGCCAAACGAAATATGTTAATTTTGTGTCGCTGAACCTTCCTAAATCGTTAGTGACCGATTACCTGCAGTAGAATATAAATAGAGTTGTGGATATAAGATATTTAGAATGATTCATCCTCTGATGACGCAAACTTTGCTAGTGAAACGATGGTGAGTTTTTTTTAAATGTATTGTGGTGATTTGGTTTCTCCAAGTGTGCTTATCAGTGCTGATCACAGGTTCCAATCATCACTTAGATCTTCTGTCGCCTGATAAATTTTGGAAAATAATCATCACGTTATGAGGAGAATCTAAAATTTATAAAAATGGTAGACAACCCGGACAGCTAAACGGCTTCGAAAGTATATACATATATATATATATATATATATATATATATATATATATATATATATATATATATATATATATATATATATATATATATATATAGATCAAGGAATACTGCAACAGTCCTCCTACCTAAGTTAAATCTTTCCAATACTCCCGAAGTCAAAGCAAGCAATGCATCTTCCGCTGATATGTTTTCCCGAAAACCATATTGATATCTAGAGATTAGATTATGTTTATTTAAGTGAGATGCCAGTCTATTTTTCAAGCACCTTGGTAACACTGCTGACCAGGCTAATTGGTCTATAGTTACCAAAATTCCGGGGGTCCCCGAACTTGTGGATGGGAATGACTATACTATCTTTAAACTGGGAAGGTACAATGCCTGTTTCAAAAATGTACTTAATTAAATGCGCTAGGGCCTCAGATATGTATTTATGACATGTTTTTAATATTTCAGCTGTTTTACCATCCCTACCTGAAGCGCTATGTAATCTCAAATTTCCCATATTTTCAATAATTTCATTTTCCCCAACGGGCTGAACAAACTATCGCGAAATCTGACCTTCTCATTACTTCTAATGGCTACCCTATTTCCCACATTACCAGAGACATCTTTACCAATTGCAATAAAATGTCTGTTAAACATGTGATCTATCTCTGTCTCATTCTTTATCTCAGCACCATCATCCTATATGAAGGTCTCAGTCTCAATCAATTTTTTAACCTTTCTGTTATTTATCGCTTCGTTGATGGAATTCCAAATTTTTCTGTAATCACTACTTGCATCCCGGAATCCTCTTTTGGTATAAGTTATTTCGTACATTTCTTATAAAATGCTTCATGTAGTTTTTATACACAGTTTTATCAAAATTACTTCCTGTCCTTATCCACCTTCTCTTTAACTTGTCTCTTTGCTTCATAGATACTATGAGTCCATTTCTTATCCAAGCCTTTATTTTGGTGTCCTCTTTACAAATGGTCTGTCTACAATGTTGCACATGAGCATCCAACGTCTCGGCAAATGCATCCATCATACTCTGTGAGTCCTGTGCATTATAAACCGTCGACCATACTTTACCAGTTACCCTCTCTGTCAGCCGGTCGAAGTTAATTATTTCAGTCATTTTATTTTTCGGTTGCTTACAAAGTCTATGCTGTCCAAACTGTATGTTTAACAAGATATGATGTAATAACACATGAATAATTTATTGACCTCATATCCACATTTTCATCCCCACCCCTTACAAATATGTGATCGATGCAACTGGATGTAGTGCTCGTAAATATAGTTGGGGAGGTAATACACGGGGCAAAACCATAGGATTGAAGTATGTTTCTATAGGTTGTAGAAATGTCCCCATGTACACTGGGAACACTCTCACCTATGCCAATTTTAAAGTCTCCCAAAATAAAGTATATATTACTTTTTCGATTATTATTCAAATATGAATCCAGTTCTCGCAAAAACAGTTGCCAATCACTAGAAGGGGGTCTGTAAAAAGCAGATAAATTTATGGTTTTGTCCTTGACTTGCATGATTGTCTTTACAAATGTAATTTCTTTGAGCTTAACCTTAGCCCCTTCCACCTTCTTCACCTTATCCTTCAAATAGATAACCACCCCATCATTCTGATTAAACCCACCCTCGCTGTAAAGCACCCGAAACCCATCTATTTCATACTCAGATATGTGACGCACTCTCCACGTTTCAGTCAATACTATAGCCACTATGTTAGCTCCTGGAATACTACTTTTTTTTTAATGAGCGCACACTAGGACGACTAGGAGCCATATCAATGGTGCGTTTCAATTTTTATATGTTTATACATACACACACAGATATATATATATATATATATATATATATATATATATATATATATATATATATATATATATATATATATATATATATATATATATATATATATATACTTGGTTCTCGGGTTGAACCGCGTCCAGAATTTATGAAAACTCGACGTTTCGACTCCTGGTTTGGAGCCATTCTCAAGAAGTAAAGAAAATATATAAGGACACTCTAAGGCCTCAATCTGCCTACTCCTTAGAGCGGTGGACAAAGGTGGGTTGGGTTGGTTTCAAGAGGTAAAGGAAATATGTAAGAACACTCTAAGGCCTCAATCTGCCTACTCCTTAGAGCGGTGGACAAAGGTGGGTTGGGTTGTGGTAGCTCGATTACGGGGCCTCAATCTGCCTACTCCCCAAATCTCGCCGGAGATCGTCTGTGAGGTCTCAGTGTGTTCAACCGTAGGCCTCAGAGAGATCCGTAATCGAGCTACCACAACCCAACCCACCTTTGTCCAGCGCTCTAAGGAGTAGGCAGATTGAGGCCTTAGAGTGTACTTACATATTTCCTTTACCTCTTGAAACGAACCCAACCCACCTTTGTCCACCGCGCTAAGAAATAGGGAGATTGAGGCCTCATAGTGTCCTTACATATTTCCTTTACCTCTTGAAACCAACTCAACCCACCTTTGTCCACCGCTCTAAGGAGTAGGGAGATTGAGGCCTTAGATTATCCATATATATTTCCTTTACCTCTTGAAAATTGCTCCGAAAACAGGAGCCGAAACGTCGAGTTTTCATAAATTCTGGTCGCGGTTCAACCCGAGAACCAAGTATGTCTCACATTAAAGACCACGGAAATCTTTCTGAATATATATATATTTGTGTGTATATCACATCGATGGCAAAAAATAATGTGCCGATTTTGATAATATTGGCGTGTGCATTACTTTTTGAAGAGGTTTGGATAAGTTCGTTGGCCAGGAAAATCGAACCAAGTTTTCCGGGAAAAAATTTGGGTTTTCTTTTGGAAAAAAATATATCTCGAAAAAAAAAAGCTATGGTAATCAAATTTGGTTCACAAGATGACATTAAAATAAAACTATATACCAAAATTAATTTTAGATATCTATGTTACGGGAAAAACGTTATAAACAATATTTGGTGCCAGATCATTCCTATGAAAATGCACTACCGGAACGCACTTGCTGCGTCCAGACATTTTTTATCATGCGTTGTAATGTTTTGGGTTCTCCAAGTGTGCTTATCATTTCTATTCATGTTTAATACATTTTATCCTCAGTTAGGAAGTACATAATCTGATGCATATTAAAGTCCCCAAATACCAGGTATTGTGTATACAATATGTGTCACCTGGTGGATGTTCCGGCAAGCTCTGGCAGCGTAGATGCTTAAGCAGCAATACATGTTTAGGTAGTCAAGCTTTGTAGGCAAAGGCCGCGGCTTCCGCTTAAGCTCCCTGTTGCAGATATCGTTCGGTGCATGTGTTACCTAGGGAATAGGGTCTCGTTTCGTGCCCGGCGTGACGTTAAGCTATCATCCCTTAGCAAACAAATAGTTCAAATATTACACTTAACACGTATCTGATTACCTGCAATCCACAAGTGTGGTATAGAGCTTTCGGATGCAAAATTGTGCCACCATGAATAAATATTGCTAAATTTCAATCTGTTAAGCATCAGCGCATGATATGGAAATTTATGCTGTACTGCAAGCTTCGCACTGATAATAACTTCTTTTGCTGTTTATTTTGGTATTAAATTTCCCATTCAATAAGCACATATTGCTACTGCTAACTAAAACTTTATGCAACGATTATGTTTTGAAGGCGCCATTCCTTACGTTACACAACTAGTCATAGTCAAAAATCAGGACCAAGCAAGTGCGTTATGGTAGCAAATTTTCATAGAACTTTTTTTAATGATTTTTTTTAAGAAAGATATTAAATTTAATACATAGTATAAGCTCTATTGTAGAAACAATATACTCTATTTCATCAAGCTAACTTTTGGTATGAAAATGTGGAAAAATTGAAAAAAAAATTAAAATTTTTTGAAAACAAAAACTGGGCTGACTTTACCTGCCAAGAAACTTATCTAAGCAATTTATATAATAACTACACCTGCCAAGATAATAGTTCATAAAAAGCTTCTTGACAGAAAAAAAGGTTTGCATAGAAATTTGCAAACAAATTGGGAAAATACGCTTTTTAAAAAAATGGCTAAGTAACGCTACACAAAAATTACATAAAAACCTTACAAAAGTCCAAAAACATTTTTTGCATGAATTCGCCAAGATTTTTTACAATAAATTTTTATATGACAATTTACTCAAGAAAAGACGTGAAATTAAAATTGTACACCTGATCTGTAATTATCATTGGAAAAAAAAAAGAAAACTTGAACCAGTGGAAGTAAAGAAAATAAATGTTCTGGACGCAGCAAGTGCGTTATTGTAGCGAATTTTCATTAAATGTTTCAAATTTGAATAACTCAATTTTCCATAAACCAAGAAAGTTGAATTATGGTAAGCAGTAAGGTCTTGCACAATGCAACATATTCACCAAATTTCATCAAAATGGCTCTGTAACTTTCGAAGATAAAAACTTTTTTCGAAAGAAAACAAAGAATTGTTCCGGAAGATCTTGTCTGATTTTCCTGGCTAACGAACTCATCAAAGTCATTAAAAAAAGAATCTTGCAGAGTTTCATCAAAATCGGTTAATAACTTTTTGAGTTATCTTGCGGATAGATACATACATATATATATATATACGCAGGGTGTGGCGCCAAGACTTTTAGTTAGCCGTTTCTCAATAACTACTCAGATTTGAAATTTGAAAATTACACACATACGACTGAGACAAATTCCACTTCAGCGAAAATAGTTTATTTTATGTCAGACTTCCGGCTTAACCGGAAGTGACCATAAACTTGCTTATTTTAAACAAAATATGGTGATTTTCATATTATTTTCGACTTTTACATTGAATTTGAGATAAATTATTACTAATATACCATATGTGAAAAATCAACCGTTTTCGAAATTTTTCGATTTTTTTGAAAGCTAACTGAGAAGACTCAGTTTTTTTCACAGATGACCCCGAGATTGGCGCCTAAACGACACGTTTGATAGCGTTTCTTTTGAATGTATAGGGTGATAAGAATTAGCCGTGCCATTTGATAAAATTGAAATCACAGTTACTCGCTTATTTCGAATAGAACGCCCTCTATTTTATGAGCTTTTTCGGTTCGCATCGGGTTTCCCTTTCAAGGTGTATTAGTATTTCCTATACCCAAATTTCACCGTTTCCCGAATATTTCAATTTTATTGGATAAACATAATTCAAATTGTCACAATAGATTTAAAGCAGACTTTGGAACTTAATAATATGCTTGTTGACGTCTATATGTCAAGTCCAACCTCTTACAAATGAGAACATAACATTTGTTGGGCATTTTCGCTTAGTTTGTAAAATCAATGTGTCGTCAACTAACTTGTAAAACTAAAATACAACTTAACAGGGTAGGTAGTTATTTATTATAAATTAGTACAGAACTTAACTAATAGCTAGTGTGAAAACTAAAACACAAAAAGAAATAAAAACATGTGGAACTTATAACAGATGCTCAAAATTACTCCCACTGACATGGAGGCATTTTGTTATGCGTCTCATAATGTTATAGTTCGTAGCCTTTTCATTTGTCTCGGATTCAGCGAATAAAAGGCACGTAAAATTCTACCTACCATGCCTTCTTTTGTGGTAGCAGGTTCGTGGTAAAGTTTATTTTTGATGTAGCCCAAATGTTTCGTTCAAAATATCATTATAACTCACACGAATGAGATTTTCATCGTATATTTTAATCCCAAAAATCTTATCGTTCTTAATTGCACAAAACACATTGGATGGTCACCTGTCTTGGAAATAGTTGATTCTGGTAACATGCGGATTCTCATCTGAGCAGAAGTGACTATTGTGACGATTGTGCATGCCATTTTTGGAGAACTTCGCCTCATAGCACCAAATAATTCTCTTGCAGAAATTCTCGTCGCCTTGTGTTTTCAATGGGAACAATACACAGAACTCAACACGTCTAGGAAGATCGTTTGGTTGCAAACCATGTATCGGGTGGTAAGAGAAGGGTCTCCATTGATGTTTTTCAAAATTCTGTGAATCGTTGTCGTTAACAAGCGCAATTCTTTTCGCAACCCCTGATGGGTGCCTTGGGATCAGCAACAAAAAATGCCAATACGTTCACTTCGTTTACCTCGTATCGACGAGTGGCTTACGCTTATGTACTTTTGGGCGAAAACTTCCATGCTGTGAACAATTTAGCAGCAAACCCTTTGTCATGTCCTGGCTAAGTTTCGATTTATTCGGGTACTTTTCTGCAAATGCACGACATGTTCGGCGCACAATTCGTTGACACTCACCATAAATAATTGTAAGCTCCAAAGAATCTTCGTTTGTATACGGCAAATTTGCCATTTTGCACCGCGTTGACCGATACTATTTCTATTTTAATGACAATAAGCTTCGCTTGACGCTCTTTTGACATGTAGACGTCAACAAGCATATTATCAATTTCGAAAGCCTGCTTTATATCTATTGTGACAATTTGAATTAGGTGAATCCAATAAAATTGAAATATTCGGGAAACGGTGTAATTTGGGTATGGGGAATGCTAATATACGTTAAAAGAGAAACCGGATGCGAACCGAAATAGCTCATAAAATATAGGGTATTCGATTCGAAATAAGCGAGTAATTGTGATTTCAATTTTACCAAATCGCACGGCTAATTCTCATCACCCTATATGAAGAAAAGCTATCAAATATGTCGTTTAGGTGCCAATGTGAGGGCCATCTGTGCAAAAACTGAGTCTTCTCAGTTGTATTTCCACAGATAGATACCTTGGTTTTCGCGAGAATTTTAAAAAAAATCAAAAAGTTTCGTTTCAGCTGCATTCTCGCAGCTGCGTCGTGCCTCTCTTTATACTCTGTTATTACTATTTTCATATGAGCCAACACTCGAAATAACTCGAAAACCATGGAAAAATTTTTTCCTTGCAAATATGCATTATCCAAAATAAAATGGGTATTCCCTTGAAAAAAAACAATAAACTTGTATCACCAACGACTTATAGGCCACGCTGTGATTCTCAACGTAATTCTATAAGATGTAGCTCAAAACACCTTATAATTAACATATATATTATTTTTCCGTATCTTGTATAATAACAGATGTATTGCGCTTTACCGTAAAAATGCGGCAGCTTGTATATATGTAAACATGTAAAAAAACTTAAACTTACCCAGTATATTCTGAGGTCACTCAGTCGTCATTTGAACAGTAAGCGATACAACTCAGAGATGAACAAAATTATATATAATGCGATTTATAACAGTTTCTCTGCAGAGATTGTGCATAAATTAATTACCTAGCATAGGTAAAGATGTAGATAAATAACTGAGAACAAGAGGACCTAACTTTAGACTCGCTACATGCCTAGTAATAACTTCCACTACCTTCAAAGCTGAAATGCTTGATATAAATCTCTGTGTATGTAGTAGTAGCAGTAGTGGGGAGGCTAACGCCGAGCAAGTAGGCCACCATAGGCCCTTTTTGCCAACCCCAGCAACCCCACAACCATGCTCTACTCCTCCTCGGTTCCTTCGCCAAACCGCCTCGACCTCGAGATGAAGGCCGTGACGGTCTTCAATTGGACGGTACTTACCTGATTCCCCTGCAGAGTCTTCGATCCGAAGAATTATGTTTGAAGACTCCCAAAAGCTTCGCATTCTCACATGTAGTGGTAGGACGTTTCCTCATGCTCGCCGCATTCCTGTCAAATGAGATCCCTCTCCACGCCTATCAGTGTGAGGTGTCTTCTAAGGGCGCAGTGGCCTGTGAGCACCCCAAGGATGTGGCGAAGCGTAGGTCGACTCCTTCCGAGTAGCCAATCTCTGTGTATAGTAGTGCGTACAAAGAGCACTTAAAAATAGAAAAGACTACATCATGTTAGACGGTCATGCAGTACTAAGGACTGAAATATTTCAAAACCTAACCTGATCTGGACTGCAACAAACCTTTAAAGCAACTGCGACGAATCACAAAGTCACTTTGATGTCGGTATCGGGGCATCAAGGCATTGAAGGAGATGAGAAAACATCTGCCTTACAAAAAAGGCAGGAACAACATCATGCTATGGTCCAGGTATCTATTGTGGACTAACAAAAAGCCACGTAAGAAATGAGCTTTACACTTGGGAGAGGAACCAATGCTGCCATACTGGAGGAAACAACATGCGCAAGGCAGGCAAAACGGTTCATTACCATACCAACAAAAAAGTCTGAACTGTTTGAATTTAATAGGAGCTACTGAAGAATAATCACAGAACTTTTCACAGGAGGCTCCACAGTAGGGTATCACCTTATGAGTGTCGGTAAGGCTGATAGTGGAACCTGCAGATACTGCACTGAAGCAGCAAAACAAGAGAACACTTGCTATGCGACTGAATCATCCAGTTTTGCAAGAGGCTCAAATACCTGAGAAGGGTGACACTAACACCTCAGAAAATAGGTAAAACAGCTTTGAAAAAGATATTGGACTACATAAAAGATCTAGTCTTTTTGGACAACTATTGGGAAAAAGAGCCATGCACAAAAGATCCATTGCGGTCGCAGCGATAAGAGGCCAATGGTCTATACGGCTAACTAAAAAATCTACAATCTACTAACCTAGGTGGAAATCGTAGATAAGTAGCATTACGACATTGAAGCCTGAATCCGATGAGACACCCAAAAAGTTCGCTGCACTTCCTTTCTATCATTTTATTACAAAAGGGTTAAAAAAATAATTCAAAGAAAATGAATTGATACTTGTTTATAAAGTGGGTAACTTGAAGAACCTCTTCGGTGTACCAAAGGGTATTATTCACTAGCGACAAAAATCGGTAATCTTGTTATGATTATGAGAAAATCTATAATAGGGAAAACGCAGAGATCAATTGCAAGTTGTAAAGAGCACCTGGCTGATTTCAGATTCAAGAGAACAAATAAATCTAGCGTTGCTCAACATATGAGTGACATAAGGTAGGTAATAGTAATCTTAAGTTGTTGAAAGTAACCAGAGATTATCGCAAGCTAGATGCTTGGGAAAGCTTAGAAATCCGCAAAGTGAATATAAAAAATTTGGAGAATATAGTCATAAGTGCAGCCAATTTAACACTTTGTGAACTACCACAATCCATGGTTGCCTCCAACATCCACACAACAACCGGTTTGGAATATCCAATTACACAATAATAGTCTTTGGATTGCGTCACCCGGTATTAAGTAATCTGCTATTGCATCATCCGGTATTGAGACATCTGGTGTTACGCCATGCCGTAATGCATCATCCGGTATTGCATTACCTATATTGCATCATCTGGTATTGCATCATCCTCTGTTGTATCTCCCCTATTACATTCTGTGTAGTGTAGAGGGTTTAGGTATATACATAGGATAATTTGACCCATACAGTTAGTTTAGCGACAGCTACTGATGAAGACAACTTCGTTGTCAAAATACGCATCTAGCGTGTTACTCTATGTTATTATTTTGTGGTTTTGATATGATACTGTATTTTATTTAAGTTTTCAACCACAGTGTTCAATCTCAGTATTTTACTGAAATTAAGAAAGATTCGCTAATAGAGAGGTCACGCTGAAAAGCTTTCGGAAAAATGACCGCAAATTTGGGTCCATAGAACCCAAAACCAAGGGCCGTTAAAATTATATATATATATATATATATATATATATATATATATATATATATATATATATATATATATGTATATATATATATATATATATATATGCGAGCGATAACTCAAAAAATACTAAACTGATTTTAATCAAACTTGTCAAAAATCTTGCTTGGGCGAAAACCAAGGTCAACTTTGTTAATCAGCCTTTATACTCAAGTATTTCCGGTGGAAGATCGGGGAAAACTTTTTGAAAGCGCTATATTTTCGTAAGTATCAGAGTAACTGGAATGAGACTTTACACGTGGCTAGAAACAGTGAAAATAAACCTATGTTATGAATTTTAAGTAATCTGGTACACAATGTTTGAGGTTTTTTCCAAATAAAAAATAAAACCCCAAAGACATTCGTTGAAACAACCTAGTGGTAAAAGTCCAATGCCTGACTGACAGGGTAGTTAACTTAAAGTATCAGAGTAACTGGAATGAGACTTTACACGTGGCTAGAAATAGTGAAAATAAACCTATGTTATGAATTTTAAGTAATCTGGTACACAATGTTTGAAGTTTTTTCCAAATAAAAAATAAAACCCCAAAGACTTTCGTTGAAACAACGTAGTGGTAAAAGTCCAATGCCTGACTGACAGGGTAGTTAACTTAAAGTATCAGAGTAACTGGAATGAGACTTTACACGTGGCTAGAAATAGTGAAAATAAACCTAAGGTGTGAATTTTAAGTAATCTGGTACACAATGTTTAAAGTTTTTTCCAAATAAAAAATAAAACCCCAAAGACAGTCGTTGAAACAACCTAGTGGTAAAAGTTCAATGCCTGACTTACAGGGTAGTTAACTTAAAGTATCAGAGTAACTGGAATGATACTTTACACGTGGCTAGAAATAGTGAAAATAAACCTATGTTGTGAATTTTTAGTAATCTGGTACACAATGTTTCAAGCTTTTTCCAAATAAAAAATAAAATCCCAAAGACATGCGTTGAAACAACCTAGTGGTAAAAGTCGAATGCCTGACTGACAGGGTAGTTAACTTCCACGAGTAGATTGATTCATACAGGTATAAACCATACAGAAACGGTAACCAAACTAAATATATACCAAGCATAGAACATAATACCCGAACCAACAATCGTGAAATCTCGGCCGCAATTATGGAAAATGACAGATAACATGAAATTAAAAATTTGTCAAGTAATTGTCATTTAACTGGGGGATTCGATCAATTATTAAAAGACACTATACTTGTAGCTTTATGAACGGCCTCAAATACAGTTCTGGCGCAGCACAGATATAATATACTGTCGTATAATATACTATAAATGTAAACAAAATCAAGCCAAGTCTCTATAAACATGATTCTAAAATAGTTCTTTTATCTTTATACTTAAACATAAGACGTTATATAAGACCAAAACAGTCGTGGGATGTGTTTCAATGGTAACTCTGCTAATTCTGTAATTAATTTTGTATACTTTGAAATAATATTCCGGGCATGTAGCCGATCTAAGTTGTCACGCAAATAAAACGCTGGTTGAAGTATACTTAAATGGCGCCGGGGACAGCGTCGTTGCCTCCTAAGCAGAAATTTATGCGATCGATTCGAGCTTGATGAATGTATATTTTTTATGTTTTATTTTGACATTTGAGGAAACCATAGTGCACAGATTTCATACGTTTTGAACAAGATCTCATTTTTGTTTAAAACGCCTGAATAAGTATTTCACCTTTGAGTCTAAAATTATAATTTTGTTATTGCTGATATAGAAAAACCCCGTTTGATTAGGTTGACTAAAACAAAATCATACTGGAGATTAATAAGGAAAAATAACTGCTACGTTTATAATTTGGCAGATACTGTACTTTTCTAAATATGAATTAAGTTTCCTTCTGGAAATCTTTTGTATAACTTCAATGAAAGTTGTAATACAAGTTTCTTTTAAAGAGACTTACATTATTTACAGATATGGCAAAATTTAATTCTTTAGCTTCATAGAGGATTGAGTTTTGGTGATTTTTCTCAAAAGAAGTTAGAACGCAAGATTTTTTTGATAATAGAGAGATATCGTATGGTAACACTTTCGAATGAACTCTTCAAATGTGCGCGTACTAGGACCTCTAAAATTGATCGTCAAGGTCTGTGTAAGTTTAAAGTATTAGCTTTGATAATATGCCGTATAATAATAGTGTACCTTTTTAAATGAAAATGCGCTACTATAACTCACTAACTGCATCCTGATTTTTTTTAAATGGCTTATTATTAAGTAAAATTTGTAGAACTCATTTCATCACAATACTGTTTTAGATGTGACGATCGTTTTGTCAGCAAAGTTAGCATCATCAAGGAGATGAATAAACTGATGGTCAAGTCAGAAAACCCCATTGTGATGAATTGGGTTCTCCAAGTTGTACTTATCAGTGCTCATCACAGGTTACAATCTTCACTCATTGGTTTATTATTTTTAATAACCGAAAACTAAGAAAAAATGTGAAAAATTTCTTCCACCAACTAAGCCGTCCTATCTAGTTGTAAGAGGATAACATAATTGACGTATATTGTCATTATATTATATAACGTATACACCCAAATGAAAGAGTTTTTATTACTTAACGTGAACTCAGTGTCTGGAGGCTGACATAGTCTCAGATTTACTTCATATCTAATGCGTTAAAAAGCCAAGTCTCAGAAGTCCTGTGACAGCAACTTTATTTATGTGCTGTCAGTTTTATTGTTATATTTGTCTCTTTTTGCCACCACGGAGATATTCGTTAGGTTTAGGTTTTTTATGAGATTTGTTGTGGTGGAGAAATACATAAATCACTTAAATAAATGCGTAAGGCGTCTAAGTGATTATGGGTACAGTCAACAGTTGCTCAAGATACATTAATATAAGATAATAATTCAATTAGCTTTGTAGAATTAATACAGTCAATGCCAAATTAGTTTTAGATTTGATGGCCCTGGGTATATTTAAAATATTTTACTTGATATAGGTCTCAGTTACTGAATTGCAAAATAATGTATTACGATATATAAGGGTGTGTATTGATTATCTACTAGCCTACTGTAAAAGAAAACAATACGCGAATACAGCGTGGAAAGGCCAAACGGTCTAACTTCACTATTTGAAGTATTGCATAATTTAAAAAAATGCCGAAGCATGTGAATTTAAATAAAAATGGGGAAAAGTAATTTGCTGACCAAAGTTAGTTATTTTAGCTGACCGACTACTTATAGACTAAAGTTTTTCATGAAACTCTATACCTTGGATGCCACCTACCAGCCGCATCTGCTACCAGAAAAGTATAGAAAAACACCCCTATTTAAGGGTAGTTTACTCTTGAGGTTTTTTCATTTTTTAGTACGACCATAAAAAGTATCAATGCGACCAAGCTATAAATTTACACAGAATGATTGCTGGTAACTGTCTTTCCGCTACCAAAGTTTCACAAAAAATATTTATATTTAAGGGTAGTTTAACTACACCCAAATATGAATATTTTTTTGGGAAACTTTGGAAGCGGCAAGACAGTTACCAGCAGTTATTCTGTGTAAATTTATAGCTTGGTCGCATTCATACTTTTTCTGGTCGCACTAAAAAATTGAAAAACCTCAAGAGTAAACTACCCTTAAATATGAATATTTTTTTGTGAAACTTTGATAGCAGAAAGACAGTTACCAGCAGTGATTCTGTGTAAATTTATAACTTGGTCGCATTGATTCTTTTTCTGGTCGCACTAAAAAAATGAAAAAACCTCAAGAGTAAACTAGCCTTAAATATGAATATTTTTTGTGAAACTTTGGTAGCGAAAAGACGGTCACCAGCAGTGATTCTGTATAAATTTATAGCTTGGTCGCATTTATACTTTTTCTGGTCGCACTAAAAAATTGAAAAACCTCTAGAGTAAACTACCCTTAAATATGAATATTTTTGTGTAAAACTTTGACAGCGGAAAGACAGTTACCAGTAATAATTATGTGTAGATGTATAGCTTGGTCGCATTCATACTTTTTCTGGTCGCACTAAAAAAATGAAAAAACCTCAAGAGTAAACTACCCTTAAATATGAATATTTTTTTGTCAAAATTTGGTAGCGAAAAGACGGTCGCCAGCAGTGATTCTGTGTAAATTTATAGTTTGGTCGTATTTATACTTTTTCTGGTCGCACTAAAAAATTAAAAAACCTCAAGAGTAAACTACCCTTAAATATGAATATCTTTTTGTGAAACTTTGGCAGCGGAAAGACAATTACCAGCAATGATTATGTGTAGATGTATAGCTTGGTCGCATTCACACTTTGTCTGGTCGCACTAAAAAACCTCAAGAGTAAACTACCCTTAAATATGAATCCTTTTTTGTAAAACTTTGGTAGCGGAAAGACAGTTACGAGTAGTGATTCTGTGTAAATTTACAGGTTGGTCGCATTCATACCTTCTCTGGTCGCACTAAAAAACGAAAAAACCTCAAGAGTAAACTACCCTTAAATATTAAGATTTTTTTGTGAAACGTCGGTAGCAGAAAGAAATCAACATTAGGATAGAAAATATGGAATATCAAAGAAATCCTTGAAGATTAAAGCCTCGGTCGGCAACATTTATTTTGATCAGCAAATTACATCGTCCCAATAAAAATGACCTCCTGCAACGTGACAACTTCACCACCACATTAAGCCCCCTTTCAGTGACAATTGTATCCCCACAAATTTTTAAATGGAAAGTAAGGGCTTGGAGTACCTCATTTGAAAAAATCTTTTCATTCTCTATTTAAAAATGCTATGAGTTCTTCACATTTGGCAATGTTAACTTTGCTTAAATGCCTTAGCAACTTGCTATCTAATTACAACTTCATGACAGTAATATTGTCAGTTGTTAACTCCAACTCAGAAACATGGTTTACTTAACAGAAGTGCATAAAATAACAGTTCTACAGATATGTAAGGCTAGATGTATTCTCACCACAATTAGAACCGTAGACCGGTTTCGCTCTGATTATAACAAATATGTACACCAGTATATCAATTAACGAAACCACAATTATAATCGAAAATAAAATGCAAAGTAACAACAAAAGACAACAAATCAACGAATCATTATATTAAAACAAAATTACTTTGAATTCAACGGAGAATACTACATCCAACAATACGGACTACCAATGGGATCTCCACTGTCAAGCATCATGGCAGAAATATACATACAACAGTTAGAAGATAAAATAAACACCATTATAAAAGAAACAGACTCAAACATAAAATGGATAAGATACGTCGATGATATATTAATAATATATGACAATCAAAAAAGCAACATAGACAATATCCTCGAAAAAATTAACCAAATCAACACATAAAATTTACAATAGAAAAAGAATCAAACAACACTATAAACTTCCTTGACTTAACACTAATTAGAAAAGAAAACCAGATTGAATACAAAATATACAAAAAACCTACACAAACAGACATCACTATACCTAAACACTCAATAGACCCACAGACACACAAAATGGCCACATACAGATAATAAATAAACAGAATGCTAAATGTACCACTCCATAATTACGAACGAGAAAAGGAATACAACATCATAATACAAATAGCACAAAGAAATGAATACAATAAGAAAACCAAAGAGAAACTAGTAAAACAAATCAACAAAACCGAAAACAAAACACCAGTAACAAACATAAAATACGCAACATTCACTTATAACCGCCCCACAAAAAATAACACAAACTCTCAAACGGTATGACTTGAAAATGTGCTACAAAACCAATAAGAAAATAATAAACAAAATAAATAAAAACAAGAACACAACCCACATGAATTAAACGGAATATATCAAATAGAATGTAACACATGCAATAAAAAATACATAGGAATGACAAAGAAAACAATAGAAACAAGATTCAAGGAACATATAACAGTATTAGATAAAATCCACATACATAGCTACAAATCAAACGTAGCTACACGCATTCACAACAGAAATTACCAAAAAACCAGATATAAACCAATTAGAACTTCTGAAACATATTAAAGACCAAAAAAATGGAAATCTGGGAACAATACTACATTCAACAAACAAACAATAAGAAATAATTATTGCCAGAACAAATCCAAGTACAAACATTTAAGCAAATCTTAATTAAAGCCATACAAATAGACAAATTATCAAACCACAGTGATTAAGACAGGAGACCGATACACACGACACAGTCCGAGAACACAATCAATCAGAGAGCAGTAAACCGACCAATAGAGGCTCAACACATGCAAGCGCCGCGTCTCATACGTAGACCGCACAGGAACGATCATAGACAGTAGCGTGCTGATGATTAACCGGGACGGTTCGCAACTGCAGTCCACGTAAACCAATAAAAATCACATAAGGTACAGCAAACAATAATATATATATATATATATATATATATATATATATATATATATATATATATATATATATATATATATATATATATGAAACTGGTCGCGGATATGGGTTCTAGAAGTACTAGCTCGCGTCATCTTGTCCAAGCCTTTCACAAAAGGTACCGGTCAACTTCAACAATAGGCCCATTACTTTTTGAGTTATCAGTGTGATACATATTTTTTTTATTAGAGTTTTGACTTTGAGAACTGGCTCATTCAGTCACTGTCAATCTTCAAAATGAACAAGGATGCATCTGACCTTGCTTTTTACAATGACAAAACCTGTCTTAAGAATGTTAATCTAACAAGTTCCTTAACTTTTTTATTTTATCTCCCTATACACATGATGTTTACTATATATATATATATATATATATATATATATATATATATATATATATATATATATATATATATATATATATATATATATTAAAACTTACATACATATCCACCCACCCACATACGCGAGCCCATATACACACATGTATACGCACTCAAATAGGCTTTATACCTCCAGTACTTAACACTAGGTGCAGGACAGAAAATGCACATTATATCTTCATGTGCACATACACACACATCCATATGCATCCACACATCTACGCTACAAGTTGTTGCAGGAGAAACACTGGGACACTTTTCACACCAATGGAGCCTGTCATGGTGACTTTTTAACATACTGGGGAGGCTGCGGTCAAAAGGTTAACACAAGGAAAGATAGAAAGGAACTTACTTTTATCTCTCTGACTATACATTAATGTGCTAAGTTTATTTAGTATTCCCTAAGACTATATAGCATTTTGAAGATTCGATAGAGTTCTTAACAGTGAAAGGGAGATACATATTATATATATATATATATATATATATATATATATATATATATATATATATATATATATATATATCTATATATATATGTATATATATATATATATATATATATATATATATATATATATATATATATATATATATATATATATATATATATATATATATATGAAACTGGTCCCGCGTTCATAAGTCGGCATCTCCCATTAGTGATTTTTTTTCTACTTAAGCTCACAGAAAGATTGTGTAGTAGAAGTAAATTGGAAAACATTTCTGTAACGTTTTGTGGTGGCTTTTTACAAGTAAATTAAATACCTTGTAACCCCAAATAAGCTTTCTTCTAAAACGTACATTACTATAATACAAATCGCTTTTAATAAACTTACTGCAACTACAATTTACGAGCGTATCTGTAGGACTGTGAATATTTTTGGTGTCGGCGATAACGCATTTCTTATCGCTCTATAAAAACATACAAGATATACTCACAGCCTTTAATAAAACTACCCAATAATTATATACATTCTTATTTACATATATTACAATTTCAAAAGGTGAATGAAAAATTTCAAACAGGAAACAAATGTCATAAAGGAATCAAATCTCGCTGTCATGGAGATGGCTAGCAAATATCGTTAGAATATCGCTTGTCATTAATTTAAAAAAAAAATCTGTTTAACAACCTGCATTTCGAAAACAAAGCCACATGGGAAAATCTTTCATACAATATGCTCGTTGAGGATACACCTCATTTATTTTGTCACAACGGTTTGGAAATACCATGTATATATCCTAAAACTAACATTGGATTTGGGTACTTGGGGCTCATTTTAAAATTCCTTTACAAAGAAACGTTGCCTTTCTATAACTTTTTTGTTGTTGTAAAAGTTTGCTTAAACACACGTATTTCACACTAGGACCTTTCTCGTGCCCAACATAATGTTTTTCAATTAAGTTTTCATACAGAATGTGTATATTTAAAATGACATATTGAGGCTTATTTATACATGAAAAAATACATTTAAATCAGGAATTATTGCATGTTAACTAACAATAAACTGGATATTATTTCCGCTGTTGTAGCTTGCATGGCTTGTACGTAAACTAATTTAGGTTATTCTAAATTATATACTAGATAGCAAATCCAATTTTGCAATTCAAGACGAGAATACATATAGTGATATCAATTTTAAATTGATTTTTGCTACGCTTGCAGATGTTTTTAACGATGTATACAAGTATACAGTGTGGAACAGACAAATGGAATAATATCAGTATCCCAACTATTGTACATATTTATAAAAATCCCTGTACACGTCAATTTTAGATTCAAAAATCACCTCCTGTAACGTTACTGTAACTTTGCGCATACATTCAGCCCCCCTCGAGTGACCGTTGCAACCCCCAAAACTTTAAATACGAAATAGGAGCTTATGATACCCCATGTCAAAGATCTCACTATTCTCGATTTGCAAACTAATGCTACTGTTTTGAAATTTATTGCAAAAATAGCAAGTTTAAAGAAGACATTACTCTGATTGACGAATTCACTGATTGTTGTTGCCCTTACTTGGTCAAACTTGTCCACACTACATACAGACCTGGAGACTACTTCTCTGGCTTCACTGTTGGGTTTCGTTTCTGTAAGTGAGGACGTAGCCAGCGTGTAAGCTAACTGGAACAAGTGGCCCTTCTGAATTTTATATGTTCTAGTTTGTTTTTCAATGTTTCTGTAACCGGTTTCGATGCATAACAGCATCCTCAGACAGAACTTTGCTATACAGGATGGGCAACAAAGAATGGTCGTTGGCCATACCTCAGGAACAGTTCACTGTACAACATCAGGAAAAAAGTGCCGTGAGAAAAGCAGCCATGACAGATCGTTGGAAATTATTTTCAAGTTTATAAAATAACCGCCGGCGGGCTAAATAAAGCTACTGCTAAGAAAATTGCGGTTTTAATTACTTTTTCGCCAATTAAGTGGTACATTTTACATATGCTTCTTCGCAACCAGATAACTTGCGATGTGTAAAACAAAGATGTTGTTATACTCAATTTGCCCTGCGGCGATTTTTACACCTAAGAAATCCAGTTTGAAATATTTATTAAAGATGGTGTGGTCGGTTTGAAAACTTTACGAATAAAGGTTGTAAATTACCTACAGCAGCCACCTGAATTTGAAACAAGGTTTTTAATATTTCTGCAGAGTCCTGAAGCAAAGAATTGTACAATCCAACTTTAGTGGGATCAAGTGAGTCACCACTTAGGTAGCAATCTATTTCTACATTAATTAAGACCAACGAATTCATATCTGGAGTAGGTTTGGTTTCTTCTATAGTTTCTCAAACACTTTGAATTCAGTCATACGCTTGTAAATGGTGTAATGAAATCTACCTAATATTTGTAACAGTTCTACGAATCGAGGAAAGAAATGACACGTACACAGTAATAATAATAAATATTTATATATATATATATATATATATATATATATATATATATATATATATATATATATATTTACTTGGGACAGTTTGAATAATAAATATATCAAATATACGTTAAACAGACCCAATCAAAATTCTCTTAACTAATGTCTTTATCCACAATAGTTCTCAACGTAAAACAATCAGTAATTAAACAAATGTAACCTGATATCTCCCGCGCTTATGAATTTATGAATTTTAGTGAGAGTAGTGAGAGTGAGACTAAATCGCAGGCAAATTCTTCAATGTATTGTATTTTAATTGCCGGACGAGGTTTTTGAACTTCCTTTCGGAATGTTTATCTGCATCAAAGACAGAGCTCAAACAGAAGACTGCAAACCAGTGGCGGTGCTCGGTTTAAGGAACTTTTGTTTTTCATTGCCCTAGAAACATAAATACTTTCGTACGCATCGAGCTTCGCTGGCCGTCTAACATTTTAGATTTTTTTATCATGTGGTGGTTATTATCACAAATACGTTATGCTACGCATGACTTGTCTACACTACCGTATCTCAGCTGTGTCAGATGTTCACCAAATCTAGTCTGAAAGGTTCTCTTAGTCTGTCCAACGTATTCAAGATTACAACCTTTACAACATATCTCATGGATATCCGCCTTTTCAGTGGCTTTATCTTAATCTTTTGCATTACCTAACAAATTTATTAAGTTACTTTTTTGTCGATAAAGTTAGCTGCAAATCAGCTTTATAAAAAATGCTCTAGAGACCCCTTGTGATACGCGGTTCAACAGATAGGCAAACAATTATTTTCTCTATTTTATCTTTTCTAAATGCCGTGCATTCCGCTAACATTTTCTTTGTTCTGTGTCTATTATTTAACTCTACCAGTAAGCAGTCCGCGTATCACCTATATTTAGCCACGTTTTTGATGTACTCTAATTCTATACTATATCTACTTTTACTTAAAGGAAATTTTATTAATCTATTTACTAAGAAATTTAAACTGGCCGTTTTTGTGCAAACGTATGATGTGTAAATGTTAGACGGCTAGCGGAGCTCGATGCGTACGAAAGTATTTATATTTCTAGGGCAATAGAAAACAAGTGTTCCTTAAACCGAGCACCGCCACTGATATGCAGTCCTCTGTTTGGGCTCTGTCTTTGATGTAGGCAAGCATTCCGAAACCTTTCAGGTAAAGTTATAAAGGGAGTTCAAAAACCTCGTCCGGCAATGTAAAAACAATACACTGAAGAATTTGTCAGCGATTTATTCTCCCTTTCGGTATCGTTCTGTACCTAAGATTCCGTATATAAGGTGATGTTAGTAGTAAAGTAGTTAGAATTTTTCATCCTCTGAGTACGCCAGATTTGTTAGTGAAACGATCGTCAAGGCTATAAAAAGATGTATTGTGGTGATTTGGGTTTTCCAAGTGTTACTTATTAGTGCTCACCATAGGTTCCAATCTTTACTTTGTACTCAAACTGTAAAGAAATCAGTGTACCATAAGGGACTATACAGACTAGCCTGCAATGGTAGACTGAAGATCAACCGGCTTCAGGGGCCACTGGAAAATTCAGGAGATCGTAAAGGAGCCCATGCTTGAAATGAGGTCAGACTTCGCGAGCCCGCAAATGTGCAGGGAAAGAACTTTACAGTGGAAATCCCCGACCGCGAGGTATGGCGGGAGGAGACGCCGGGCATACCACGGGACGCGCTCGTCTGGTTCGCGGACGGATCTGGGGGAGCGTGGGACGGGGGCAGGTGTTTACTCGGAAGGACCAAGGGTGAGTCACACAGCCAGGCAGCCCTCAAGGCACTAAGTAGCCCACGGGTAAATTCCTGGCTGGTGAGTGACTTGCGAGACGAGACGGGCGACCTGGCTGGGTAGAATGAGGTGGCCCCCATCTGGGTGCCGGGTCACTCTGGAGTCAAAGGCAATGAAGAAGCTGACAGTCTCGCGAAGAGAGGGTCAGCAGAACCATTTATCGGACCAGAATCGGCTCTGGGCGTGACAAAGAGCACTGCCAGGGGAGCCATTAAGTCCTAGATCAGAAACCAACACAAGGGGTACTGGGCGGAGTGTCCAGGGCTCAGACATGGGAAGTCAATAATTGACTGACACAGTTCACAGAGAGCTGCGGAGCTGCTTAATCTTAGCAGAGGACGGCTCAGAAACACAACAGGTCTCTTTTGAAGGGGGCCTCGCATGCAGACTCTGCGACGAGGGGGAGGAATCAGTCCAGCACATCATGTGCGAGTGTATAGCTCTGGACCGCAAAAGACAATTGATATACGGTCAGTCTAGACCGGAGACAGGGCAATATAAAACTTCACCCTACCAATCGCCGTGCAGACTAGTTCGAAGCACAGTGATTTTGGAATGGGTGGAGTAAGACTAAGGGTATGCACAATAAACCAAAGGTTGTAGTTCTATCGGAGAGCCAAGGTCACGGACGAGCCCTGAGGGAAGAAAAAAAGACATAAGGGATGTTAGCGCACATGGAACCAAAACAAAATTAAACAAGGGTGTACGGCAAGGATGCCCATTATCGTCACATGCATTTCTTATTGAACTGTAGTGCATGTTTGCAAGAAAAAAATTTGAGATCTTTGATCGTTTTGCAGTATTTTTTTTCAATTGTTCTGCAACTTTTCGAGTTTTTAGCACATATCAAAAATTGTGATACGGCGTTTTACCAATAGATAGCAGAGTCGCATCAAATCGACGCATTCAGTGAGGTTTTTGTATTATTCGTAGAAAAAAATTAAGATCCTATATACAGGGCGCTTTCAAATAGTAGCTGAATTTGAAAAAAATTCAAACTGCCGTAACTCAATTTACCCAATTAAACAGCCTGTATGTTGTGTTTCAGAAGTGAAGGGCCATAACTTTGCTAAAACACCTACTATATCTAGACAATCTAGTTTTGGAAATATTTACATTTATAATCGCATAGCATGATTCATGTAGTGACCAGTTTATTTATTATTATTTTTTTCAGTATGTTATTCATTTCTAATGAGCGATCATATTATGTGATTATTTAGTGAATTTTCTAAGAAAAATCATAAAATATTTAAATTATCAAGAAAAATAAGAATCAGTTAGTTTGTTGAGGTTATGTGTTTACATTTTTATAATATATAAGTGGTTGTTAAATTGCTTTCACAAATGTCAAATGACACTTCAAGGTGGTAGACCTCGTCCGTATTTCTGACACTAAAATATCAGTATTTTCGGCTTATCTCTTTCTTTACTTCCACTGGTCAAATTTCCGAAAAAGTTATTAATAACTTTTTTGCATTTTATTCTGGTTTCAATTTCAGTTACAGATTAGGTATATAATTTTAATTTTATGTATTTGTCAGTTAATTTTCGCGTAAGAAATATTTAGTCTGTTTTCGCAGTTGATTTTAGTGCTGCCGTTAAAATAATTTTTTGTAAGATTTTGTGAAATATTGGTAATTACCAAGGTGTATAGATTAGACAGGTTGTCTGGCAACTTTCGACCAATCAGAAAGTGGCGCGGGAATACGTCACATGAAGTCTGAACTTAAATCTAGTTAATGGTGCATTGAATATAGAAACCAGCCGGCATTTTTATGTGCGTCTTTACAAAGTTATGTTCTTTTGAAGTTATAACAAGATTAAACATTTAATAATAAGTTACTTTTATTCGAATTTTATAAAAATTAATAATGATTGACTTTTAATGTCAGTTTTGATCTTATATAAAATTAATAGTTTTGGCAAAAATATGGTATGTGGAGTGATAGTTAAGATGGTGTATTGAAGTGGTTTAGATCTATCATAAATGAAGGCAATGGATGCAGCATTAGATTGAAGAAATAAAAGTGAAGAATTTTTTTTACCTGGTTTGTCAAAATTTGAAGTTTGCTGAATTTGATATATAATTGTCACATTGCTTTAGATATAACTTTTAAAATTATGCAAATGTACACCACAAGTCTCAGACTTATTGTATAGGCATACTGTATAATTTTTATCAATGAATAAATAATAATAATAATAATAATAATAATAATAATTCAAAGTAATGGATTCAATTAATTGGTTTATCTTGAAAATGATTAAAAATTAAATAATATTTATTAAATTATAAATTCATAATGCCTCAAATTGGACATAATTTTCTTCTTCTAAACTGCAATCTAGGTTTTTGGTTTCTTTTTTTAACTCTTTTCCTATTTTACTTGATAAGCTTCATTTAATAACATGCAACAACTTTAACAATAAGTAATTTTTTTAAGTTTATAATATTTAGGTATGTATGTATTTGTACACATACAAGATAGTAGGTTTGTAATTTTTGCAATCAATTTCCAACCACAAAACTCCTACAGCTTTGGAGTTGTAAAATAGTACACTGAGTTAGCACAATAAGTAAATAATGTTTGTATATAATATTTAAGGAGGTATTTATTTGTATACATGCAAAATAATACGTTTATCATTTTTACAATGAATTTCAAAGCAAAAAATCATACATCTTGTTACGTATTGTAAAATAATAATACATTGAGCTACTATACATAGTAAGTAAATAAGTTTAGCACATAATATGTAGGTAGATATTTATTTGTACATATACAAAATCGTAGGCTTCTAATTTCTGCAATCAATTTCTAGGCATAAAACTCATAGTAGAATGATACACTGAGTTAGCACAATGAGTAAATAATTTTAGCACATAATATGTAGGTAGATATTTATTTGTACATATACAAAATCGTAGGTTTCTAAATTTTGCAATCAATTTCTAGGCATAAAACTCATAGTAGAGTGATACACTGAGTTAGCATAATAAGTAAATAATTTCAGTATATAATATTTAGGTAGGTATCCATTTTTACGCATAAAAAACCGTAGCTTTATAATTTTTGCAATCACTTTGTAAGCAAAAAAACTAATACATCTTATATTTTATAATTAATGTTTCTCTTAGCCTTTTTTTAGATCATAAATATGTTGCTGCAGTAAATTTTGGTGATTTTCATAGTAATCTATTTTCTTCCTCAAACACATGTTTTCAATTTGCAATTCTTCATATTTTCTTTTTAAGATATCATACTCTGTTTCTTAACTAAGGGATGGTCTTTCTGACAGGTCCATGCTCTTGACGCTTAATGTCATCAGCTGGTTCTGTGATGTTCAATGATGGTTCTTCATTCGTGCTAATATAACTTACCAAATAGCTTTCCTATTTTTATGCACCATTCCCTTGGACCTTTTACTCTCATTATTTTTTTTCTTACCCGTTTAACAGATATAATGAGGGAACAGCTAAAAATATAAATTTATTACTACAAGTAGGTATAATAGGTACTCTCATAGGTCTCAGGCAAACCTCAAATAATACGTAGGTACTACATACTCTTACACAAAATAAATAAATAATCAAAACCAATAAACACAAACTTTGTACCTGATTTTTTTAGATTCGTCGGTTGTGTATTCATTATCCTAGCCCGCAACTCCTCTTCAAAATCCTCAAGTTTAAAATGCTTACTGCAAATTCTCTTATTTGCAACATGCCAGACACCTTTGCGATAACATTTTTTCATCCATTATTTTTGAATCTTAGGCGCTTTAGGAAAATAAAAGAAGGAAAGTGTCTCTCCACTTTCCTTTCCCGTTTTAGCATTATTTTTGCACGTTGATACATTACAAATTGTTCCACTAGGAATCTAAAAAGATACTTAGGTTAAGTTATTTATTGACTTCCTTTTTTAAGTATGTATAATTTATTTTTTGAAATTAAACACATATCTACCTTTAGGATGAGTTACCGATTTAATTCTGGATTAAATAATGTCCAATTTGTCCTAAGGTTGATTCACTGTACACTTATGTTTACAACATTACAACAAAAGATCTTAAAAAATAAAATAGAGTCTTTAAGATAATAGTGGCGATTTCATTGTTATTTCGTACAAAATAAACATTAAAATATGTATGTATCTGATCGTATTCGAAACATTTTTAGCAAACACATTAAAAGTTATCTAAATTTCTAATAAATATTATTGAAAGCACCAAAGCCAAACTTAAACTTTTGGCATTTAGACTTTACATGACGTATTACCCTCCTCTCGCGTCGCTCTCTCTCGGAGTTACCAGACAACCTGTCTAATCTATAAACCTTGGGTAATTACGAGCTAATAAATCTTTAATAAGTTTGTAAAAAATGTGTAGGAATTTTCGGAAAAATATTTGTTACGAAATTCTCGTAAAAAATATAATTTAGTGTAACTAACTGAAACTGGTTTTTGTCAAAAAATATTGCGAATTTATGTGAAAGAAAATGTTTGCAATTTTTCATGTTAGAAACAATTTAAAATTTTTGGCAAAAATCTGATTGTGAATAATTATATCTTTGTGGTAATATCTTGAAAAGGTTCGTTGTCGTTGGCCAGGAAAATCGGAACGGTTTTGCCAAAGCTTTTCAAGTTTCTTTTTGTACTGTCTTAAACAATAAAGTTATTTTGATGAAATATTGTATATGGTTTCCACTATCTAGGTTACACTGTTGACCAAATTTGATGCCTTTCATTAAAAAAACATTTGTGATTAAAATTATTTTTATAAAAATTCGCTACCATAATGCACTTGCTGCGACCACATTTTTTAAAACCATGGGAAGAAAGTCACGCGCGACAAGATGCGTTGAATTGCCGGTAGAAACAAGACACGGGCTACTACTTGCAGAAATCAACAAACCACAATCATCGAGAAGGGAAAAATATAGAGAATAATAAAACAAAACAAAAATAAAGGAACTCGAAGCCTTAAGCGCGTTACTTTGATTGCTTATCCGCAAATTGTTTTGGCTTATACATTATATTTGTTTTAAAGTCAACATCATAAACGTTTCAGGACCGAACTTTCGATTAGTTTACACACTCCATTGCCGTTTTATTGCTCCAACTTTCGTAGATGTTGATTCAGTTATCCAGCGCCACTGTTTGTATCGCAGCAATATTATGTATCAGCGATTGTTATTTCTGGCCCAATTTATTCACGATGTTTAATGTTATCAATCTTTGTTAAATGTGACTGTTTAGTATTAGAAGCTGCGATATAGGCACTATGCAAACATTATTTTACAAAATAACCTTTTACCAATGTAAACACATTGTAGGTGATCCGAAGGTATCGCAGGTGTTCGATGTTTATCTAACGGGGCTACAAAGTACACATGATTGGCTATATTTAACTAGGTCGACAGCCAAACCTGCTTACTTTTTGGGTTGAGGCTAATTGGCAACAAACGGGATTGATACAACTAACTTGTGCCTGAGATCATAAATTTAGAAAATGTATCTAATGAGAATAAAAAACTGCTCCTACTAATGTTACTACCTGTTAGACCATTTTCATATACAGGATGTAAACTGAATACGACATAGCCGATGCTATTTCTTAACAGTCTTTCTCCATGTACTTTTGCACTCATATTTTTGATTATGCTATATTCATACTATTTCTAATCTACGATATTCTATTACGCCAACTCTTCACATTCTTATTTTAATATACTGCTCACAATACCCTACAAGCTTTTCTGGGTCCTCCATGATACCATTTACCATCTACATAATACCTATCAATACAACTTAACATTCTTCTAATTTCAATTAGTTACATGCAACTTAACACTGCATTCATATTTACTCTTAGTAAGTTTTCTTGCCTTAGTTCAAAAAGTATTAATTCGTAACTTTATCTGCTTCTATTTTATCCGTTACTCGTTCTAAGTTATTTATTCCAACAATATTGCATTTTCTTACATGACATGGGACACAGTAGGGATTCGTAAGCTATTAAATGCGGCGACTTCAGCTTCTTTAAAAATAATTTCAGCGGAAATAATTTTTGTTTCCAGCAACTTACTACCTGCATAATTTTTTTGGCAAAGTATTTTTGCAGATTGCAAATAACGATGAGTTGCCATATTAATTGGCTAGTATGACTCAACGTTCATAGATTATAAAGGTTGCCTGGTTAGGTACTCCAAAGGGGGACAGACGCGAGATAAATAGGCCAACAACAATATGCCACTATGCAACAATGAAGCAAGCCAAGAACGCATACATAAGAGTCAGCATACTGGAAGCACCGTGGAAACTACGCAGTAAAGCGGAACCAAGGATGAGAAGCTTTGTCAGCAGGAGTGCAAGTTACCTCTAAAAAGCAAAAGAGCCACTCCCGAGGAGAATACTTATAAATAGCCAGCCTGTCTTCAGAAGGCTGTTCATTCCTGTTTCTTACCTGTTACTCTGCACATCAAGTACTATTATATTTTCACACTTATATTGATATTTTATAATTGTATGTTTTATATATTAAGTAATAAATGTGTAACCAATCAATAAATAATTGTTTAAAAAATTCAGACGTCATAACCGTAAAGTTAAGTGGCGTAGTCGTTTATATCGGTTAGAAAATCAAATGGATGTTGATTTTTATGTGTATGAAACCGAGTCGGGGTGACCAAAGTAGAGCCAAGCAGAAATCCAGTTAGTAGCCAAGAAGCTACTTCCTTGGTTTTCTCTCATTTTTACATTTTATTTATGTATCATGTATATGTCTGATTCTGAGGAATATTTACAAAATTTATTAAATTTGGAATACACGCTTAGACAAAAGTATGACCGATAATAATAATTTAAACATACCTATTAGTGACCATAATCTAAGAGATAATAAAATGGCAGGCCAATTCCGAAATTCGACGGACGACCTGCTAACGTAGATAATTTTCTGGAAGACTTGTGACCTGGCTATGAACCAATTCTATGTAGAACCAATTATATGTAGAAAACGAACAAATCACTTTTTACAAAATTTCTAACAAACAAAATTAACGGGCCAAGCTTGATTTAAAATTAGACTTAGATAATTAATTCATGGATAGACATAAGGAACGCTATTGTGCAGAATTTCATGGGTCAGTGCGATGATATAAGCCTACTAGCAGAAATGCTTACGTTAAAACAACGAGGTAGCGAGTATCTACTAGCTGTCTCCAATCGGTGCAGATACATCGTACAGCTGTTTGTATCAAACCTTATAGCGAATGAGAATAACGACGCAATAAGAGCGTTAAAAATTACTATGTACCAAGGTAAAACGCTAAGAGCATTTATAGGCGGACTAAGGAATCTACTAGGTATGATACTATGGTCAACCAACCCTCAAAGCGTAGAACAGGCAGTTAAATTTGTATTTTCTAAGGAAAATTTCGATTATCGGGATAAATCTAAACAAAAACCAAATTTTAATAATAATAAATATGGCGGATAAAACAAACCGTTTTCGCAAAGACGGTACCCCAAAATTTACATAGTTTCAAAAACAATTTCAGCCAAATTACAGACCGTTTCAGCAATGAAATAATGCCCTAAATAACCACAATAATTTTTAAGATAGGCCAAACTTTCCTCAACAAAATCGAAATATAACCGACAGACACCTCTTTAAAAATTTTCGAGCCAATTAACGAGACCTAATTACAATACTAACAATAATAAGCAATGAAATCAACTTAAACGACAAATTAATACCTCAAATAATAACGCTAAGACATTATCCGGAACCCATGGAGATTGGGAACAACAATACGAGACTCACTAATCAACACCAAAGATATGTGTCACAATTACACAACAATGAATTTTACGAGACGGAAGTAAATCATTATAATTATGAACTAGATAATGTAAAATCACTAGCAGAATTATATGACGAACGTACCAAAATTTTTCTAAGGCCACAACGTCCAATCATGAACCAAAATTGATATTAATAATTTTAGTATATTGTGTAAATTACGTAACGTCGAATTAAGCGAGATTAAATTACTATTAGACTCAGGTTCTTCGAAGAACCTTTTAGACCTCGCAGTAGCGTATTATAATTTTTCTAATAATATTTACGAAGAACCGTTCGTAATAAAAACAGCTCAAAGAATATCCAAACACCCAAAAAGGGAAAATATTGTACTCAATTCCATATCAGATCAGGCACAAGAATTCTGCCTTTTTAACTTCAGTAATGAATTTAGTAGATTGTTAGGGATCCAATTTTTAACACAAAATTAAGCCAAAATATATATTTTTTTATCACATCATTTACATAAGAACATAGTGTTGGTAGGAAAGCTGTGTATATGTAATTTTTAACTAAAACAGTTCTGCTTAGAGAAATTTTATGAAAAAAAAAATTCGCTTATAAAGAGGTATCGATGATGAAACTTTGCAAAATGTTTTTCAAATGAGCGCAACCCTGGGCCCCTAGAAGCCGAAAGCAAGATGCGTTTAAATTTTTAAATGTTATATATATATATATATATATATATATATATATATATATATATATATATATATATATATATATATATATACAGTGTGGCCCATTTAAGATGGAAACACCACTGTAACTTTGGAAATTGTAGTTCGATTTTGATAAGCTAAAGATCGAAAGATATGAGATGCAAAACTCTATAAATGCTGTAGAAATTGTTCTCTGTCATCTGAGCAAGGTTTACTAATGCAGTTTTTCTATGTCAAAAAATGGGGAAAGTAGTTAGGGCCATTTTTAGGGGAGAAAATGGCCCTAACTATGAATTCGGCATACCTCAAAATAGATACATACCAAATTTCATCAAAAAAGAGGAATTAATAACCATTTCAGAAAAGTTTATTTGTGTAGCCTTTGTAATATTAACAGACTGTAACTTTTACGTTTATAAGGCGATTATTTTTACCGAGATCTCAATAGATAGAAAATAAAGAAGTCTATAGCTCCGGAAAATTGTTTTCTATGCCATTTGATCACGGCCTACTGAAAATATTTTCATATGTCACAGCATTTATAAACTTTTTTCTTCACCACTAGGAATGTTGTTGATTTTCATAGTTTGTAATAATAAAGATTTTATCATGAGATTTGCTAGATAACAGTTTTAAAAATGGCGAATCCAGTCGCTACGTATTTTTTCTTTAAAACCAACGTTAAATCTTTTCTATAATTTTTGACACATGAAAATAGTTTTAGTAGGCCGTAAACGAAAGTCGTAGATAACAATTTTCACTTGACTTATAGACTTCTTGATCTTCTATCTTTTGTGACATTTATAAAAAGAATCTCGTTATAAATATAAAATGGTCAATAATTTGTTTTTCTCGATAAAATTTGTACCTATCTAGAGGTATACCGAATACAGTGGCCTGCTCTCCTGCTCACCAAAATCTAATTATAAATACAAAAGTTACAGTGGTGTTTCCGATCTTAAATGTATCCAACCATTAAGTGTATCCAACCGATAACTCAAAAAACTCTGGACGCAGCAAGTGCGTTATGGTAGTGCATTTTCATAAAATGTTTTTATTGAAAATATGTGTGTTTTCTTTTTAAGAAAGCAGGCATCAATTTTGGTTACCAGTATAACCTATATAGTAAAAACAATGTGCCATGTTTCATAAAAATAACCTTATTGTGTGAAAACGTACAAAAATTTCCAAAAGTAGACTTAGAGTGTTCCCGGAAAAACTCGTTTCTTGGTCAACCTTATAGGTTAATAGCAAATTGGGCTATTCAAATATGAAGCATTTGATCAAAATTCGCTACCATAACGCACTTGCTGCATCCAGAATGTATTTTCTTACAAACATGCATTATATTTCGATGGAAAATGCAAAAATGCAATAACATAAGGCGTCTTTGAAGAAAATTTGTATCACCAACGACTTATGAGCCGCGCTGTGATTGTAAAATTATTTATTTAAGATGTAGCTCAAGACACCCTATAATTAATATATACAAATTTTTTTCATATCATGTATAATAACCGATATATTGAGCTTTATTAATTTTTTACGAAAATTCGACAAAAATTGTATACCATTAAACGATAAACTCTATAGCTAAGACTACTGCCAAGCATCAGAGAAAACGTCTATTTGATATGAATTTTCTGGAAACATTTTAGTAAAATGAAGGAAAATGACGGTTGAAACTAAGACTTCAGGGTTTGTAAAACATCCTTTTTGAGACATTTGATCTCCATAGCCCGTATTAGATTCAAGTTATTTGCCTAAATGTTGCCGATTTTGACGTTTTAAATCGCAACTTTGACGTTTCGAGGAAAACCCCAATTTATAATTTTTTAAATGCCTATAACTTTTTTTTTTGACCTCCATAGCTAAATTTTAGTAGATAACTTACCTATAAGGATATAAACCCGCTTACCAAATTTAGTTGCCCTTACTTTGTTAATTCCGGAGATATAATATAAAATAAAATAATATAAAAATTGAAACTGACCCCGGATATGTGTTCTGGGGGGCCTAATTAACGCTCATTTGAAGTCATTTTTTCAAAATTCAAAAGTCGGGATCCCCTCATTAGTGAATTTTTTCAAGAAAATTCACAAAAAGGTTATTAATCGATTTTGATAAAACTCGGCAAGGACAAAAATGACAAAGTTATTTTGATATAATTGGTTATGTTTCCCTAGTAAATACCTTACTAAATACTAAGACTCAACTTTCTAGGTTTATAAAAAATTAAGTTATCCAAATTTAAAAAGCTTAAGTTAAATAGGCTACCATAACGCACTTGCTGCGTCCCGATTTTTTTTTACTTTACAAATTTGTACATTCTGCTACATTTTAGTTCCACCCATTACTAAAAAGGGCCTTACAGAATTATATTTATTACAATCCGAAACATTACCTATGAATCACTTTAACGTCATATACATACTTTTGCACCCGGTGCAAACATTTTAAAACTACAGTTATTTAATTATCGCGCATTCTGAACAAAGCAATCAAATTCTCGTTTAATTTGATATATAAAATACACACTTTTTTGCACCACAGTCTAAAGTGTGAAACATTAGAGTCACATGTAGCATAGGAAGCTTTGCTTAAATTTCATATATAATTTAGACTGTAAATAGAGCAACGAACCAGCGAGCCAGAGAGTAGCAACCACAGAATTACCATAGAATCTAATTAAAATTACGGGGCGCGGGCTAAAGCTAATTTCGTAACAATTTCGCCTGTGTCGGATGCCCGTTGGTTGTTAACCTTCTCAGTACAAAACGACAAAAACTATATTATCTCTACATGTAATTTTAATGATGAACGTTGTTTATGTTGCGAAGACAAAGTATAATGGAAATCGCTAACAAAATGAACAATATTAGTGGCCCATAAAGCAGGAAGGATGCCATGATGTGTACACAAGATTTATTTTGCACCGAGCATTTTTCATTATCCTTGTTGACAAAAGCATACTACGTACACTGTCGTGCATGCATACTGCACTATTCTTCGATGTTATACGGAAAATTAAATTTTTCATGTCATTTTATGCACAAACATTTACTAGATTACATGCTTTGTTTCACATACTCGCTATGCTATTTTCCTGTGTTGAGCAACCGCCTAACTAGTTTAAAACACTAGCCGTTTAAAAAAACTTTGAAACAAATCGAAATCAAATTACTTTCTACCTGTACAGCTTGGCAGGAGACAAAAATTCTTGACGCAGCAAGTGCGTTGTGGTAGCGAGTTTTCATAAAAATGTTTGTGAATGGTCTTTCAGTGAATTTTCATTAAGAAAATTCACTAACAGAGAGGTATGGATGGTAAGACTTTTGGAAAAAAAAATCAAATGAACGCGAATTAGGGCCTCTAGAACCTATATTCGGGGCCAGTTTCAATTTTTATATGTTTATATATATATATATATATATATATATATATATATATATATATATATATATATATATATATATATATATATATATATATATATATATATATATATATATATATATATATATATATATATATATATATATATATATATATATATATATATATATATATATATATACATGTATCCAACCGCTTACTCATAAAATACTTGACCGATTTCTACCCAATTTGGGAATTACCTTGATTTTGTTAATGGCTTGGACGAATTCGTAGATGGGCGCCGTGCGTGTAATTTTTCTTAGAAAAAAGGGTAAACAAAACTTTGAAAACACAATATTTTTTGAAATATTAAAGTGTTTCGAATGAAAATTTGCACATATATAGGAGACGTTACAATATAGCTGTTAACCAAATTTGGAATTAAATGGCATACGAGGACAGGAGTTATTAAAAAATCAAAATTATAAATGAACAAAGTCTAAGATATGAGTTCAAATTTCATACAGCATTTCCCACGTTCAATGTTGATAAGGATGATTAGACTGTGAATGCGTCATTTTAAGTAGATAATTCAAATAGAAACAGTCACCTGACAATTAAATATAAAGGAGCCGGATTGTCAGATTTAATAAAATTTCATTTGAATCTTACAATGTAAAACATATGGTAATAACACATATTGGTACTTATCCATGACAAATAAAAGTTCGTCAAAAAATTAATCCATCCAATAAATGTGGCTTAATATTAATAAATGCTGAGTTACCAATAATTTCTCATTCGATTTATCATAAATTCTAATTTACTCAATCTGACACCGCTGCATGGTAGGCCAACTGTCATCGCGAAATGGGAGCCGAGGATCGCCGACTGCCGACGCCGAAACACGAGACACTCAGCGTGTTATTTACATTTATTAAAACTGAAATGTTTTGTTATATTACAGAATATACCAAATAGCAGTTTCACTTTAATGAAATGGTTTAAAACTATAAGTTCAGTACTAATTTCCGACGCTTCAGCGCCAGTAGCATTATCATCCAGAAATATATTAACTTTTAAATATCAATCTTATCTCAAAACATTCGAAATTTGTTACTAAAAAGTTCTATTGATTTGGTCCTAAAGTTTCTGACCCAATTGTTGATCAACTGTAAGTAGCACATGCTTATCGTTATTTGTGTTCTTCAATATTTTTAATAACCTGGCAAGTGAAACAAATACTAAATTATATTTATTGGTTCCAGTATCACAAAAATTTCGAGACGCAGCAAGTGCGTTATAGTAGTGAATTTTCATAAGTATTGTACACTGTTAGTAAGATATACTATTAAAACGAATTCTTTAAATTTAAATGGACCTTTGAGATCAGTTTTAGAGTCCCAGTTAGCGATTATTTGAAAAAATTATGTTTTCTATGGAGCTACTAAATTGAAATTTGGTCTTAGATATAACATGTAAATACTGCAAGTGTCTTTAAAAAAATTGTGTTACAAATTTCATTAAAGTTACAAAAGTTTTTCAGAAAACAATTAATTATTTACAAAGGGAATGTACCTGTAAAATTATAAATATGACAGGTATTTTTCCTTTTTAATTGTATGGGTGGTTTTGTTTTAGTCAACCCATCCAGTTTTTGCAAACAATAAACAACAAAAAAGGTTTTTTTAAACAAAGCGAAGCTCAATATGTTATTTTTCTTTAATTTATTACCCACGTGCGTTTACATAGGTGTTACTATGGTTCAAGATTGAAGATTCTGGCTTAATGGGAAATTTATTGAGCTATCAGATTTAAAATATTTTGACGAAAATTGTCTACCATAACATAAAAAACCTTCTTTGTTGTTTATTGTTTGCAAAAACTGATGGGTTGACTAAAACAAACCCATCCAAGCAATTAATATGGAAAAATACCTGTCATATTTATAATTCCACAGGTACATTCCCTCTGTAAATAAATATTTTTTTCTTAAAAACGTTTGTAACTTTAATGAAATTTGTAACAATTTTTTTTAAAGCACTTGCAGTACTTACATATTATAGCTAAGATCAAATTTTAATTTAGTAGCTCCATATAAAATATAATTTTTTTTTTAAATAATCGCCGGCTGGGACTCTAAAACCGATCTCCAAAGTCCATTTAAATTTAAAGAATTAGTTTTAATAATATATCTTACTAATAGTGTACAATTATTTGAAAATTCACTACCATAACGTACCTGCTGTGTCTAGACTTTTTAATTAAGGACATCAAATGTTTCATCAAAATAACTTTATTGTTTAAACTAGTCCAACAATTTTCCAAAAATAAACCTAAAATATTTACCCAATACTGGTCCCATTTTCCTCCAAATGAACTTCGTGAAGCTGTTTACACACCCGCCAACACATAATTATTCACAAGGAGCTTTTCGACAAAAATCCCAGAAGGAAATTTACATGAAAATTAGCATACAATTTCTTTTACGAAACCTTTTTTTTACAAAGTATTGTTGCTCCGAAAAGCACAATCAGCCCAAAAACCACAAAATAATAACAGAGAGTTATGCAAGATCTTGCTATATATATCTCTCTCTCTCTATCTCTCTCTCTCAATATATATATATATATATATATATATATATATATATATATATATATATATATATATATATATATCAATATATATATATATATATATATATATATATATATATATATATATATATATATATATATATATATATATATATATATATATGTCCCATCGGTGTGAGGACAGATAGCTCCTCGCCAAGGCTATATTTTCAGATGCAGTCTTCTCGAGGCGATAGATGTTCCACTAGTGCACATTTTGAAATTTTTTCCATTCATAGAGGGTGTTGGTATACAGAGTGTTGCACCAAACTTAATTTTTAAAATGACGCACTATATGTGGCATTTTTAGAAAGCCACGTTGATGATAATTAAACTGATACAATATTGTTTTGGGTTATTTTCAACCGTTCTCCAACTACAGCGCGTTAAATATACCGAAAATTGGTCTACTTCAGACGTTTATATTCATCGACATGTTTGAGATTTTCATATCGGGTTTTGTCATAATAATTGCTTTTCTGGTGGACATTACGTTTATGCACGTTAAGAATGATAATTATTTTTTAATATACATGATATTTATCTTTTGCGAATGTAACACCCTGTATATTCTAACTTTGGTGAATGCAGAATTTCATAAGCTTTATTATGATACCAACCTGGATAACTTATATTAAATACGAAAGGAGGTACAGCTATTAAAATTTTTATTTTCATTGGAATGTGTTTAATATCATTGCACATTATTACCGAAATCAGGGACCCCTGTAGAGAAGTTGAAACGTAGACAACAGAATAAAATATATATTTCACACATCGTGCCACTGACGTTTAGCAAATAATACTTTTATTAGCTATTTTTTTAAAGTATTTTGGTGTTTATCGTTGATAGTTTATCGTTGTTTCTTGATTATTCGTATTTTGTTGTTCGCTCTTTATTATACTATGTTTATTTACTTAACGTTACATTCTAAAATAAATTTTACTGTTGAAGAGTTAATAAGCATAGTGTACGCTTTGATAGAGGATGATAGAAAGTGTCTTTTACAGGCAGAAATATTATTTAGCCCGACATACAAACGCCTCTGGTTTGAGAACATAAGAACAAACCTTGAGGAAAATTGTAGCCCAAAATACAAAGAAAAATCCTATGAAAACCGTGATACAACGAACGGAGATGCAGAATTCTAGGATGTGTTAGTGTTTGAAGAGAATACGCAGATAAGTACAAGAGAAATTCAATTTATTGAAGGTATAAGCAGATCCTCAGTCAACAGAATAACTAAAAAACACATGTTTCATTTCTATCATCTATGTCTTCAATCTTCATTAATCACTTACTGGCCAAGTTAAAAAAAGAGATTAAATTTTTGTAACATTTTTTCCAATATGATTGAATAAATTCCAAACCTTTATAATATTATTTTGGTTAGTAACGAGGCAACTTTTATTAATATCGGTGTAGTTAACAAACATAATATGCACTATTACGCTTACGCTCTAAAAAAATCGACTTTGGGTACATCAAGTAGATTTTCAGCATCATTGGTCCATGAGTGTGTGGGGAGGGATTATACGCGATACAGTTATCGAGCCATTCCTTTTTAAACATCGACTGAATACGGAACGCTACGTCTGATTTATAGAGGATGATTTGCCCAATTTAATGGAAGATGTCGATCATGAAACACGTGGATTAATGTATTTTCAGTAATATGGTGCTTAGGCCCAATTTCAACGAAACTTGGGGCAATATTTAAACCATTGTCTAGGTAACCAATGGGTTGGTCAAGGAGGTAACATTCGATGGCCAGCAAGATCACCCGATCTAGCCCCATAATACTTTTCCCTGGGAGTCAGGAGTTCCTAACAACTGCGGAAGGCATGTAAAAGCGTATACAAACAGCTTTTAGAAGTATTACCCCGCCGAACAGAGTCAAAGAAAACATTGCAATTTCGAGATTGCATTCAGGAAGGAGGAAACAATTTTAAACATGTTTATAATTTCTAATAAAATTTTGCATCAAACGTTTGATTTCTTAATGTTTTCATCCATTCAAATAAAATAAAAATTGTAGTATGTACAAATAAAATATTTGAACAGCTGTACCTCCTTTCGTATTCAGTTCAACTTATCCAAATGGTATAATATGAAATATTATGAAATTTTACGTTCACCAAAGTAAAAATATAGTAATTCATTTAAAAAAAAAGTATTTTTAAATTTCGCGAAAAATCAATAATTTGTATATTAAAAATAAATTGTCATTATTAATGTGCATGAACGCAATTTACACTAAAAAATACATTTTTAATGACAAAACCAGATATTAATATTGCACACGTGTCGATGAATACAAACGTCTGGAGTAAACCAGTTTTTTACATTCAACTCCCTGTAGTTGAAAAACGGTTGAAAATTACTAAAAACAATTTCATATGAGTTTAATCAGCATCTACGTGGCTTTCCAAAAATGGCATAATATATAGTGTTCTATTTAAAAAAAATGTAGTTTAGTGCAACACACTGTATAAGACCCTATGGAAATGGAAATCATTTTAAAATGTGCACATGTAGAACATCTATCGTATTGAGAAAACTGCATTTAAAAATATAGGCTAAGTGAGGAGCTATCTTCCTTCCTCACACCGATGGGACACGCCGTATATGTTATTATTTTGTGGTTGTGGGGGTGAATCTGCTTTTTGTTTCAGTTTCCGACCACAGTTATCAAACTTGGTCTTTTAAGTAATGTTACAAAAAATTTATTATGTGAATAGGAATCAACACTGAATTTTCGTTTCTAGATGTACTAGTTATTAAAAAGAAAAATAATGGCTCGCTTGAATTTGATGTCTGCAGGAAGGAAACGGCCACTATTAGTTATATTCCTAACGACTCACATCATAGGACTGGGACCGGAACCAATCGACCCTGTTGAGAGCGGACCTCTGCTGGTACTCTGACGGCTCCAAAACCAATATGGGAGTAGGAGCCGGCGCATATGGGGGCAGCACCGATGCCAGACTATCAGCTAGCCTCGGCAAGTACGCAACCATACACCAGGCAGAAGTTTATGTCATCGAGATGTGTGCAAGGGAAAGCTTAAAAGACCTATGCACAAACAAATTGATAAAGATATATGCAGATAGCCAAGCTGCAATAAAGGCTCTTGGTTCCTACCGGTGCAATTCAAAGACGGTATGGAGTTGTAAATCTGCCCTTAACGAATTGGGCAGCTGTAATGAGGTGTCGCTGGTCTGGATACCGGGTCACTCGGACCATGATGGGAACGTTGCGGCAGACGCGCTTGCCAGGAGTGGTGCCCAGTGTGACTTTGTCGGACCAGAACCGGTGCTGGGAATAACATCTTGCACAGCAAAACGCACCTTAAAGACCTGGACAGATAGAAGGACAATTCAATATTGGCAAAATCTTCCAGGATTAGCTCACTCTAAGGCCTTCATAAATGGCCTGTCTGAGTCAAGGGCTAAGAAACTTCTAGAGTTGAACAGACAACAACTGAGTACTCTAGTCGCCCTGTACACAGGACACTGTCGCCTGCGGCATCACATGCACCGTATTGGGATCGGTCAGGAGACCGAGTGCCGGCTGTGTATGGAGAATGACGAAACAGCAGAGCACGTGCTGTGTTCCTGTCCGGCAGCGGACAGGACTAGACACCTGCTCTTTGGCAAGTTAAAGCTTGCTCCAGAGGATCTGGATCAACTTTCGCCCGCAAAGGTTATCGACCTCTGTAGGAGGCTGGATTTGTTGGGCGAAATATAGACATTAGGCGTGAGCCACAATAGACCTTATGGTCGCGGTGGAGGGACCGATATAGACCACTCACAATCTAACCTAACCTAACCTAACCACATCATACGCTTGCACAAAAAACGGCAAGTTTAAATTTTCTAGTAAACAGATTGATAAAATTTATGTTAAGTAAAAATATATTTAATACATAATGAAAATACATACAAAATGTGGCGAGATATAACGGTTATTCGGATGATTTAATAGACAAATTGGTTAACAAACACAAAACAAAGAAAATTATATCTGACTATACGAGATTTAAGAAAGATAAAATAGAGAAAAAAATTGTGTGTTTACCTTATGAACCACGAATCACAAAGGGTTTGGAAAGTATTTTTAAGAAAGCCGATTTACATTTAACTTTTTCGACCAAAAGTAATTTAAAAAATTTGTTGGGTAATACGAAAGACAAAGACAAAGTCACTGAAATGTCTGGTATTTATGAAATTAGTTGCAAAGATTGCAATCTTAAATACGTGGCTCAAACTAGGAGAAACATAGCCACCAGATTTCGGGAACATCTCGCACATTTACGATATGGTACGGTGGACAAATCATGTGTGGCACAACATATATGGGATAATAATCACCACATTGACAAAAAAAAATTGAAACCTATCAAAAATGTTAGACATCAAACTATGCTTGATTCATTAGAAAGTATTTTTATATCAAGGTCGATTAAGAACAAAACCTCATTGAATCGTGCGGCACCTTCTATTTCAAGCCCTTTATTTTCACTTTGCATTTGACCACTTAAACACTCCTAATTTATCTGGTAGAATAATAAATTACTGTCAATAACTCGGCCGGTCTATACATATACTAATCTCTACGCTTGTCTCGACTTAAAGACCCTTTCGGTTTCTTTGTATCTAAGAAGTCACTATAAATACTGTTTTTACGAATAATTAAAATTAATATAAATATAGTTTTTATGTAGTGTTTTAGTTGAATTATTTATCCTTTGTTACAGTTAACATTGCGAGCCAAACACCTGGGTAAATTTTTAATAAAAACGATGAGCGGAGGTTATGGTGTTTCTTTCGCCAGATGTGCTTGTCGGCTTGCTCCACTATCTACATAGTAAATTTCTAGATCAAAATGCACGTGCAGATTCCTTAAATAGCTCGGTACCTTTCCTTTTAAGCCTATTATCCTTACGTTAGATAAGGGCTCATAAATTTGCCAACCAGAAGATTAAAACAGGTCTTCGACCTCGTAGTTTCACTACACAATAAACGAACGATGGGTCTTCGACGACAATTTAACTTTGGACTAGTTCGTTTACCTAGACGCGATATAAATGCACTGTAGCTTGGAGTTTGATTTAAAATTTTTCTTCTTCTAAAGCCGTTGACATGGTCAACGAAACGATCGTAAAGTCTCTGAAATATGTGTTGTGGTGATTTGGGTTCTCCAAGTGTACATAAAAAATTTATATTTATTTACCAAAACCTGATAAACACACTATTTCAGGAATATAACAACAGTATAAAATTGTTTTGTACAATAACTTATTAAACCTAATTTATTATTTATCAAGGTTCCACTTTTTCTTGATTCTTGATTCTGATTTTTGTTTCAGTTTCCGACCACAGTTCTCAAGCTCGGTCTTTTAAGTAATGTTACAAAAAATTTATATTTATTTACCAAAACCTGATAAACATATTATTTCATGAAAATAACAACAGTATACAACAGTTTTGTACAATAACTTGTTAAACCTAATTTATTAGTTATCAAGATTACACAAGAATTTTACAAAAACTTACTTTTACCAACAAAAAAACGATAACTAAATATTTTTTTCACTTAAATTTGTTGATAAAATACATAAAATTCAAATTATATACATAATTTGTAATTAAAATTAAAAAAAAACACTGCACGATTTTTTTCAACTTTTAGGGACATTTGAGCTCGTGGAAGTAAAGAATAATATAAGCGAAAAAATACTCATATTTTTATATGGCAAGCTGTCAGAAATAAAAACATTAATTAAATCTGTCGCTTTGAAGTTTCAGTTAACATTTGTGCAAACATGTGAAAACATTTTATCAACTGTTTAAGTTAAATGAGGTGGGGCGCCCAATATAAGCAACAGAAACCAGTTAGATATATCATACTTATTTGATAAAATAATAAATAATAAAATAGCACCGCATTTGCTACACAGACATCATTTTAGAACCGATATGCATAATATAAATGTTTGCGTTAACAGACCATATATATTGCAGCACACCGAAAACAATTATTAAGTCTGGATGCAGCAAGTGCGTTATGTTAGCGAATTTTCATAAAATTGTTTTTAATACCAAATGTGTGTGTTTTTTTTTAAAGCAGGCATCAAATTTGGTTACAAGTATAACCTATATAGTAGAAACAATGTGCTATGTTTCATCAAAATAACTTTATTTTTGAAAATGTACAAAAATTTCCGAAAGTTAACTTAAAGTTTTCCCGAATAAAACAGTTTCTTGGTCAATCCTATAGGTTAATAATAGCAAATTAAGCTATTAAATATTGAATGATTTAATTAAAATTCGCTACCATAACACACTTTCTGCGTCCCGAATTTCTTATCTTACAAATATGCATTATATTTCGATGGAAAATGTAAAAATGCAATAACATAAGGCGTGTTCGATTAAAATTAAAAAAAAAGCAAATGTGTATCACTGACGACTTAGAGGCCACTCTGTGATTGAAAAAAATATTTTTAGATGTATCTTAAGACACCCTATAATCAATGTATCCATTTTTTTTTGTATCTTGTATAATAACGGATATATTGAGCTTTATTAATTTTTTACGAACATTCTACGAAAATGACGTATCATTAAACGATAGAATCTATAGCTAGCACTACTGCCATCAGAAAACACACATGTTGGTAAGGTGATTTTCCGCGTACTTTGAACATTTTGATTCTGCGAAGCAGTTTGTAGCGGCATGTCCCCACTCTTGGCACATATGGCATTGCTTAAAAGCTCGTTTTTCTTGTATGTTTCCCAATCTATTCGTGGTTTTCCACAAACTTACCTTCTTTTATTATTTGGCCTCTTAATCGCCGCGATCATGGTGTACAGACTGTCCAGATTTCGTTGATTCTGGAGGCATCTCGGTTACGAGTAGACATGGAAGGTTGCGGTTTACTACGAAAGGTACTGAGAATTCAGATGAAGGTCCTTTTAAATAGGTAAGCCTTTAGAGGAGATTGGGTAAATTGAATAAAGTTTTGTCTTAAAAATTTGTGGCGTTGTCTCGCCAAGCAATGTACTTTCTGTTACCTCCTCGTATATTATCTGCCAAATAATTTCAAAAGCGAATAAAGTACTAGAAAATCAGAAAAATCTGTGGTAACTGAAAAACCCGCGTGTTCTGTGAAGTATTTTCAATTAGCACGGTCAGTATGTGAAATCAAACTTCTAGAATATAATTCAGATGATTCTTTTAAGGACTCTGTTAAATTCGATAGCGACGTAAACTAAAAACATCGTTCCCTAAAATCAAAAGCGAAATTTATTTCATTTGGGCACATTTCATTTGATTTGAGAACAAAGGAATGTTAGCCTTTGTCTGCATCAGCATATTGTGTATTTGTCAAAGCCAAAACAGCTCTCTCTCTCTCCCTCGCCGTTTTTCGTCTCTGTGAAGAAAAAAAATAACAAATTGAATTTTACTGTATTAAGTTATATGTGGGTGGGATAGCTGTAGGCTAAATATACGATTATGTATAAAAGTTATCAGTTTTAGCGTCGTCGTTTTAATTAAAACTCGTTTTTTTTTGCTTTGATTTGATTGGCCTCGAGATTTTACTCATTTGGACACGGACATGGAGCAACATAATAACTTCGTATATCCGGTGCAACCAGTACAGGCATTACAATTCACACGTACAGCATTATTACAACTATTATTATTCTGTCAAAGTAAGGATCAGGCGAGGACACCTTTAAAACTCAGTTGAAAAACTAATACTAATTACGCTATTAACATGTCGGATCACTGGTTAACAAACAAGTGTTCTTACATAACGTAAATTAAAGCCTATTTTGGTAAAGTTGAAAATTCTGGGTGATATACGTAAAACTACAATAGTCTTAATAGCATACTAGGTAAGCATTAGAAAATTATATTGTCTTACTTACAATTGGTACATTTTCCTCTTGACAATAATGTATTTCGATTACTAGTACATACTGTAAATCTAACATCAACCGAAGTTGTAGCGTTGTCTTTGAGAAAATTAGAAACCTGTACGTTTTGGCCTTTAGAGGACATAAAATCCGTCGGTGTCGTGTACGATGCGATGCTGAGCATGCTACAGAGCCTTACTATCTATACAAAAAGGCAGGAGTTCGATGAACATTCCAGGAAAGTGATGTGAAATTGCTGGCTGGCGTCGGTAATTGGCACATTTGTGAGAATACACGAATGCTAAAAAACAAGAAACTACATGTAGAAATCTAATCCAATAAATTCAAGTTCATAACAATTTAGGACTAATTCGGAAAAGTCGTATTTTAGTGAATTTTCTTAAAAAAAATTCACTAATGAGGAGACCCCGACTTTTGAATTTTGAAAAAATTTCTTCAAATGAGCGCTAATTAGGCCCCCCAGAAAACATATCCGGGGTCAGTTTCAATTTTTATATGTTTATATATATATATATATATATATATATATATATATATATATATATATATATATATATATATATATATATATATATATATATATATATATATATATATATATATATATATATATATATATATATATATATATATATATATATATATAGTTATCACACCGATAACTCAAGAAATAATGGGCCAATTTTGATAAAATTTGGTGAAAAAATTCCTTTTGCAAATGGCTTGGATGAGTTCGTTAGTCAGAAAAATCTGCCCAGGTTTTCCCGGAAAATTTTGTATTTTCTTTCGAAAAAATTGATATCTCCGGAATTAACAAAGTAAGGGCAACCAAATTTGGTACACAGGTTTACATCCTTATAGGTAAGTTATCTACCAAAACTTAGCTATGTAGGTCAAAAGACAAAAAAGTTATAGGCATTTAAAAAAAATTGGGGTTTTCCTCAAAACGTCAAAGTGGCGATCTAAAATGTCAAAATTGGCAACATTTAGGCAAATAACTTAAATCTAATACGGGCTATAGAAATAAAATGTCTCAAGAAGGATGTTTTACAAACCCTAAAGTCTTAGTTTCAATCGTTATTGTCCTTCATTTTACTAAAATATTTGCAGAAAATTCATTTCAAATAAACCCTTTCTCTGATGCTTGGCAGTAGCCTTATCTATAGAGTTTATCATTTAATGGTATATAATTTTTGTCGAATTTTCGTAAAAAATTAATAAAGCTCAATATATCTGTTATTTTATAAGATATGAAGAAAATTTGTATATATTAATTATAGGGTGTCTTGAGCTACATTTTAAAATAATATTTCTGCAATCACAGAGTGGCCCATAAGTCGTTGGTGATACAAATTTCCTTTTTTTAATCAAACACGCCTTATGTTATTGCATTTTTGCATTTTCCATCGAAATATAATACATGTTTGTAAGAAAATAAATTCTGGACGCAGCAAGTGCGTTATAGTAGCGAATTTTGATCAAATGTTTCATATTTGAACAGCTCAATTTGCTATTAACCTATAAGGTTGACCAAGAAACGTGTTTTTTCGGGAACATTTTAAGTTTACTTTTGGAAATTTGTGTACATCTTCACACAATAAAGTTATTTTAATGGAACATGGCACATTGTTTTTACTGTATAGGTTATACTGGTAACCAAATTTGATGCCTGCTTTCTTAAAAAAACACACATATTTGTTATAAAAAAGATTTTTATGAAAATTCACTACCATAACGCACTTGCTGCGTCCAGAATTTTTATTTGTTGTTGTTGAGAACAACTGGATAAGTTTTCGAGAAACAAACTAGTCGTGTTACTTTAACGAAATTTAGTAAAAGTTTGGTGTTGCTGTATTTTGCCCACTAACGCACAAGTTGCACTTATGCAGTTTACGTCGAAAAGAAAACATCCCGAATAACTCAGTTCGCGAGGTGAGTAACCTCTTGTATCGGACAAGGAGTGTTGTCTTAATTTTTATAATCACCTTTTAATTAATGATTATATAACAGAACTAAAAATATTCTCTCATATTTAATTCTGCTTTATACTTTATACTTTATACTCTTTACTCTTTACTCTTTACTCTTTACTCTTTACTCTTTACTCTTTACTCTTTACTCTTTACTCTTTACTCTTTACTCTTTACTCTTTACTCTTTACTCTTTACTCTTTACTCTTTACTCTTTACTCTTTACTCTTTACTCTTTACTCTTTACTCTTTACTCTTTACTCTTTACTCTTTACTCTTTACTCTTTACTCTTTACTCTTTACTCTTTACTCTTTACTCTTTACTCTTTACTCTTTACTCTTTACTCTTTACTCTTTACTCTTTACTCTTTACTCTTTACTCTTTACTCTTTACTCTTTACTCTTTACTCTTTACTCTTTACTCTTTACTCTTTACTCTTTACTCTTTACTCTTTACTCTTTACTCTTTACTCTTTACTCTTTACTCTTTACTCTTTACTCTTTACTCTTTACTCTTTACTCTTTACTCTTTACTCTTTACTCTTTACTCTTTACTCTTTACTCTTTACTCTTTACTCTTTACTCTTTACTCTTTACTCTTTACTCTTTACTCTTTACTCTTTACTCTTTACTCTTTACTCTTTACTCTTTACTCTTTACTCTTTACTCTTTACTCTTTACTCTTTACTCTTTACTCTTTACTCTTTACTCTTTACTCTTTACTCTTTACTCTTTACTCTTTACTCTTTACTCTTTACTCTTTACTCTTTACTCTTTACTCTTTACTCTTTACTCTTTACTCTTTACTCTTTACTCTTTACTCTTTACTCTTTACTCTTTACTCTTTACTCTTTACTCTTTACTCTTTACTCTTTACTCTTTACTCTTCACTCTTCACTCTTCACTCTTCACTCTTTACTCTTTACTCTTTACTCTTCACTCTTCACTCTTCACTCTTCACTCTTCACTCTTCACTCTTCACTCTTCACTCTTCACTCTTCACTCTTCACTCTTCACTCTTCACTCTTCACTCTTCACTCTTCACTCTTCACTCTTCACTCTTCACTCTTCACTCTTCACTCTTCACTCTTCACTCTTCACTCTTCACTCTTCACTCTTCACTCTTCACTCTTCACTCTTCACTCTTCACTCTTCACTCTTCACTCTTCACTCTTCACTCTTCACTCTTCACTCTTCACTCTTCACTCTTCACTCTTCACTCTTCACTCTTCACTCTTCACTCTTCACTCTTCACTCTTCACTCTTCACTCTTCACTCTTCACTCTTCACTCTTCACTCTTCACTCTTCACTCTTCACTCTTCACTCTTCACTCTTCACTCTTCACTCTTCACTCTTCACTCTTCACTCTTCACTCTTCACTCTTCACTCTTCACTCTTCACTCTTCACTCTTCACTCTTCACTCTTCACTCTTCACTCTTCACTCTTCACTCTTCACTCTTCACTCTTCACTCTTCACTCTTCACTCTTCACTCTTCACTCTTCACTCTTCACTCTTCACTCTTCACTCTTCACTCTTCACTCTTCACTCTTCACTCTTCACTCTTCACTCTTCACTCTTCACTCTTCACTCTTCACTCTTCACTCTTCACTCTTCACTCTTCACTCTTCACTCTTCACTCTTCACTCTTCACTCTTCACTCTTCACTCTTCACTCTTCACTCTTCACTCTTCACTCTTCACTCTTCACTCTTCACTCTTCACTCTTCACTCTTCACTCTTCACTCTTCACTCTTCACTCTTCACTCTTCACTCTTCACTCTTCACTCTTCACTCTTCACTCTTCACTCTTCACTCTTCACTCTTCACTCTTCACTCTTCACTCTTCACTCTTCACTCTTCACTCTTCACTCTTCACTCTTCACTCTTCACTCTTCACTCTTCACTCTTCACTCTTCACTCTTCACTCTTCACTCTTCACTCTTCACTCTTCACTCTTCACTCTTCACTCTTCACTCTTCACTCTTCACTCTTCACTCTTCACTCTTCACTCTTCACTCTTCACTCTTCACTCTTCACTCTTCACTCTTCACT